>CM044013.1:62951828-63551828 GCA_024085815.1 Flaveria linearis | reverse complement strand
ATGTGTTACTGTTAGATTTAGATGCTAATGTAGTCAGGACAGGTAATGCTCGGGGTATGAAGAGTAAAGTAAGTGGCTAATCACAACTGGCCACTGTAATTAGAGACTTACTGTACTTGACATAAACTGAGCTATTCCCTTGAATGACCGCGTTGGTATTTGAATCTTTCAGTGTGGGATAGAGGATGGCTAGCGGTAGATCTTCTAAGGTTTTGCCAGATAGGGGTTGTGGTGAACGTGGTGCCGAACCACGTATCACAAGAAGCATGGCTAGGGCGGCTGAAATGGCACTCGAAGAGCCCGAAGCCCCTCATGTGGAAGGCAGCGATGATGGCACTAGTTTGAGGATCACCATGAAAGAAGCTGTTGTTGAGGGAGTCCAACAGGCCCTACAGGCGATTCTGCCGTCCATTATAACTGAGGTAATTAAGGCGGCGAAGGAGACGACTGCTATTGAAGAAAACACGAAGAATAGCGATGGCAAGAACTGGCATGGAAAGCGGGTTGGACGTGACAGTGTCACCCTCAACACAAAGGTTGCAAGGACGGAGGGCCGGCGTGCAGTTTCGTCTGGTGCGAGGACTAAGAAGTGTGGTAAGTGTGCCAGAGGACACCTCGGGGAATGTAGATTGGGAACCAATGTCTGTTACCGATGCGGGGAGCAAGGTCACGTGGCCAGAGAGTGTGGAGTGATACGGTGCTACAACTGCAATGGAAGGGGTCACAAAAGCAGGGATTGCAAGAAGCCAAGGGCAGAGGGCGCAGGGCCTTCGCAATAAGTCCGGATCAGGTTAGGACGGGTCCCGATATTATGACAGGCATGTATATAATAAATAAAAATTCTGTCTTCCGTGTTGTTTAATTCCAGGGCTAGAAAGAGTTTTGTTTAGTTGTTTTCTATGTTAAGTTGCCCAGTAGGAGTTTTGTGTCTACTGCCTTTTGTCGTTCGTTGCATGATAAGAATAGAAAGTTAGACGAGCCTTTCTATGTAGAAACAGCCATTGGTAAATCCACTAAGATAACTGAAGTGATTGAGGATTGCCTGATTGAGTTAGAAAGTTGTATGTTCCCTGCTAGGTTGCATGTTATGGCCTTAGGAGGTTTTGATGTGGTGTTAGGCATGGATTGGTTAGCAAGATATGAAGCCAATATAGTATGTAGCAAGAAAATAGTTCGCCTAACAGCGCCCGTGGGTAGTTCCGTTACGGTTCGTGGGGATAAGGTGTGTTGTGTGCCGAAGGTCGTGTCGATGATCACAACTGAAAAGTACATGAGACGTGGGCGTAGCGCTTACTTGGCCTACGTAAAAGATGTGGACGCGCTAGAGCCACAATTATCAGACGTGCCGGTAGTGCGTGAGTTTTCTGACGTCTTTTCTGAAGACCTGACTGGTGTGCCGCCGGACCGCGAAATCGAATTCTAGATTGATTTGTTACCGGGAGCACAACCCGTCGCTAAAGCACCATATCGATTGGATCCTTCGGAGATGGTAGAATTAAAGGACCAGTTGCAAGATTTATTGGATAAGGGTTTCATCCGACCGAGTATCTCTCCATGGGGTGCTCAAGTTTTATTCGTCAAGAAGAAAGATGGTAGCATGCGGATGTGCATTGACTATCGCGAGCTCAATAAGCTGACCGTAAAGAATCGATACCCGCTACCAAGGATCGACGACTTGTTCGATCAACTTCAGGGTGCCAGCTGGTTTTCAAGGATAGATCTGCGGTCTGGTTACCACCAACTGAAGGTGAAAGAACAAGATATCCCTAAAACAGCGTTCCGGACGCGTTATGGACATTACGAATTTCTCGTCATGTCCTTTGGTTTAACTAACGCGCCAGCTGCTTTTATGGACCTTATGAATCGGGTATGTCGGTCTATGTTGGATAGATCAGTAATAGTGTTCATCGATGACATTTTGATCTACTCAAAGAGTGAAGAAGAACATGCCGATCATATTCGAGAAGTATTGGAGGCACTCAGAAGTGAGAAGTTATATGCTAAGTTCTCCAAATGTGCATTTTGGCTTCGAGAAGTACAGTTTCTGGGTCATGTGGTTAATCCCTGGGGGATCAGGGTGGATCCTGCGAAGGTTAAAGCAGTAATGCAATGGGAATCTCCAAAGACGCCAACCGAGATTCGCAGTTTCTTAGGTCTGGCAGGTTACTATAGGAGGTTTATCCAGGATTTCTCTAAGATAGCTTCTCCTTTGACTAAGCTGACCCGGAAGGACGTGAAGTATGAATGGGGTCCTGATCAGGAGAACGCCTTCCTAGAACTAAAAATGAGGTTAACACAAGCCCCTGTCCTGACGCTACCTGAGGGGAACGAGGACCTGGTAGTCTACTCGGATGCCTCATATGCAGGGTTGGGTTGCATGTTGATGCAACGAGGGAAGGTGATAGCCTATGCTTCTAGACGACTAAAACCCCACGAGGCCAATTATCCTACACATGATTTGGAGTTGGCAGCGGTGGTGTTTGCATTGAAGATTTGGAGGTACTACCTGTATGGGGGAAAACACCCTGGGTGTTAGAACTCGATCTGGGAGGATGTGGATCCCTCTCTACGGGGATCTGAGGGAGAAGATCATGGACGAGGCAATAAAACACGATATTCCATTCACCCCGGCGCCACCAAAATGTATCAGGATCTGAAGAAAGATTTCTGGTGGCCGAGAATGAAGCGAGATGTGGCTAAGTATGTGAGCAAGTGCTTGACTTGTCTGCAAGTGAAGGCAGAGCACCAAAAGCCATATCGAAAGATCCAGCCTTTGGATATCCCCGAATGAAAATGGGAACACATCACAATGGACTTCATCACGAAGCTACCTCGCACGGCGAGAGGAAGCGACGCGATCTGGGTGGTTGTTGACCGTTTAACAAAGCGCGCCCATTTCCTACCAATTCGTGAGACGTTTACCTCTGAGAAGTTGGCAGATCTATTCATCAAGGAGATCATGGCTCGTCACGACGTGCCAGTGTCTATCGTTTCGGATAGGGACACGCGATTTACGTCCAAGTTTTGGAAGAGGTTTCACGACTCAATGGGGACTAGACTGCATATTAGTACGGCTTACCACCCCCAAACGGATGGTCAGTCAGAAAGAACGATTCAAACGTTAGAAGACATGCTACGAGCATGTGTAATCGACTTTGGAGGAAGTTGGGATGAGCACTTGCCGTTGTCGGAATTCTCATATAATAATAGTTACCATGCCAGCATTGGTATGCCCCCTTACGAAATGTTGTATGGTAGGAAGTACAGAACGCCCGTGTGTTGGGGTGACATAAGGCAAAAGGAACTGGGGAGCCTTAAAGTGATTGAGGTCACAACTGAGAAGTTAGATAAGATTAAGGCATTCATGAAAGCTGCAAAAGATCGCCAGAAGTCTTATGCTGATAAGAGGTGTAGGCCGATAGAGTTTGAGGTTGGTGACAAGGTTATGCTCAAGGTATCGCCTTGGAAAGGGATCATTAGGTTTCGAAAAAAGGGAAAGTTAAGCCCAAGATTCATAGGGCCTTTCCGTATTATCGCAAGGGTAGGGGAAGTGGCCTACAGACTAGAATTACCTGATGAGATGAGTGGAATTCACCCTACGTTCCATGTGTCTCATCTTAGGAAATGTCTAGCAGACGACGATACATTTGTACCATTAGAAGACATTGAAGTCGATGAACGACTGAACTACGTAGAGCAGCCGGTGGCCATCCTTGATTGGAAGGAGAAACACTTGCGGCATAAAGTGGTTCTGCTTGTACGAGTACAGTGGAGGCACGGAAAGGGATCAGAATCTACGTGGGAGGCTGAGGAGGAGATGAGGAAATTTTATCCGCAATTGTTTGACGACTGACAGGTTTCGAGGACGAAACCTAAATAAGAGGGGGAGACTTGTAACACCCCAAAAAGTCAAAACGAGTCATTAAGGATAAGTGGGCCTAACTAATGGAGATTTAATAAAGGAAGGAAAAAGGGTTATGGGCTAAGTGGGGTTCATGGGCAAGATTAAGGCCCATAACCAGCCCTTAACCTGCCCAAGACACCACCATCTTCTCCATTTGTGCCCTAGCAACAAAAATTTCGTAGAGAGAGAAAGTAGAGAGAGAAAGTGCAAGAAACTCAAGATTTGGGGCTTCTAAGGTCAAGGAATTAGAGATCTGGGCGTTTGGGCATCAAATCTCAAGGAAAGGAGCAACAAACAAGGTAAGAATCGACCCCTAAACCCTTCTGTAGATCAAACCCGGATTCTAGGGTTTTGGGTTTTGAAAAGTTGCAAAGAATCGCATAAAGGTCACATTTTTACGTATGTAAACGTGTAAAAAGCTTAGATTTGGTTTCATGGAAGTTAAACCAAGGATTTGGACGTAAAAAGTTAAGATTTTGGGTTAAAAACGGGCTGGTTCTTAGTTTTTATTCATCCAGCGAAACTGGGCCCCGATCCAGCGAAACTGTGAGTTAATCCAGCGAAACTGTGTACTCATTCAGCGAGACTAGGAGAAATTCCAGCGAAACTACAGTTTCGCACGGGCGAAACTACAGGTTCGCCAGGGAATCTCGCTAAGACCCAGACTGACCCATAGACTTCGCGAAAGTAGGAAATTCCAACGAAAGTTGGGCGCTCAAGGCAGCGAATCTGTCTAGCGAAACTAGCAGAAGTGCTGCCCAGCGAAACTGCTGGCGAAACTGCAGTTTCGCTGAAGCGAAACTGTGGGCGAAACTATGAAGAAAATGACGTTTTTGTGTATTAACTTTCGTGCAGCCAGAGCATTCGGACCATAGCTTAAGTAACTTAGGATTTAAGCTATTTGCTAAGTTCAGGTGAGTTCTAGACCCCCTTATTTAAACGTTTTTCCTTGTTTTTGGGGCTATTATGCATAGTAAACATAAGGTTTTCAAGATAAGGATTTCAAGGTGTTTTAACAAGGAAATACATTTTTCTAAAGTAAAATGTGACATTTAAATAGCTCAAAATAATTTTCGGGCGCGCTGACCTGGCAGCCCGGCCCCAGCCAGGGGCGTTGCCCCTTGGACCCCACTAGGGGCTGCTGCCCCTAGGACCCCGCTGTCAGGGGCTGCCGCCCCCGAACCCCCGCTGTCCCGCGGAGGGTCGGTTACGTGTTATGATGACTAGTACTTGGTATGTTGTGTACTTAATCAGCTAAGTATTATATATATATTAAGTGAAAAATAATACTAATGAGAAGTGGAACTTAATGAATGTTACCCCTGGGCCCGTTTGATGATGAAAAGTCTTGCAAGCACTATGATAGACTTCACCTATGTGAGTCTGATGTATGATGATGGATCCGTATTCATGAGCGGGCTATGTGCCTAGCAGTGTGGATCAACTGTCGGGGAAAGCTACCATGAAGATGTGTACCGACGGGGATCGATCACCGTCGGGGGTAGCGACCATGGATAACGTGTACCGACGGGGATTGACATTCGTTGTCAATCAACATGGAGATCTTGCCTTATGCAATCTCGCTTATGATGAAGTGAAATGAAATGAAAGAAATGAAGATAATGAACGTGTTTAATATGATGCAAGTAATGTTTTGAAGTATGATGTATGCGTGTTCATTATAGGGAGGATAAAAGCTTATATTTTCTTATTTATATAAAACTAGAACTCACTCAGCGTAGCTGACTTTTTATGCATAATAGTGGACAGGTAAGCGCTGATGCTGAGGATGGCACCACGAAGCTACTTGGGGAGATATGGATGGCATTCCTGTTAATGAAGTCTTTATTGTAATTAATGAACAAGAAATATGTTTTGTTTACATTTAAAGGACAAATGTATGAGTACAATGGGGTTTTAAGTTTAAATGAATGTTTAATTATTTTCCGCTGCAATGTTTTGTTATTAAACTGATTTTATGCTATGGTTAACCAACTGTGAGGTTTCCCGGGAACGGGGCCTTACAATCCCCATTAAGTTGCAGGTCGACACAGAGGTTTTGATCAATGGTGTGATTTCTGTGTTTTCTAAGTACAATTGAACTCGAAGGAACGTTTTAAATAGTCACACGACTGTTAGTGTTTTATTATTTTGATTATTGTTTAGGTTAGTGCTCGATTATGGAGTTGGTCGGCCGAAGTGGGTTAGGTTTAGTGGGTAATCCGCACAAACGACTCTAATATACAAATTGATGTGGCCCCTGAGTTCGTAACTCCCACTAGAATGTGTCGGTAGCTTTTGATCGAGTCGAAACCGTGTTAATTTGGTGTTTGAGAGTCGCCGGAGGCTGCCAGAATAGTGGCCGGAATCGCGACCGGGAAACCGAGGGTGGGGGCTGGGTTTTAAAAGAATTTACATTTACCCCCCTGCAGTTTATATTTGTTGTTATTTCATGCTAAAGTTTTGAAAACAAGTTTCATTTATTACCATTTTAGCCCCTGGACTTATAAATCCAATTTTATACATTTTTTTATAAATTATTATTATTATTATTATTATTATTATTATTATTATTATTATTATTATTATTATTATTATTATTATTATAAAAGTAATATAAAGTTACATAAATAAATCACGAATTTTTTTTTCGGGTTGTCACACAACCGAACCTGCTATAACTGTGGCGAGCCTGGTTATTTTCGTCCACAATGTCCTCGCAATGCGGGCAACGTGCCACCAGCTCGTGGAAGGGCTTTCAACATCAACGTCAACCAAGCACAAGTCAATAATGACGTTGTGAATGGTACGACGTTGAATCCCGTTTAAAATTATTTCTTGTATTAATATTTCCATCTTTGTAATCATCGTATTAATAATAAAAAATTTTTTACCGAACAGGTATGTATCTTGTGAATGATCATTATGCATCTTTATTATTTGATTCGGGTGCGGATAAGAGTTTTGTGTCGTTAGAATTCGAGCCCATACTTTCTAAATCACGTATTAATCTGGAAAGACCCTACACGGTCGAAGTCGCCGATGGAAAACCTATTGTCGGGTGTGACAGGTTGGTATCAGAGCCACATAACGCTATTGCCTGAAACATGTTTAAAATAAGGGTCAACATATTGTTGGTGAGCATTCTATAGTTTTGGATACATAAGTATATAAAAGATGGCAATTCATGTTGTAAATTAGAGAAAAAAGTAACTAGGGATGTAAGACAGAATGCACAATCAAACCTTGACAAAATTTTACAAGTTCTCAAACGTTTACAAGTATATACGATTAGCTAAGTGTACTTGGATAAACCAAGCAGGCTTGTCAGGCCCATAGATCTATGACGTCGCCAGGCTAGCAATAGTTAATGATTGTACATGTATTCGACATTACATGGTAGCTACAAGATTCAACTAATCACAACACACAAGCAAATTGCCATAAGTTTACAAGAAACAAATGTGTTTACAAGTGCTACGGTTATAATGTAACATGTTTCACCCAAAAGTGTGTGAAATAATAAAATGGGTATAGAAATACTCACTTGGCGATTAAGTATATATTGGATGATTAATAAGAAATAATAACCGGCGTCGTTTCAACGAATTCCTCTACAAGGTACCTAAAACGTATATATTACAAGATTAAGTTTCAATAATAAGTTTAACATTTAGACGTGAACTAAGGTTTTAGGATTTTGGAGTTTTGTATATTATATTTGTTCGAAAGAAATATATCTTTTAAGTGTTTTAATCTAGAAATGAAATTAGGTTTAATATCGGATAATGTTTGAATATATTTTGTATATATTCTTTGTAATAATTATCGTTACAATAACGTATTATACGATAATATTTCATTAATAATTGTTAAAGTAAATTTTATACGAAATGACTTATAATTACGTTTGTAAATAATTGTGAAATTATAAGATGTATAATTTCTACAATTTACGGGATTATTTCATAATTAAACATGATATAGTGTCCATTTTTATAAAAATAATTATTTATAATATTTATAAATAATATTTTATAAAAATTATTAAGGTTTTTTAAACCAAATAAATTTACAGAAAATGTTTATGTAACATTTTAAATAAGGAAAGTTTTTAAACCTTATTTTTATAATTTTTAGGAATTTTTATATATTTTATTGAAGCTTGAAAAGCATTAAAAAAAATAGTTGAAGGTAGCCGGGTTCGAACCCGGGACCTCCAACTCACACACCCACAAGCTTACCAGTGAACCAAGGCATCCAGCCGCGCTTAAACCCTGTTTCAAATTCTTTTAAACACAAACCCAGTTTACCCCCAAATTCGATGAACCCTAGATTTGATTTGGGTCGAATTGACCCTCGATTCAGTGATCTTTACCGAATTAAACATAGGGCTTTTAATCCCCATGTCAATACGATCCTATAGGTATGTTTAATTACCTGATTGTATGTTAATTCTATAAGAACAGATGAAGAACAAGTCGCGGGTTTGCTTGAATCCAAAGGATGATCACACTTTGATGAAAATCAAATTAATTGAGCAGATAGCTTTGAATGAAGATAATGATCAAATGCCCTCTGTCAATTTTGAAGTAGAAAGCTCAGAGAATGGTGTTCGATAAGGTTGCAGGCCGCGATAAAGATGATGATTGATTTCTGTGTTTGTGTTTGTTTTTGGTGAAATTGGCACCTGAATTCGATTCGGTGTTTATAAATGATCGTGTTGGTAGCTTTAATTTGTTTATTATTGTTGTTTGAGTGTATTTTTGAGCTGTATCGAATCCGAGATAAAAGTGAAGATTATAGCCTTTTGTTTGACTAATTCAACACGTTTTATGTTGAAATTCAATCCGAATTGGATCCAAGGAAGCTTTCGGTGAGATTGTGGGGTTCAAAATCGGATAAATTGACTGATTTGGTCGGGAATTTAGTGATTTCGATGTGGAAGCTTTGGATTCGAATTTCCCGATGATTAATCTTGTTTAATGGGTTCATTGGGTTCGAAACTAGTCCACGAATGCATTAGAACCGGTTTCGGGGTTTAAAATCATGAAATTTGAGTGTTTTAACCTCCGCCGGAGATCGGCCGGAGGTGGCCGGATTTACGGGGAAGGGGGATTGGGTTTTAAAAATTTTTTCACTTCGGTCCCTGGGTTTTGTTTTCTTTATTTCATGCATAAACTTCTTTTGAAGTTTGATAAATGACCAAACACCCCCTAGACTTTATTATTATCATTTTTATTTTTATTATTCTTGTTATCATTATTATTATTATTATTATTATTATTATTATTATTATTATTATTATTATTATTATTATTTATTTATTTATTTATTTATTTATTATTATTATTATTATTATTATTATTATTATTATTATTATTATTATTATTATTATTATTATTATATTATTATTATATATTTGCGAAATACGAAATGTTACATGGAACTTTATAACATGGTTTATAAACTGAAATTTCAGGTTCTATTTTGATGTTATAAGTTATAAACAAACCCAAGAACAAAGGATCTTTATATGTGAATCAAAACTAGCTATGAAAACACAAACTACTCTTTATGGACAGCCATAAAGAGGGCTGCCATAAACTACCTTTCAGTGGCAAATGTGACGAAATGGAGGATGATATAGACCAAGAAGAATGACCAAGGCACCAAAAGAAGGTCCTCTCAAGCTTGTATACCCCAAGCACTTCAGCAAACACCTACTTTTTAGGTAGTAAGGCACCAAGACGAGCTCCCTCTTGAACAATCCGAATCAACCAAGAAGATGTTGAAAAACAACTAAGAAAACCGAAATTTTCAGCTCCTCTTTCCCTTCTTTGAATCCGAAAACCACAAGGTGTTTTGAGAGAGTTTTGCTTTTGCATGTATGGGAGAAAGTGTGTAATGAGAGAGGAGTGTAAGAGTGGTTAAAGGATGCTTGTACCAAGACAAACAAAAGGAATCCCAAGGCCCTTTTGGGCGGCCGAAGTTCCTCTCAAAAAATGGGTTTCCCCCTATTTCATTTTTTATAAAATGTTACACTCTTAGCCCTTGATTTTTATAAAATTAAAACCTATTTTAATTTTATAACAATAACACACTT
This sequence comes from Flaveria linearis, assembly GCA_024085815.1. Classification (NCBI taxonomy): domain Eukaryota; kingdom Viridiplantae; phylum Streptophyta; class Magnoliopsida; order Asterales; family Asteraceae; genus Flaveria; species Flaveria linearis. The sequence goes on along the minus strand of CM044013.1, from coordinate 63,541,818 downwards.
TTAATTGCTATTATTTAACCAATTTAAATAATGAAACAAACAATCTCTCATGAACAAATTATCCACATAATTTTGTTCTTCTACAAAAGCAAAGTTCTAGAAAACCTATTTTCTAAAATGGTGTCAATATATATTTGTATGATCTCATCAACAAACAAATATTTATTGGTGTTTGTTTGGCTTGTTATTGGGTATGACCTGACTTGGATCATAACGTACTAACCACATCAATCTTGTATGTGTCTTGGGCATATAAGATCCAACAATCTCCCATTTGCACAAGATTCATAGAAGATTGATGCAAGTAGTAAATACCGCCTAACAACGGTTTACTACCCTTAATACATATGATTAAGTGCCATTCAATAACATCATCCTCTTCAAGTACCATACCTGAAATGTTTTAGGTGAAACAATCATCTATCCTTTTGTCACAGATATCATGTTAAATCCAAGAGACACAGAGTGATCATTCTCCATTGATTTAATTTTATCAGGCCTTAGACATCTTACTCTCAACGAATAAGAGGGACAAATCCCATCTTGGCTACATACGTCTCTCACAATTACCTTATATCATACCTGAACTCAGACTTATGTACTGCCATGTTTCAGAACAGCGAAGAACTAAGTCAAAGCATAATATTTGGTAAATATCAAGACCCATTATGTATCTCAGGTCAGAGGCTACTAAATGATGTTCGCCTTTACTCAAAATTACTTATGATCAATCAAGAAGATTCCATGTAGTAATGTTTGAGATGCAGGTCAGTCCAATATTTGCATCCCACAAATACCTATGAACTTCGGCAGCAACTCTTTGCTCTATATTCATCCATATGAATATCTACCAATCCAAGTTCATAATAGTCTTACTCTCATACTTGTTCCCACGAGCATGAACGACTATGGACATTTTGAGTAAATAATTTACCCATGGATTAAACATGCTAAATTGGAACATTTATTGAAATATTATAACCAAATATTTTTATTCAAGTAATAAGGAAGTTCCAAATATCCAAATACGAAATTACAGATCAAATCCAATCACTAGAATATCGAAGTCCTATGGCACAGGTATGACCTTCATGCTTTGCCTTTTCTAGGAGCTTCGTAAGAGGATCCGTAATATTTTGATCTGTGTGAACTTTATAAATACATATCTTTCCTTTCTCAACTTTATCTCGTATGTTGTTGAATCTCCGCTCAATGTGCCTAGTCTTTTGATGAGCACGAGGTTCCTTGATTTGAGCAATCGCACCCTCGTTATCACAAAAGATTTCAAGGGGGTCCTGAATGGAAGGGACAACCCCTAGATCGGCAATGAATTTCTTCAACCATGCAGCTTCTTGAGCTGCCAATGAGGCGGCAACGTATTCAGATTCTGTAGTTGATAAAGCCACCACATCCTGTTTAGAGCTCTTCCAAGAGACCGCTCCTCCATTCAGAATGAAAATGTATCCCGATTGTGATCGTGAATCATCACGATCGGTTTGGAAACTCGCATCCGTGTAACCTTTTACAACGAGTTCCTCATCACCAGATCCATAGATTAAGAACATATCTTTAGTCCTCCTTAGGTACTTAAGTATGTTCTTAACAGCCATCCAATGACTGTTTCCAGGATTTTGCTGGTATCGGCTTGTCATGCTTAAGGCGCATGAAATGTCCGGTCGAGTGCATATCATTGCATACATGATGGATCCAATAGCAGATGCGTATGGGATTGCCTTCATTATATCTTGCTCATCCTTTGAGTTAGGACATTGAGTCGTACTCAATATCGTTCCTCTTTGAATAGGTACCGTACCTTTCTTAGAGTTCTCCATCTTGAACCTTTTCAAAATCTTATCAATGTATGCACTTTGATTTAAACCAATCAACCGCCTTGACCTATCCTATAAATCTTTATTCCCAGAATATAGGCGGCTTCACCAAGATCCTTGATGGAAAAACAACTTCCAACCCAGGTTTTTACACCTTCCAAGGTTGAATGTCATTTTCAAATAGTAGTATGTCATCAACATACAATACTAGGAAAGTGATGATGCTCCCACTAGCTTTCTCATATACACAAGCTTCATCAGCATTCTTGATGAATCCAAATTTAATTACTTCTTTATCAAAACGGTGATTCCAACTTCTCGATGCTTGTTTCAATCCATAGATTGATTTCTTTAACTTGCATACTTTTTTAGGATGTTTTGGATTGACAAAACCTTCAGGCTAAACCATATAGACATCTTCCTCAAGATATCCATTCAGGAAAGTGGTTTTGACATCCATTTGCCAAATCTCATAATCATAATGAGTAGCTATGGCAAACAATATCCTAATAGACTTTAGCATTGCTACTGGTGAGAAAGTTTCATCATAGTTAACCCCTTGAGTTTGAGTGAAACCCTTTGCTACAAGTCTAGCTTTATAAGTATCCAAGTTTCCATGCATATCGCTTTTCATCTTGAAAACCTACTTACTTCCAACTATTTTGGAGTTAAGAGGTGGTACAACCAAGTCCCATATTTGATTGTCATACATGGATTGCATCTCAACGTTCATGGCTTCAAGCCATTTGTCACAATCCAAATTGGACATTGCAACACGATAGGTGGTTGGTTCATCAGAATCTACCACATAGCATCCATCTACGAAAAATCCATATCTTTCAGGTGGATTACTAATTTTACCAGATCTGCGAACGTTTTGTGTGTATTGATCAACCACTTGATCATTCTCAACATTCTCATGTTGAGTGCTAGTGTCAACCAAACGTGTATCGGTTTGTGGTTCTTTATCCTCCTCAAGATCCAAAGTTCTACTGCTAGTTCCTTCCGTAAGGAACTTAGCTTCTAAGAACTCAGCTTTTCTAGCAACAAACTCCTTTTATTCCAATGGATCATAGAAATAGTATCCCATAGAATCTCTAGGATATCCAATAAAGATACACTTAGTGGAACGGCTTTCTAGCTTGTTTGAGTTGGGAGTCTTAACATAAGCCTCACAACCCCATACTTTTAAATATGAAAGCGATGGAACCTTTCCATGCCATATTTCAAAAGGTGTCATTTCCACTTTCTTGGTTGGGGCCATATCCAAAATACGGGCCGCAGAGAGCAGAGCAAAACCCCAAAATGACAGAGGTAATGAGCTTCTAGCCATCATAGATCGAACCATATCCAATAGAATTCGATTTCTCCGCTCGGACACGCCATTATGTTGTGGTGTTCCCGGTGGAGATAGTTGTGAGACAATCTCATAACTTCTAAGATGGTCCCTAAAAGCATCATTCAGGTATTCACCTCCTTTATCGGTGCGAAGAATTTTAATTGACTTATTGAGTTGATTTTGTACTACATTTTGAAAGATCTTGAACATTTCAAAAGCTTCATCTTTGTGTCTTAACAAGTACACATACCCATATCGACTATAATCGTCAGTAAAGATAATGAAGTATCTTTCATTGTACCTTGTCATAGGTTTAAAAGGACCATATACAACCGAATGTATGATACCTAATAAATCCTTTGCCCTTTTGGCTTTGCCACTAAAAGGTGCCTTGGTCATTTTACCTTGTAAACAAGATTCACACACATCAAATGATTCACATTCACTTGTTGTTAAAAGACCACTCTTTTGTAGTGTTTGTATTCTTTTCTTGTTTATATGACCAAGACGGCAATGCCAAAGGTAAGTGTCAATCAAATCCGATTTGAGTTTCTTGGTACTAGTTTGTAATAAGCTATCATTCAATGTATTTTCACGAACCAATTCATAGATACCATTGATGGGAATAGCTTTAAAGTAAAACATGTCATTCAAAGTAACATGGATTTCATTTCTAATAAATGATAATACATATCCAAAATGTTTTAATAGGGCTACAGAAATAATGTTCCTAGTCAAACTAGGAGCATACAAAACATTAGTCAAAATTACTTCCAAACCATTTGGAAGTTTCAAGATGTAGTCACCACGGCTTCAACTTGAACTTTAGCCCCATCGCCCATGTAGATGCTAACATCCCCTTTGTTGAAGTTGCTACTTCTTTGAACCCCTGCAACAAATTGCAAATGTGAGTTCCACATCCGGTATCTAATACCCATGTGTTAGAGGATATTATGTTTAAATCAATATGGATCATGTATATTGTACCTGAGGTTTGCCCGGCATCCCTCTTTGCTTTCAACTCTTGGAGATGGACAGGACAATTTCTTGCCCAATGTCCAATCTCCCCACACTTGAAGCATGGGTCATTAGTAGAAACCTTTTGCTTCTTCTCTTGTGGTTTGGGTGGCACCCTTGCCACCCCTTTCCCCTTCCCCATACGGGTCCTTTACCCTTGGCAACTCTTGCCTTGGGTGCGGGATGAGGCCTTTTCTTGTTCCCACCTTCATTGATGGTGAGAACGGGTAAAACCATTTTACCCATGGCCGCCTCGACCGTTTTGAACATTGAGTGAAGCTCACCAATGCTTTTGTCCCAAGCATTCATGTTGTTGTTCAACACGAACGTCTCAAACTTCTTGGTAAGGCCATTGAGGATCAAATCCGTGGCCAATTCCTTCGAGACGGGACAATTAAGCCTTTCGAGGCGGTTAATGTGGCTTTTCATCTTAAGTACATAAGATGAAACCGATTGGTTGTCGTCCATACGACATGCATGGAGTGCTCGAACCGTTTCGAAGCGCTCAACCCTCGCTTGCTGTTGGAACGTTTCCTTCAGCTGGGTTATCATGTCATAAGCTCCGTGATGTTCATACTTGTTAGAGCATATATTGTCATATATAGTGTGTCCGTCGCTTGACGAATAGTCTAGGCTTAATGTATTAGACCTGATATGTTGTAAACACATGAAACTGGGTCATTCGCAGCAGCATATACGAATGAGACTCAGTCGTACGACTGAGCCAGGCTAATGGGCCGGTCGTGTGACTGAGAGATGCGATTGGGGCATTCGTAAGACTGAACTATAAGAATGGTCCAGTCGTACAATTGAACCATACGCATGGTCTAGTAGTACGATTGAATCATACGCATGGTCCAATCGCACAAATGGGCCCAGTCGCATCTAATATGGGCCGAGGCCTATATATACCAGTTTCAATGTGTAGAGAGATAAGGTTTTGGTGCTCGGGGCCTAGGTGTTGCCGGATGAGAGGGGAGATCATGCTCGATCTCCCCTTGCCAAGAGTCTTGATTCTTAAGTTGTAACGAGCTTAATATCGTTAGGTTTTATCAATGAAATCATTCGATTATTGTTCGTACTATTGTTTGTCTTTTGGTTTATCGCCTTCCGTCAAGAACACGCTCGAATGTTCATCGATCCAGCGACTTCATAATTGGTATCAGAGCCGGTTACTGCTATAATGATCTAGCAATCATTCTAGCAACCCGAGCTCTTGATTTCTGGATCTATTTCAGGTTCTTTGACGTTAAACCCACTTTGTGTTCTTCGTGTTTTGCTCAGATCTGGTTACGTGTGGTGCTTCTATGTTAAAATCAAACTCGAAACCACGTTCCCATCACCCCTGCGAATCTTATAATGTCTATTTCGGTTCGGTTCATGTAAAATTCATCAGATTAGGGTTTTGGGCGGCCATGGCGGCTGCAGATCTGAAAATCTGCGTGTAGACCCGTTCGTACGACTGGACCATGCGACTGGACCATTCGTACGACTAGACCATGCGACTGGACCATTCGTATGACTGGACCATGCGACTCGACCATTCGTACGACTGGACCATGCGACTGGACCATCCGTACGACTGGACCATCCGTACGACTGGACCATGCGACTGGACCATCCGTACGACTGGCATGCGACTGGACCAGTCTTATGACCAGTCATAAGACTGGACCAATCTTATGACCATTCATGCTACTGGACCAGTCTTATGACCAGTCATGCTACTGGACTAGTCTCACGAAGATATCATTCGTATTATCCAATCACACGAATGTGATAATTGTACTCCATGTCATGCGAATGAACGGCGTTCCAGACATAAAAAAAGTCTGGAACTACAGTTTGCATAGATTTGAGGATGAGCAAAGCACATTCACCTTGAGGTTATTTTGTCAAATAAGTTCGATGGATACCCCATTATTCATTGGATTTCCAGAATAAGTGATTGTAGTGAGAACACAAAAGAGAGAAGAGAAGATGTCAGCAGTCGATGCTGATTTTGTGGGATAGTCAGGAGCATCTAACTATTTATGGGCCAATCAAGTTATATTTATCCGCACAGAAAGGATTCTCATTCTAAGGGGGAATCCATGTATAGAGAAATTGAAGACGCAATCAGAAAGATGATGATGTGAGCAGGTTTCTGATGATGAATCTACGTGCATGCTGATTTGTTTGATATTGTCAGCTGTGGATTGGAACCTTCAACCTTTTGCCCAATACACCGTATGAAGATGCCAGGAGAGCACAATGTTTATATATTGGGATATGCTGAATGTGAGGGGGAATCTCTACAGTTGCTAATGTTGATCAGGTTAGACCGTGTGAAGATTCAAGCAATGGAAAACTGTTCATGTCATTATCTGGGAAAATCAGTCATATGGGGAATCTTGCTGCTATGATGATGTTTTGCAAAGTAAACGAAAGCTATTGTGCCTAAATTCATTTTCAGGGATACTGTAGCAACCTGACGGATCGGCAACGTTAGCTAATATGGTTTTTCGTTTGATTCTATTGGAAACCAGAGCAAAGATTGACTGAAGATTGTAAGAGGTGTTATCTACTATTCGCAAGCAACGTCCAAGGGGGAATTTGTTGGAGCATATATTGTCATATATAGTGTGTCCGTCGCTTGACGAATAGTATAGGCTTAATGTATTACACCTGATATGTTGTAAACACATGAAACTAGGTCATTCGTAGGAGCATATGTGAATGAGACTCAGTCGTATGACTGAGCCAGGCTAATGGGCCAGTCGTGCGACTGAGAGATGCGATTGGGGCATTCGTAAGACTGAACCATAAGAATGGTCCAGTCGTACGATTGAACCATACGCATGGTCCAGTCGTACGATTGAATCATACGCATGGTCCAATCGCACGAATGGGCCCAGTCGCATCTAATATGGGCCGAGGCCTATATATACCAGTTTCAATGTATAGAGAGATAAGGTTTTGGTGCCCGGGGCCTAGGTGTTGCCGGATGAGAGGGGAAATCATGCTCGATCTCCCCTTTCCAAGAGTCTTGATTCTTAAGTTGTAACGAGCTTAAAATCGTTAGGTTTTATCAATAAAATCATTCGATTATTGTTCGTACTATTGTTTGTCTTTTGGTTTATCGCCTTCCGTCAAGAACACGCTCGGATGTTCATCGATCCAGCGACTTCACAATACTCCTTTTGGACGAAGTCATGCTTGCCAACATGAGGCAAGACACTTGGACGGAGTCCTCAGTGTACTTCAGCCAATCGTTATAGGCCTCCTCATCATCCTCAGTAGGTTGATCGGGGATAGGGTCGTCTAAAACATATGATCGTCTCTCTTGCTTGAGAACGATTCTCAAGTTTCGATACCAATCAATGAAATTGTTATGATTTAGATGTTCCTTTTGGAGAATCGCTCGTAAAGATTGGGCGGACGTGGATGAATTATCATGATTATCATTATTATTGGTGGCCATCTACAAAATTTAACAAAGATCAATTTTAGTATTTTCGATATTGTTATTTTAATAATTAATACCTTTTAAGGTCATTTTCATATTAAAATCTAGAACCCAACATTACATTTAAATAGTGGTTAGGTGACCTTTATCCCACGATTTAAATTAATAAGGTGGTCAACGATTGACGGTTGCAACCATTTGCAACTTCTAGAGGTATGGGATCGACTTGAAACATCATATGTAAAGTCAGCATGTTAATCTCATCAATACCATTCAGAAACCACATCATAGGTGATCCATTTGACATGGTTTGCAAATCAAGACACCCTACTTACACACACGTGTGAGTTTGCCAAAATAAGCGGTTAGGTGACCTTTATCCCACGAATATGGCATTCTCACCTCAAGTCACAAGTTCCCTCAAAATGGTTAGGTGGCCTTTATCCCACTAAGAGTTCCCGAGTGACTCAAGTATTGTGTAAAAGGACGATGTTGATCTTATTTTTTTTTAAATATTTAGAGATTTCATAATTTCAGTTTAGAAAACTCTATATATTTATATTTGCATGCTTTGAAATATAAGATATCCTATGGTTCATTTTTAATAAAACCTCTTTTATTAAAATCATTAATCCTTTTAATAACTTTTATTAACATATTAATGATTAAGAACCATGAAAATTCAGCTTGTTATGATTATTTATTTAGATTGTCAAGTATATCCACATATCAAACAATCAACATAAAATGGGTAATTAAACAAGCATATATAAAACAACCATATGTGCATAACCATAGCCACTATGTTGACAACACTTGTTTGCCATCACAAGTGTTGTCATTTGGTCTTTCCTAAGGGTTGAATACAACACAAAAGATGAGATCTCCAAAGACCCCCACTTGAAATTGCATCCAAATGCTTCAAGTCCTTCTCTTTGTGTCTTCCTTTTGTGCTTCCATCTTATGTATCTTTATATTACAAGATTTTATATCCTAATACAAAATTTCTAGTAAAATGAAAAGTACCTAATCTATTTATTACATCCCAATAATAAATAAATTACACTTTAAACCAAGCACAAACAGATGATTATACAACCCAATTGAATGAATAAAACAACCATTACAATCATCCAAATAACACAAGGTCAAAGGCTAGGTTATGCACCATAATAAACAATGATCATATCATCCAAAACAATAATGAAACCCCACTAAAAACCACGAAATTTCAGCCAACACAAACTGAAATTTCGGGTTTTATTTTGTCCAAACAATTTAACATACTTGTCTTTCAAAGTTTAATCACAAGCATGTGTGATATAACTTTGAAAGTTTGGGGATTCATAAAACATGAAGATAGTAGCCCCAAAAGGGGTTTTAAAGTCCATAAAACGAATTTTTCAAGGACAAACAAGATAGCTATCCACATAACCGGCTCTAGATGCCAATGTTGGGTTTGTTAGAACATGAACATAGTTTAACCTTTTAATCATTGTGAAAATGCAGCGGAATGGAACTTTATAACATGGTTTATAAACTGAAATTTCAGGTTCTATTTTGATGTTATAAGTTATAAACAAACCCAAGAACAAAGGATCTTTATATGTGAATAAAAACTAGCTATGAAAACACAAACTACACTTTATGGACAACCATAAAGAGGGCTGCCATAAACTACCTTTCAGCAGCAAATGTGGCAAAATGGAGGATGATATAGACCAAGAAGAATGATGAAGGCACAAAAAGAAGGTCCTCTCAAGCTTGTATACCCCAAGCACTTCAGCAAACACCTACTTATTAGGTAGTAAGGCACCAAGACGAGCTCCCTCTTGAACAATCCGAATCAACCAAGAAGATGTTGAAAAACAGCCAAGAAAACCGAAATTTTCAGCTCCTTTTTCCCTTCTTTGAATCCGAAATCACAAGGTGCTTTGAGAGAGTTTTGCTTTTGCATGTATGGGAGAAAGTGTGTAATGAGAGAGGAGTGTAAGAGTGGTTAAAGGATGCTTGTACCAAATCCCAAGGCCCCCTTAGGCGGCCGAAGTTCCTCTCAAAAAATGGGTTTCCCCCCCCATTTCATTTTTTATAAAATGTTACACTCTTAGCCCTTGATTTTTATAAAATTAAAACCTATTTTAATTTTATAACAATAACACACTTTTAATTGCTATTATTTAACCAATTTAAATAATGAAACAAACAATCTCTCATGAACAAATTATCCACATAATTTTGTTCTTCTACAAAAGCAAAGTTCTAGAAAACTTATTTTCTAAAATGGTGTCAATATATATTTGTACGATCTCATCAACAAACAAATATTTATTGGTGTTTGTTTGGCTTGTTATTGGGTATGACCTGACTTGGATCATAACGTACTAACCACATCAATCTTGTATGTGTCTTGGGCATATAAGATCCAACAGAAAGATGGAATTCGTCAATGCTTGAAAGGTAGCAGGTGCATTAGTGAGGTCAAAAGGAAGAACCAAAAACTCATAGTGACCTTGGTGTGTCTTAAAAGTCATTTTGTGCACATCATCTTCATGCATACGGATCTGGTGATAACCAGATCTAAGATCTAGCTTAGAAAAGAATGATGCCCCTCCTAGTTCATCCAATAACTCCTCAATTAAGGGAATTGGAAAACTATCTTTAATGGTGGCTTTATTTAACCGTTGATAATCAACACACATGCGACAGGAGCCATCTTTTTTTAACTAGAACAACTTGAGCTGCAAAAGAACTAGTGTTGTTCCTTATGACACCTGAGTCTAGTAACTCTTGAGTCATTTGCTCAATTACAATCTTCTGAGCACTTGGGTATCGGTATGGTTTCAAGTTAAAGCTGATAACTCATCCTTGAGTCGAATTCTATGGTCACAGTTCCTTTTAGGGGGAAGGCCAATCGGGATATTAAACACATCATTAAATTCATCCAATAGCAGTTATAACCTTTCATTAGGAGAGGTATTGGGAATCTTAGGATTATATTGGAATCCATTCTCAGTTTGCAAGCTAAAGAGACGAGCATGCACTAAATGAAAAGGAGTATGGAAGTAAGTGGTGAGTTTATCAAGAGTACAAAGATTAACATCTTGAGTTGTAGTACCCTTGAGTTCCACTGATTGTTTATCAACTATGAACTTCATAGTAAGGATTTAAAATTCCAAACTATGTCATTCAGTGTTTGTAACCATTGGATTCCCAAGACTATGTCATAACTACCTAGTGGAATAACAAGCATATCAGCTTTGAACCATCTACCATGCATGGTCCACTTAAAATCTTTGCATACTTGCACACAAGATAAGATATTGCCATTGACAATAGTAACAGGCAAGTTCCTAATTGGTTAAGTAGCAAAATTAAGTTTAGTTGCTAATTGTTGATTGATAAAGTTGTGTGTAGAGCCATTATCAACTAGAATTTGCAATTGTCATGTACCCAATGCACCAACCATTTTCATGGTGGAGTAAGATGGTATACCTGTGATAGAATGCAAAGATATGTGAGGATCTTGAGCATCTTGAACCATTTGTATAGCAGAACTGCTTGTCTCCGTTGAAATCTCTTCAACCATATCGTCTATGACTTTAATAAAGAACAATTGTTTGGTATTGGAGCATTCCAGGATTATACTTATCCGAACACCAGAAACATTCACCCTTGGCCTTTTTTTCATCAAACACTTTGTTGGTAAGCTTCTTAATCAACTTGTATGAATTGATTAGATTGGCTTTGATGGGAGGGGCTGGTAATAAAAGTAATTTTGATGTAGCTCCAATTGGTTGGTTATGCAAAGGTTTAGGAGGGAATTTGTATGAAGGTTTAGAGTTGACAACTGTTAAATTGGCTTGGTATTGTAATCTTGCTAGAAATCGAGCTTCTCTAAGCAATTTTGGTTTGAAAAGTCACACATAACACTTGATATCCGGTTTGAGGCCTTCAATGAACAAACTTATGACATACTCTTCCGATATGTCAACCTTATTCAACAGCAGGTCGAATTTGTCACAATAATCTTCCAAATCATCCAATTGATTGAGTCCCTTAAGAGCACCCATTGCATCTTCAACCAAAGTTGAAGCAAACCTCGCTTGAATCGACCTCATATACTCATTCTAGGGAATATCAGCAACTGAAGTTCCCCTAGATTGCATAAAGTTATTATGCCATTGCACTACTCTACCTTCAACATGAATAGTCCATAGCATACCGTGAGTTTCTCAGGTGTTTCATCAATGGCGAAAAAAATGCTCACACCGCTGAATCTAACTTTCTGCCTCTATACCGTTGAATTTTGGAAATTTAACCTTCGGGAAGCGATTGTTGCTACGATTCAGTCTGGTTTCTTTTTCATCCCGATGAATAGTACCGTTCACAGGACCAATCGGTCCTCCATCGCGAATACTCTTATTGTTAGTATAAATTGATTGAAGATTCTTGATTACCTCTCTCATCTGTAACTTCAGTGATGTCATTTCGGTAGTGAAATGGTTCTTCATACTCGACATCTCGATCATTTGCTTCTCTGAAGTTGCTTTGATCAACTCCAATTCTGAACGATTCTTCTCTGCAGCAGATTCCAATTTGAGCAACGACAATTCATGCTCCTTGATTGATTTCTCAATCTCCTGATTACGACTCGACATAACCGCTTGATTTACACGAATAGTGGTTGGAACTCAGAACTCCTATGAGAATCGGTAGCTCTGATACCACAGTTAGGGTAGAATTAAGAATAAGAAGAGAATTCATACATAATAAGCTAACCTTCTATCGATTAGCACTTCCCTTTTATTAAGATCCGGTAGTTAAGTTCGTTACAACTAACAACCATTAACGACACACTTACTAAAGTCCCCGTACAACTCAATATTACAGTTTAATCCCTCACAATTCACAACATTACATTTTAGGCCTTTCTTTTCAAAATATTTATCTACGTCAAAGTCTCAACATAAACTTTATTTAATTTAAAGAGTAAATTTCGGTTTTGGTCCCTGTGGTTTAACCATTTTAACCATTTCAGTCCAAAAAGGAATCTTTGATCATATCACGCCCTGTGGTTTCATTTTTGTAACAGTTTTGGTCCCTGACGCTAACTCTGTTAGTTTTTACAGTTAAATGTGAGGGTACTTTGGTCATTTTACATTTGAAGGGCTAGTTATGTAAATTTTATTAGATTAGGATAATTGTTGTAATTTTTTAAAACAATAAAAAATAAAAAAATAAAAAACTTAAATCAAATTCAACCTAAACCCAACCCCAACACTCCCACCATCCTAAAATCAGAACCCTAACCCCCACACCCCCTTCCTCCCCTTGCACCACTGCCTACACTACCTCCATCTCACTGGAACAACAACCTCTCCGTCAACACCACCACCGTAAACCACCTACCATGGCAACAGTGCCGTCAAAGCACCACCAACCACTGCATAACTTCTCCCTCCCCTTCCTAAAGTGGGGCCAGAGCAACAACAACCACTGCCGCCGGCGCCACCGCACCTCTCCACTCGCCAACGCCTCCGACTCCGACCTCAACAACCTCCGACCACCTCACCGCTACCGCGACGTCGCCACGACCGACGGAGATTGCGGTGGCATGGTGGTTAACGACGACAGCGGGAAATTAATCGAGGTTGATGTGGCCTCGGCGGCTAACGAAGACGTGAAGCCGTGGAACCTGAGGCCGAGGAGGTTCGTGATCGATGCGGTTAACGGTGGCGCTGTGATGGCCGGGTGGCGAGTGCGAAGGGAGGGCGGGCGGTGAGAGGTGGAGCTGCGACGGTGACGAAGGAGGAGGAGGAGCACGGGAAGAAGATGAAGAAAAGGAGGTTATGGATCTCGTTGTCGAAGGAGGAGATTGAAGAAGATATATATGCGTTCACTGCTTCGAGACCTTCTCGAAGACCTAAGAAGAGGAGCAAAATCGCACAGAAACAACTCGATATATGTTGTTGATGCTTTAGGTTTGATTTGATTCTTCATCTGTATGATTGAATTGTTATCTATGCTTCATGTTGTTGATATTGCAGAATGTTTTCCCTGGATTATACTTGGTTGGAGTTTCTATAGTAGGCGGTGGAGGTGGCGGTGGAGGTGGCAGTGGAGGTAGTGCAGGCAGTGGTGCAAGGGGAGGAAGGGGTTGTGGGAGTTAGGGTTCCGATTTTAGAATGGTGGGAGTGTTGGGGTTTGGGTTGGATTAGATATAAGTTTTTTATTTTTTATTTTTTATTGTTTTAAAAAATTACAATTATCCTAATCTAATAAAATTTACATAACTAGCCCTTCAAATGTAAAATGACCAAAGTACCCTCACATTTAACTGTAAAAACTAACAGAGTTAGCGTCAGAGACCAAAACTGTTACAAAAATGAAACCACAGGGCGTGATATGATCAAAGATTCCTTTTTGGACTGAAATGGTTAAAATGGTTAAACCACAGGGACCAAAACCGAAATTTAAGAAGCACGTTTAGGTAGATTTAAGAAGGAGCGGAACTGAAAGACAAATGTTAGCTAGATTTAAGAAGCACGTTTAGGTCCGTGTTCTACTAACCCCCCCACCTCTATCACTCCTACTCACTGGTGCAACTTCCAACAATGGCGAACCCAAAAGCCTATTTTAAACTCTAAATTTCCAGTGTAAAACCTAGAGAATATTACTCCAACTGTTTGTTTCTTCATTCGACGATATATACCTTCAAACATGGGTAGATCCACCGGATATTGCTTCAGAATCATTGCATGTGGCAGCAACTCTGAATCCGTCGATAGAGACGATCTCGACGCTTCTTCTGAGGTACTTGTTTCTTCATATACGTCATATCAGTGTAATTGTGTTGTGTTATGTAATGAAGAGTGTGATTTGTGGAATGATTGGTTGTTTGTTTGTTTGATAACAATGTGTGTGTTTGGGTAGCCATGGGTTTGAGATCATGATTTGATTCCATTGAATGAAGCTATGAATTTGCTACATTGTGTGATTACTGGTTGTGGATTCTCGATACTCGATTAAAACAAGTGAATTGGAAACTAAACTTGTGATCAATCAGTTGCGATACACATACACACAGTCACTATGTATATGTGTGTGTGCGCGCGCGTTTATATTCTTCTGACTTGGTGAGTTTATGTGAAGCTGCTTCAGAACAAAGGTTCTGATAAAAGAGGATGGAGTTTCCGTAAAAGATCAGCCGGACATCGAGTGCTAAGCAACACCGTTATAACTGAAGTATCTTCTTCGGTGAACTGGAGCTCAGAACCTGTTATTATTAACTCTGAAGCACCCACCAGTTATTCTGTTGCTGAGAAAACTTCTGCAGATAAATGGACAGAAGAATTGCCTCGGGTGTCTAGTTCAACTACCAAACCATCTAATTTGGTAACTAAAGATGCTGAAGAAGATGAAATTAAACTCAATTCCAGTCGTGATGAATCATACGTCATTGTTATACAGGCTGCTGTCAGGAAATTCTTGGTATGTGTTTAGTTTTAGCTAAATGTAGCGGTTTTGACCAATTTACTTATGAAGGGATCTACTTGAGTTGTGCCTTATACAAATGGGTTTAACTGGACAAAGGGGTTGAAGGTGCCCTTTAAATACACTTGCAATGCATACATCCACTTGAATCTTTTTATTCAAATTAGTCATTGCAATACTTTTTTTTTGTAATCTTAGTTGGCACATAAATAATATATACAAGTATAAAATGGCCAAAGAAATGAAAAGTTTAAACCTGAAGCCTTATGACCTGTTACCCAATCCGCCTGATCCCCACCTTGCCACCTCTACTTTAAATATATTTTGCTAGTTAATAAGCTCCAATTGATAGTTTCTGTATTGTGGGTACATGTAATGTTAGGCCCAGAAAGAATTTGTGAGGCATAAGAAAGTTGTGGGGTTGCAAGCTGCTGTACGAGGGCATTTGGTTCGTTGTCGTGCTGCTGGAAGTTTGCGTTGCATTCAAGCTATTCTTAAGATGCAAGCTCTTGTTAGAGCCCGTCATGCTAACATGTCTGTTGGAAAAACTTATATTGGAAAACAGGTAAGTGAAGTTCATATGAAAGTGGGAAACACCAAAAAGTTCTGAAAACTTAAAGGTTTACGTTTGGTGACTTGCATAAATTTGCAATTAAGATTGTACCAAACTCTCTTAAAGGTTAACCTTCTTTTATAGCTTTATCTCTATGTTTTCTGTTTTCTTTATATTGTTAGTTTTGTTGGAATGTGCATTAGCATTCATTTAATCATTCCAGCCTTTTTGTGTAGCTTTCCCTGTTAAATGTAGTCATTAGTGTCGCATACTACCTGCATTTTAAAAAAGTTGTATACACTAACACTACACACTACACCCTGCAATCTTTTGTAGTTTTATTCAGCTAAACCTTTTTTGAATATTGACCTTAGGTATTATGCTTATTAATACTGGTGGCAAAATGGATGGGTTCTGGGTTAATATAGGTATGGTTTTGTAGGAGTGCAGATTAAACAAGACAGGTTAGGTTGACCCTAAACACTTATTGTTTCAAATAATTGTTGTTTCAGATATGATTAAAAAGCTTTTATTGCTTCAGTTATAATATACTTTTCTCAATAAAATGAATTAGGAGGTTTTACGTACTAAATGTGCATTTTGGGTGAGTTTCCATCCCTTTGGCCTGTTTCCTTTTAAGCTAAATTTTCGTTTTACGTGTTTGAACCGTTAAAAATGAAGCATAACCCAAATAGACGCATTCATTACTGAGTGGGATAAAATTGGCAATCCTAAATTGCCTGCTAATGTTGAGTAGTTTTTTTTTGTCAAATATAGTTAGTTCACATGATACTTGAGAGAAATTTAATAGTGTCAAGCTTTGATGTCTGTGAATAGTATCTATATTTGTATTTGGAAATCAACTATTATTTAGAAGTAGTTCCATCCAAGTGGCTTTGTGTCATGCATTAATTTCTGTATGCCCTTTTTCAGGATTCTAGATTCAAGCCACAACCAACATATATCTCCATTGAGAAGCTACTCAGTAACCGATTTGCTATCCACGTATGGAACTTGATATCTTCTGCTTTATCTTCTGAAACTGTTCACCCTTTATTAGTACAGGTGGCATGATGGCTGGGTTGGGCGAGCTGGGTAACAAGTCAAAGGGGGTTTTGGTCAAAACAGACCAATTTTTAGGATGGGCCGGGTTTGGCTGACTTACTAGCATTTTTTCTTCTTATTTTTCCATTTAATAAACATATAGACATTTTCCTATGCTTACAAGAACTTTATTCTGAAACAAGTAATGTACATTTTTAAATTA
The DNA here is from genome assembly GCA_024085815.1 of Flaveria linearis. NCBI lineage: Eukaryota > Viridiplantae > Streptophyta > Magnoliopsida > Asterales > Asteraceae > Flaveria > Flaveria linearis. Next base: position 63,524,871 of record CM044013.1, on the reverse strand, counting down.
AATAATTAAGAAGGTTTTGTACATTTCGAATACACTTTAGAAACTTTTGACTCTTTTCAGCTGTTTCATCTAAGCGAAATATTAGTTTTACCCATTTCTGACAGTAGAGATGCATTAAAATAAAACCAGCCCATACCCATAACTGGTCCAAACTTCCACCTCTATTTCTTTGCATTAAGCATTTTACTTGGCTGATATAAAGAATTAACATCCTAATTTCTATAAAAGCTACTGGACTCTACACCACGTACCAAACAAATCAATATGAAATGTAGTCCGACAGACGATGATTCAGCTTGGAAATGGTTGGAAAGGTGGACGTTCGTGTCTTCTCCCCAAGTTGTGGAGTCGCATGCATCAAAGCACCAACTGGACAAAGTGATTGATACCAAAAATCAGATTGGAAACATGAATTCTGGACAAAAGCCTGAACATCTTTCTGAAGAAAGTAAGCATTTGAATACTGGACCTGAAGTCGGGCCCACTTCTTCTCCCAGAAAGCACTTATTGGAGGGTGATCAACCAAAACGTCCTGCAAAAAGGGCTGCCAGTGAACAAGCAGATTCTGAAGAAAGGAAGTCTGTGTTTGGTTCAAGAAAGGCAAGTAATCCAACATTCATTGCTGCCCATTCAAAATTTGAAGAGTTGACTTCTAAAGCCAATTCATCTGCTTCAGTCGGTTCTTCCAATCAAGAACACATGGTGACATTCCCTACAAATTCAATCCAATCAAAAATATTGAACCAGGGGAGTCATTAGTTTATGAAAGCTTAAAAGTTGGTCAAAGCCCAGCTGTTGGCTCTGAATGTGGAACTGAACTTTCCGTCACATCTATGCTTGACTCGCCAGATCCGTCAGAGGTTGGAATTGTCGAACATGAAAAAGAAGCAAAAGATTTGGATAAAGAGGATGGTGATGACATAAAAAGCTTTAGTGTTAAAGAACAAGCTCTCCTAGACACTGACTTGACTCACTCCACTTTTGATCTATCGGAAAAAAAACGATCGCAACACTGATATGTCACCAGTAAAACAATCATATGAGGACGATACATCTAATGCAGACATTGAGCTGGAACCTGAGACTGGTTGGCAATTGCAGAAGTCTAAGATGAAAAAAGAGTCCGAGGCTCAGATTCATCATCAGGTGGACAAATCATCCCCAGAAGAATCTCCAAGAAGTCATGTAACAGCCTTTGAAGCCCATGGAACACCTTCTAGCCAGATGTCAAATAACAAGACTAAAGCTGACAGAAAAACATCCACTCAAAAGCCAAAGTTGTCGTCAAACAGTAAAAAGTCTCCTGTAAGTTCTAGTTTAAGAAATAGTTTGGACCATTTGCCAAGAGAGAGAAAACCAGAGAAGCGAAGGGATTCAATTGGTTCGCAAAATTCTGATCAAGAACCAAGAGACAGCAGCAGCAGTAGATCTATACCAAGTTACATGCAAGTGACTGAGTCTGCAAGAGCAAAAGCTCTTGCAAATAGCTCTCCAAGATCAAGTCCTGATGTGCAAAGTAAGGAAGGTTATATGAAAAAGAGACACTCGTTGCCTGGTTCAGTAAATGGCGGGCATGGTTCATCTCGTGTCAAGAGAACCTCACCTCAGGCTCAACAGACCACCAAGGGAAATAAAAATCCAGGTATTTTTTTCTATTAAAAATTTCATTATATATAAAATGAAATGCATAAAATGTTAGAAATTGGCCTTTCAATCAAACACACAAACACCGATATTTTGGGGAGGACAACCCAAAACTCTTTCTATTACTCAAATCAAAATTATCGGATACAAGAATTAGAAACCAATCTACTCCTATTTAACCTAATTTGGACCGACTCATAACCTTGGCAAACAAGGAAAACATCGACTACATAAATAGACTCAAAATCATTGAACAAAAATAAAAAACAAACTTTTAATAAACTGACAAAACAGACCCTCGAACTTTCATAATTAATAACTCAAGATTAAAGTTATCAATCACCCCCTTAATCTTGAGTTGTGCTTTTTCTTCTTGGCTTTGTTCCTCCTCTTCAATTGTCTGTAACAGACTTGCTTAACTGTTTCACGATCATTAGCATTTGAATAATCCATGTCTTGCTTTGGAGTTTTACTTGTCTCCACTTTATTTTCTTGAGCTCTTTCTTCTTGGAGTGTGTAATCAAACTGGATTCTTATTGAATGACTAACACAAGGAGAATACACCTCAATATATAGAAAGGAAAAACCCTAATCTAAGGCCCATCAAGGCCCATGGGCCAATGTAACGGGCTAACATAACTGGACTAATTAAACTAAACTATTTACATTAACACTCCTCCTCAAGTTGATGCATAGATGTTAATCATGCCCAACTTGTTACATATAAAATCTATTTGAGTCTTCCGAAGTGGTTTCGTGAAGATATCAGCAAGTTGAAACTCTGTCTTAACATGGATCGGTTGAATAGATGCCTCTTCAACCTTCGTACCAACTACCTGATCCCTGATTAGATGGCAATCAACTTCTATATGTTTAGTTCTCTCATGAAATACTTGGTTCTTGGCTATGTGAATAGCAGATTGATTATCACAATATAGCCTCATCAGGTTATTTGAAATAACCCCAAGTTCTCTGAGAAGACGACGGACCCAAATCATCTCCGATGTAACATCTGCCATGGCTCTGTACTCAGATTCAGCACTGGATCGTGATACTGTGTGTTGTTTCTTGCTTTTCCAAGACACCAGATTTCCTCCAACAAACACACAATATCCAGTTGTAGATCGCCGTGAAATAGGGCAACCTGCCCAGTCTGCATCCGAAAAGCCTGACACTCTACCATCTCCTTCTTCTGTAAAGGCGCCTACACGACAGTGCCCTTGATCAGAGTACAAAATCCCCAACCCTGGAGCGGTTTTAAGATACCGTAATACCCGTAGGGCAGCATCCCAATGTCCTGTGTATGGGGCGGCCATGAACTGACTTAAAACACTAACCGCAAAGGAGATGTCCGGACGAGTGACAGTCAAATAGTTAAGTTTCCCAACTAGACGTCTGTATTGCTCAGGATCCTTCATTGGGCTCCCATCTTCTAGAAGCAGCTTTCCGGTAGAGAGCATTGGGCTATCTACTGGTTTGCAGCCTAATAGACCGCATTCAGATAACATATCAAGAACATACTTTCGTTGTGATAGGAGAATTCCTTGTGATGAACGAGATACTTCTATACCAAGAAAGTACCGGAGTCGGCCAAGATCCTTAATCTGAAACTGTGACTGAAGGAACTGCTTGAGATTTGTGATCCCAACTTCATCATCTCCTGTGATTATTATATCATCCACATAGACAACCAGAATAATCCTTCGGCCCTGGTGATGCCTAAAGAACACAGAGTGATCATAGGCACTACGAGTCATCCCAAATTCTCTCATAACATCAGAAAATCGTCCAAACCATGCTCGGGGGGATTGCTTAAGACCATACAATGAGCGACGTAATCTACATACCTTTGAAGCCTCCTCCTCAACAATGTACCCAGGTGGCTGCTCCATATATACCTCCTCCTCAAGAATGCCATGAAGAAATGCATTCTTGACATCAAGCTGATGGAGCGGCCAGTGATTAATGGCAGCAAGGGCAATAGAAATACGTACTGACGGCATTTTGGCAACAGGAGAGAAGGTCTCATCATAGTCAATACCGTAAGCCTGAGAATAACCTTTAGCAACTAAACGAGCCTTCAAGCGAGGCACATGTCCATCTGGGTTTGGTTTCACTGTGAACAGCCAACGACAACCAACGAGGCGCTTCCCGGGGGGAAGTGGTTGCAGATCCCACGTATGATTGGACCGAAGAGCACCAATCTCTTCTTCCATAGCCTTTCTCCATCCTGGGTGAGCAAGGGCGGTCATCACATTCTTAGGAATCGGGTATGAGTCAAGGGCAGTAGTATAGGCATGACATTCGGGGGACAGGTGTGCATAGGAGACATAATCCTGAATAGGATAACGGGTGTGATGTCTGGATTCTTTTCGGAAGGCAATGGGTATATCAGGATACGGTGCACCAGGTGGGTCATAAACGGGTGTATCAGGGGTACCATGTGAAGTATCCGGTAAGGGTGAATCAGATGTAGCAACTGGATCAGGAACTGAGGACGGACCAGTATCATGGTCAGGGGGTAAATCAGGGGCCGTTGTCTTATCCTTATGTCGTCTGGTATACGTGAATATCAGAGGTGGAGCCTCTGCTGGCAGGTCAAATGAGACAGGGTCCGAATGTGTAGCATCAGAGACCGGAGGAGCAGATGACACTGGGGGGATAGGAATGGTAGGGACTGTTGGTGACGCAGACATGTCAGGGTCAGGATCAGGATCGGGAAATAAATCATCAAGGCAATCGGGGGACTCAATGAAGAAAGGACAGGACTCATGAAAAGTAACATCTGCACTAGTAAAATATCGACGAAGAGAAGGGCTGTAGCACCGATACCCTTTCTGGACTCGAGAGTAACCAAGAAAAACACAACGGATGGCACGAGCATCAAGTTTGGTAGTTGTTGGACGATGATCGTGAACATAGGCAACACAACCAAAGATTTTAGGTTCAAGAGGAAAAGGGTTTTGTGTAGGAAACAAAATAGAAAATGGGGTTTTCCCATTGAGAACTGAGGATGGCATGCGGTTAATCAAAAAAGCAGCAGTCAGGACGGCATCCCCCCAAAAACGATGAGGTACATGAGAATCAATCATAAGGGTGCGGGTAACATCCAACAAGTGACGGTTCTTGCGTTCTGCGATGCCATTTTGTTGAGAGGTATATACGCAAGATGTCTCGTGAACGATACCATGTGTTTTTAGATATGATGATAAATCAGCAGACATGTATTCTTTTGCATTATCAGTGCGTATGGTTCTAATGGATGTGTTAAACTGATTTTGCACATACGCATGGAATTCTCGAAAGATGGAATTTAGTTCACTACGGGATTTCAATAAATAGACCCAGGTAGTACGAGAGTAATCATCGATAAAAGTAACAAAATATTCAAAACCAAGAGTAGTTTTAACAGGGGAAGGTCCCCAAATATCCGAATGCAAAAGTTCAAATGGATTACAGACTCTACTAGACACTCTAGGGGGATAGGGACGCCGGGTGTGTTTACCTAGCTGACACGACTCACAATGAAAATCAACAGAAACAGATAGATCCGGTCTCATTTGCCTCAGAACCGCTGTAGAGGGATGACCTAACCGGCAGTGGACTTCCCTGATGCTCGAGTCACAAACATTTGCTGAGGGTTGTGACGATAAGGACAGACGGTATAGGCCTCCTGATTCAATACCTGTGCCAATCAGACGGTTCGTCCCTAGTTCCTGGAAAACACAATGAGTAGGGTAAAATTGGCAAGGCAATTGTTTTGTTTGGTAAGTTGGCTTACAGAACAAAGGTTATCGGGAAATTCGGGTACAAACAATACAGAGGAAAGGGTCAGGTTCTTCGAGTTACTAATGGATCCAATGCCTTGAACAGGGCATGAGGATCCATCAGCAATTCGAACAGGAGGGTGAGAGGTATGCTTTAGGTTGGATAATATACCTTGATTCCCAGTCATGTGATGAGTAGCCCCAGTATCAACAATCCAAGATGAGTTAAGACTAGTGAATGTACCTGAACGAGCCGAATTGGCCTGTGGACTGGTAGTGTGTGACTGAAGGCTCAGCAACTGTCGAAACTGGTTATACTCCTCCTGGCTTAGTGAGTATGTTGGTGTCGTAGAACCAACCGGATCAGAAGAATCATCAGCAGTAGCTAGTCGTGCCTTGGGTCGGGGAGGTGGTAGAGATCCAGGAGGGCGATTTGGGCAATTATACTTCGTGTGACCTTCGTGGTGACAATAGTGACATGTGATTCCATTGCCACGACCATTGCTTTTTCGTTGGGCTGAATTAGAACCACGACCAATGCCTTTACTAACAGATGCACTGGTATGCAAAGCAGAAGTGTCAGTGTCCCGAGTAGTGGCATCCGTACCATACATTTCCCGTAGAAGGTGATATGTGGATGCCACAGATGAGGTAGCACTAGAGTTACTCAACAGTAATGGTCGAGCACTAGAGTACTTGGGTGATAGCCCTGCAATGAACACCATAATATCCATTTTCTTGTTGCGCTCTTCCTGAACTTTCAGATCAGTGGTCGGTGGGTACAAAGTACGTAATTCATCCCTAAGTTTTGAGAACCGGGTAAAGTAATCAGTGAAGTTGGAGTCACCTTGCTCAATTCTGCTGTATGCTTGGACCACCGAAAAAGCATGCGACAGGGATTCTTTGGCAGAAAAGGACAATGACAGATGTTCCCACATTTCTTTGACAGTATTGAAGTTTTGAGCAATAGCAAGAGTCGGTGGCTCCATGGCATTCCACAACGCCATTTGAATACCACTATCATCAAGGCGCCATTCCTTTGTTATCGGATCCGGAGGCGGTTTGGTCAAATGATCTTCTTTACCAACACTTATAAGTCCTCTTTCAACAAAGAGACTCCACGAACTCCAACATTTAGAGTCAAGTTTAACCGGAATACGTAACACAGCAGAGTAATTAATGATACCTGGAGCAATCTGAGTTGGGGTGGCTGAATCAGTCTTCTTTTCATCACCCATGTTACCAATGTTAACAGATCTGAAAAACGGGAGGCTGGATCTAAGAGCAGAACAGAGAAACGCGTGGAAGCAGGAAACAGATCACAAGAATCGCTCGGGACAATGATTCCGAAGCTTCTGGAGCAGAGACGGTGGCCGGAGGTGGCTTCACGCGCCGGTACGCGGCGGCGCGTGGGGACCACGCGCGAGTTTCAGGCGGCGCGTGGCGGCGCGTGTGGCGGCGGACGGTGGTGATTTTTTCAGGGTTTCTTAATCGGGGGTTGGCGAAGCTGATGGTGGCAGTGGTGAGTTGTAATTGTTGCTCGAAAAAAGATTCGGTGAGGGCAGCCGGTTCTTGACCGGAAATCAGAAACAGGAGCAGAACAGGGACAGGTAACGGGGCTAGGATTCGTACCGAGAGCCTTGTGGCTCTGATACCATGTAATCAAACTGGATTCTTATTGAATGACTAACACAAGGAGAATACACCTCAATATATAGAAAGGAAAAACCCTAATCTAAGGCCCATCAAGGCCCATGGGCCAATGTAACGGGCTAACATAACTGGACTAATTAAACTAAACTATTTACATTAACAACTCAAGATTAATAAACTGACAAAATCATTGAAGACTCATAACCTTGGCAAACAAGGAAAACATCGACTACATAAATAGACTCAAAATCATTGAACAAAAATAAAAAACAAACTTTTAATAAACTGACAAAACAGACCCTCGAACTTTCATAATTAATAACTCAAGATTAAAGTTATCAATCACCCCCTTAATCTTGAGTTGTGCTTTTTCTTCTTGGCTTTGTTCCTCCTCTTCAATTGTCTGTAACAGACTTGCTTAACTGTTTCACGATCATTAGCATTTGAATCATCCATGTCTTGCTTTGGAGTTTTACTTGTCTCCACTTTATTTTCTTGAGCTCTTTCTTCTTGGAGTGAACTTCCAAGCAAATCTGCTTGTCTTTTCACACTCTCATCCAGTTTACTGAACAACGTCACAGGAAACGTTCCAAATTGAATTGCAGCTGCTGAATTTATTTCAGATTCTTTATCTTTCATCTTAGCATGTTCAGTAGTAGTTACCTGAAGTTTGATTTTGTAAAGTCTATTTTGACACCTTTGTATCTTCATTAGCAAATATCCTGTTCTTTCATGTATCTTCAAGATTCCATCTTCAATTGCGATTTTGCAACCAGCCTCATCAAATTGACCCAAACTAAGAATGTTCTTAGATAGATCTGGAATATAATACACATTAGAAAACTCCTTTTGATCACCATTCTTGCACTGCACACGAACAGTTCCTTGCCTTTGACTTCAACACGTGAACCATCACCAAATTTCACTTCACCATTAATTTTCTCATCCAATTTACTGAAGTAGTCTCGTCGTCCCGTCATATGATTGCTTGCTCCATTATCCAAATACCACATTCCTTCTTCTCTTTCATTCTTTTCATATTCACCTAGATATACTTTTTCTTCATTCAACCTTGGTTTAATGAGCAAGTTGCCATAAGTAAAGCAGGTCCATCATCATCATCTTCTCTTCTTATCAAGTTTGCTTCTTCTCTCCCTTTGCTAGGTGCTTTACACTCGCTCGAATAATGCCCAACCTTATCACAATTGTAGCACCTTAGGTTCTTTCTTTTGTCTTGCCATTCTTCAGGGTTCTTCCTCCTTTGATCCTCACTCTGTTCATCTTGATCAACCTCTCTTTCATAGTTCCATCTTTGATTTCCTCTTCCTCTTACGTTGAATCTTCAACGTCCTCTACCCATGGTTTAAAAAAACGTTTGAGGCGTGCGCCTCGAGGCGCGCCTTGAGGCGAGGCGGCCAAAAATCGTTTATGAGGCGGCGCCTTAGGGGTTCAGCTCGTGCTTACGCCTCTGGTGGCTGAGGCGGTACGTAGATCGCAGAGGCGGGGCTTTCTTTTGAGGCGGTCTATTTTGGGCGGGATAAAAAAAATACCCACAGATGGTAATGAGGTGGTTTTGGAACAAAGATGAAGAACAGAGACTGAGATAAAGCATTCGATTTTCACTTTATGTTCGGTTCTGAAACTGACCAAGCCTCAATCGAGAGCTGAAAGCCTTCGATCCTCGGTTTTCATACCTGCAAGCCTTAGATCCGGACCTGTAAGCCTTCGATCCGGACCTGTAAGCCTTCGGTTCTTTGTTACCTGTTGCTCCAAAGAGTGGAGGTGTGGAGGAACGATATATTGGAAGCGGCTGCAAGACTGAAAGTTGTGGTTTGATTTGAGGATAAAGACCTAAATTTTGAGAATGTTCCTTTTATGTGAGCCCAGATTTGTTTTTTTTAAAATGGGCCTTTAAGAAGTTGGGTAATGGGCTTAAATAGAATTAATTGGGTAATGGGTTTAAATAGAATTAATTGGGTAATGGGCTTAAATAGAATTAATTGTGTCTAACGTTAACATCAAGCCTGTTAATTATAAGATATATAATTTTTATATTTATTTTTATTTCCGCCTCGGGTTTACGCCTCGTTTCGCCTTGAGGCTTACGCCTCATGAGGCGATGGGAAAACGCCTCGAGGCTCGATTCCGTTTTTTTAAACCTTGCCTCTACCACGTCCTCGATAGCTTTCAACTTTCTTTGAGCTTGCTGTTTGAGTGAGCAAGAGTTTATCTTGGGATGAACTTTCACTTATGGTCTTAAGCTTATTTCTTTCCTCATATGCCTTTAATCGCCCGACCACATCTTCGAATGTCATTTTCTCGATTTCTGCAAAATTGCTCAATTGAGGAGACTATCGGTAGATACTTATCAGGCATTGAGTTTAAGAATTTTCTTACCATAACCTCTTCTTCAAGTGTTGTTCCCAAGCTCTTGTATTTTGATTGTACTCCACCTAGTTTTGCAGCAAAACAATCTATATTTTCTGTTTCTCCCATCTTTAATGCTTCCAACTCGCTTCTTAACATTTGCAGTCGAGCTTTCTGGACTCGTTCTGCTCCCAAGTACCTAACTCTTAGTGCCTCCCATACATCCTTCGGTTCTGAATACTTTGCCATCTGAAGCATAACATCTTCGGGCAAAGTTTGGAAGATGGCTCCCAAGGCCATGAATTTCTTTCTTCTGTCCCTTTTCCTTTTTCTGGATCAATTGTTTCTTGCAATCCGTTTGCCCCCAATATAATCTTCATCATGACTGACCAAGCTGTGTAGTTGGTCGAAGTCAACTTTGGGGCTTGTAGAGAAAGGCTATTTGTCGATTCCTTAGCAGTCAGTGCCTGAACTGCTTGCCCTGCGTTTCCTGCATTACCACCATCTGCCATGTCTTGCTTCCGGATTCTTCTTCTTCTCTGATCGAACTTCTTCTTGCAATCAAACCTTCTGCAGCAAGTTCTGATTTCTGATTAGATTTCTGGACTCGATCAGCAACGTACGATCACCAATTTAATCAGTGACCAGAAAATTCTTGATGTTTCTTCTTGTTGCTTGATTGAGAAATCTTGAACTGATCCTCCAGAACGGTTCTTGATCGACTCCTGATAGACGATTTTTTAAAGGCTGCAATTGTTCTTGAGCGACTGCAATTCCTCAATCGCTAGACAGGTCCTTCAATTGATCGGTGCTCTGATACCCTAAGTAGCACGGGAACGGGTACGGGAGCGGGGTACGGGGACAATACGGGAACGGAAAACGGCAAAACTCAAAAATTCTAGATACGGGGACGGCATAGGTACGGCAACAAAAAAATATAAAAAAATAAAAATATATAAAGAACCAAACAAACAAACAAACAAACAAACCCAATATATCCCACTCAAGAGCAGGGTCTGGGGAGGGTAGGTGTAGGCGAGTCTTTCCTCTATCTTGTTAGGTAGAGAGATCGCTTCCAAAGAGACCCCCGGCTCGATAGCAAATCATTAATTAATAAAGAACCACGATAGGCAAATCATTAATTAATAAGAAAATAATTTTCTAGTTTCAAAAAACCTACATGTTTCATAGGTCACTAATTATCAATAAGCAACTCATGTTCAAATTCCGGCTCATCTAGTGAGAGGTCGGCAATGGAGGTTCGTCTGTTGCTGATGAAGCTTGAGATGGGCTTTGTGAATCTTGTTGAGAAGCCATGGAGAATCAAAGATGAAGAAGATGGAAGAATAATGAATGAAGATGACTTACTGATTGTTTTAAAGATGACTTACTGATTGTTTTAAAGATGACTTACTGATTGTTTTAAAGATGACTTACTGATTGTTTTAAAGATGACTTACTGATTGTTTTAAAGATGACTTATTGATTGTTTTAAAGATGTCTTACTGATTGTTTTAAAGATGAAGAAGATGGAAGAATAATACGTACATGAGCATGTGAAGGGTTAAACCCTAATAAACAATAAAAGGAAAACTGAAGGGTTCAAGGAAACGTCCCTAAATTTACGGAAACGTCCCCAATTTACGGAAACGTCGAGAAAGCCGTCCCCAAATTTACGGAAACGTTTCCCTGGCGTCCCCATGCCGTTTCCGTCCCCAATCCGTTTCGGAAGCGGGTACCCCAGCCTTTTTGCCGTCCCCGTGCTTCCTAGCTGATACCAATTGTTAGAAATTGGCCTTTCAATAAAATACACAAACACCGATATTTTGGGGAGGACAACCCCCGACTCTTTCTATTACTCAAATCAAAATGATCGGATACAAGAATTAGAAACCAATCTACTCCTATTTAACCTAATTTGGACCGACTCATAACCTTGGCAAACAAGGAAAACATTGACTACATAAATAGACTCAAAATCATTGAACAAAAATAAAAAACAAACTTTTAATAAACTGACAAAACAGACCCTCGAACTTTCATAATTAATAACTCAAGATTAAAGTTATCATAAAAAGGAACCAAATATCGTCCAATAGGAGAAACCCTCACAGTTCCAATAACTCAGTTTATGGTAATCTTTAACCTTACAAGTAGGTAAATAAGCAACCGCTTAAAATGTCAACATGATCAAACGCTTGTTACCACTTCATCTGACATTGTCATCATTTTGACATGTAAATTATTATCTAATTGAATTTGAGGCTTTAGTCAGAATTTATTTGTAATTTTAATGTTTTTTTGGAGCAAAAAAATGGTTACCCCAAATTTGATTATTTTTTAAAGAATATAACCCTTCAAAAAATAAATAGTAGTTTCAGTTGGTAATATTCTGTCAATATTTGAACACTCATGTTAGTTAATTTCGCAATGAAGGTGAATGATGACTTATTTATGTTAGTTAATTTAAATAGAATTGAACAGTGACATACTTCAGAGAAAATACGGGTAGGTGATGTTAACTTTTATGTTTATCTAATCGTAAAAAGTGCGAAAGTAAGTACAATGATATATTTGTCTCACTTAGCTTGAAAACAAGAACGTATTGTAGTTGAAATCTAGAACATGTTTAGATCAATTCTGATGTTTAAATCAGTGTATGATGATATGCTTGTTCACCACTTGTCTTCTGCTGATTGGTTTATCTGCTTGTAACAGAGAGGAAATGGCAGAACTGATGCTGAGGTGGCATGCTTATTCAAATCCCAGCATTGATTGCCTCCTAGGTAGCATGACTGCTTGGTTCTTGGTTAGTTGTGTCAAATTTTATTCTGTGATGGTCTGGTTTTTGTATTTGTCTGTAAACTATAAGTAATCATAAAGTTTCAAAACCTTTGTCTTAATATTAATAGAGTTTTGAGTCCATCTTCACTTGTATTAAGTGTTCATTTATTTGAAAAGGTGTGCATGGTTCGGTTCATTTAATTGGTTCTGGTTTCATCAACTAAAGTCACAACCGGGTTAGGAACATGTCTTTGGTACTGAATCTTCTAAGGTAGAGAAGACAATCACCCTAATCTAATCAAATTGGTTAAGGGTGCGGTACCTAAGTGGGTAGGGTGATCACCTGCGCCTGTTGCGCGTTTGGTAATCGGGTCAATGCAAAGCTTTGATAAACACATGCAATCCAATGATCGCAATATCTCACAGTTTAATGTGTTGTCATCAGAGCCAATGTTTTACTATTCACAGCCGTCAACATTCAAGAAATAAAGACACAAGCTCAACAGTTACAGGTACAAGCCGACCATCCTTTGATCCTGTCAGGCTAAAGCCAAGACCTCATGTGATTTATCACCACTTGTTTAAACTCATCACTGGTTGTCAAAGCTCGGGACATAACCAGAATAACAACAATTTGTATAACAATTGGCTAATCAAATCGTGTTAGAGGAAGCTCATCCTTACAGAACCCAACAAGGCAACAACAATGTCAATAAATGAACATATGTCCATTGTCATCGACAAAACCCAAGCGACATTGTCTCTGAGGTGGCTAGGCCTTACTAATCCAAGTAGCAAACGAACTCCAAAAGAGGTCCAATCAAAGATGACTCAAACGTAAAAAAATGCCAAAGCCCACCGCCATCATCATTGACACCCCACCTCCTCTCTCTCTATTCCTAGATCTGAACTGAACGCCATCAGAGGTAGGTGTTGGCGGCGGCCGAGCAACCCATCTCTCTCTAACACCGAACGGGTGGAGTCGGAGGTACGTGACGGCAGTCGGATCACCTCTCTCTCTCTCTCTCTCTCTCTCTCTATCTCTCTACCACCAAACATTAAAGAGACAAAACCCAAACCCTTTGTTGGTACCCATAAAACTAAATGGGTTATTGGATTTTAATAATCTCAAGTTTTATTTATTAGTCGGGATTAATCCCAACTCAGTAAATGTTTACAGATATTCCCAACTTTGAGTTTACGATCCCTTACTAACTGAGAGATAACCCGTTAGTTTTTTGATGATGTGGACTGTTTTTATGGCCAAAACACTAAACAGAAAGTTGAAATCTATCATCAGGTACGTCAATTTGAAACTTCCGCACCCAAAAAACCGTCAATCTCCACCTCCTGATTTGAACCACCAAACTCATTGGATGTAGACTTCAGGTGATGATGGCGGTTAGACAATGAAAAACAGATCTAATTTAGACTAGGTGGTGCTGGAGTTAAAAAATAGCTCAAAGTTGGCCTAATTTTATTAAAAAAACTAACGAGAGTTAACTCAGTTAGTAAGGGATCATTGGAGGAAAATAAGTTTAAAGTTAAGAATGCCTGTAAATATTTCCTGAGATCCAATAACCCAAACTAAATCAACTTTTATGAAGATGACAAAAGGGGTTGTAATGCAAATAAAAGAAGCTCTGTGGACAATATCAAAACAACATAAAACTCTCAATCCTACATTTGCTTTTTAAATATACAGTATAATATAATATAATTAATATAATTTCACCATCTATTTGTATTCTTTTTGACTAGTAATCCTTTTTAATTCACAATTCAAATATTATAAAATATTTTCATGTAATCTTCTATTTATTGTTTTAATTTTAAAACTACAGAAACATAGAAATTGTAATACGTTAGAGAAAAAGCATAGAAATTGTGATGCATTATAAATTGTTTAGTATTTTATGTTAAAATGAGTTTTTCATTGATAAGTGGATGGACATTCTTTTTGCTCTCTATTTCTCGTGTAATTCTCCTTCAAGACTTAGAAACATATTGTATCCACTACATCTATTAAAGTGATCTTCCAAAAATAAAGTGCATATATCTACCTCTATTAAAGTGAGTTTTAATATTCTTAAAAACAGATATGTTCAGTTATGACATCATTAACACAAAAGATTCAGTAAATCTAATATATGCTTGTGTCTAAATTTCCACGCTACTCTATTCGTTGAAGATCTAATACTAAAAGTAACATGAGAGTCAAGCATTCGAACAAAAGTGTAGCATATTGGTTTGATGTTCCAGTTATAAAAACAGGACATTAAATTTTGTTTTTATGAAACGACGGTATTTTCTCGGTTTGGTTTTGTCGGTAATTCGGTTAATATACATACTTTTACTATTTTTTATGTTTTTAGTAGGGGTGTATTGATTCACATGATATCCTGCAAATAAAAAGGAAAAAAAAATATTTATAGCTCTTATATATAGCTAAGAAGATAAAGACAACACAAATAAGATTAAACGAGCAATGTTGTCCGCAGGTAGCATGACCGTGCGTAACGTCACGTTTGTGAATTTTGTTACATGTGCGGATGGACATTAAGTAAATAAAAGAAACATATAGAAACGATATTATGCATCGCACGTTGGGTAATACAAATTTCAAAAAAGTAATTTAATAAAATATCCCCATATTATGGCTAGGTTGTACGATGACATTAATGTGGTTAATGGCATGTTATGATGCTTAACGAACCTCATTATTGTGTGTGCATCCTATTCATTAATACTAGGATGTGCTCATCTAGATAAAATCCCCACTAACACTTATAAATGAGTTAGTACAGAATGTAAAAGCAAATGAGACACGACGATGATGAAATCAGATAATACTAGGATGTGCTCATCTAGAAAAAATTCCCTCCATCCTGTATTTTGAATTTCTAAACAACATAATCAAGTCAAGTATATGCTTAACCTTCTGTATATATGGTTATTCATATAATCACTCATCAAACACCTCAGGTGTATGACGCCATTTGATTAATCTTTCTGGTGCTCCCTCTTTAGTTTGATCATGTAGTCACATTAATGATTGGTGATCCACGTGCTTGTGTTGTAGAGAAAATATAAGATGCTATAAGAAAGACATCAGATCATCAAAAGTTAACTCTAATGCTCAAGTCAGTCCATGTATGAGACAGGATTGGTGATCCAATTCCAATTATACGACTTCCTATATCGACATGTGTCAAATACAAAAGAGATATGAACATGTAATATCTTGATTTAGTGAGGAGACTTAAGAGATATAAGCACGTATTATGGATAGATTAGTTGGCTACATGGCTTAATAAGTGTGACCTTTTCATATGTATAAACTTTAGTTATGCATATTAAATTTGCATATATGACTTTGAGAGTCGTGTATCCCTACATGTGTTTTTCAAGTATATCGTATTCTACGGTAGGCTATAAGATTTATTACATGAGCCTGACTTACATATGTGAAATTATACTCGCATGTAATTAACCATTACAAATATACAAGTCCTTAACCTTTATAGGCTTTTATAGCCTACTACTATTACCATTTTACTTATATAGTATCACCATTATTTAGCTCCATCAATATTTCGTTTATAAATTTAACATTTATATGCTGTTTAACTTATGCTTGTCTTTCCCGATATTATTATCCTCTTCATGTTATATAGTTCATGACCACCAACACCATTGTCACATTCCACGCACTATAAAAACTGATTAGAACACAAATCCACCATAAATTTAAAATCAAAACCAAACTTAAACCGAAAACACAAATCGAAACATTAAAGAAACAAATCTATACAAACAGTAACGAAAAAAAAATACTTATGAGACATTCATAATTGGAACTAATAAGTGTTCTAAGGGATTCGGGTACCACCATCGACACTCATGTACCTAGGCACACATTTAGTGAAACATCCTACGGTTTCACAGCAATAGATCTATACTTCAGATGCATAACTTCATCATACCAATTAGACATATACATATAGATACAAATTTCATGATATTTAAGCCACAAAAAGGCAAATAACCCTCATACCCAAAAGCCTTTATTCATTTGCGCAATATAAAAACCATCCATACCTTCATTTGAAGCATGTTCAATCATCTTTCTTCACGCCGTACAGCATTGGGATTTGAAACCATGTCCATCATCATCTTCTCGGGCGAGTCTTCCCAATTTGAGAATGTTTTTAAGTCAACCTACAAGGAGCAGTAAGAACGTTGGTAACAAATGAAGGGAACCAAAAGAATGACATGGACTTGGGGTGTGCATAAGTCGGTTTGGACCCACACACCCAAATAAATGGACCAGGCTATGGCAGTGCTTCTGAAAACACTATCAAAGCGTCTTTCCCACTTGAGAAAAGGAGTGATTTGCGCTCGTCCGATTGACAGGTTCTCGGTTCAGTATTTCCGGAACCAGAACCAAATGGGTGCTTTTGAAATAAACTATTTTTCAAGTTACCTTTCGCCTTTGTTCAGTGAAAAGTTGTTCTCTCTTCTGGAACAAATTCTGAGCTTCCTTTACTTTTTCACCTCCTAGTCCCCATACTTCCACTTCCAAAACTTGAGCTTCTGTGGGCAAGTAACTCTACAGGAAACCAAATACAGGAGTTATGGAATAACTGCTCTTTCAATAGGTACCACTAGGCACTAGAGGGGACATATTCTACCCATTTATCTATGAATTAGTTGATTTAGGTTGTGTTTTATCGCTAGTAGATCAAACAAATAAACCAAACTAATTAGCTAAAAAGTATACAAGTCAAACGGATCATAAGTCGGTCAAACCGTAATGTTGATGCATAAAACCTCCTAAATGATTTTGTTCATGAATTACATTATCATTGAAATAATATGATTTTTAAATTATATTTGAGGCATAACTATTTATAAAAGATAAAAATTAAAAACACGACCCAACCATTTTGACCTGTACCAAAGAATACCAGTTTTGACAGGTTACCTACCTGTCCTTTTGTGACCTCTAGGTTTCACCTTATTAATAGCATGGGAGGAATGATATAATACTGCTAACAAGGTTGGTTTACACAGAGGCACTTTCTGTTTATTTTCTTAAAAATTCCATAAATGATTAATAAATCAAATATGATCAGAGATGAGCTATTTATAGAATACAGATCCAGTTCTTCAAAAAGAAAAACTTAGGAGGTTGTTAAAACTTAATATAATTTGGGTGACTATTTTCTTGTAACATTGTAACGCCAAAAATGATCCATTTTCACATAAATGGTTAGAGAATAGAGATTGGCCTTCCAGGTCTATAGCTTAAAATGAACGAAAAACCAACTTCCATCCATACTTTTCCCTTAGAAGGAAAGAAAAATTAAAAACATATGAATTGCACTTTCTATTTCTTGCTTTAGATCATTAGGTGCTGTGTTGTCAAAAGCGCACTAGGGGCCTACCTAGGCGGTCAGGCAAGGCGCAGCGCAAGAAAAGCGCTTCATTACAGTCTAGGCGCGGTTCCGGCCGAATTCCGGCCAGGACCTGTAAATTCCGGCAAAAGTCTGGCAAAGACATGTCTTAAGATACAAAATCAGCTGCCTAAAACATTTTGAAACCAGCCTATGTAGTTAACGTTGAAAAAGAGTGAAAGAAAAAGAAGAAGATGATGAAGAAGAAGGAAAGAAAGAAGAAGATGAAGAGAGAAGAGAAAAATTGTATATATTTAGTGTCACTATATAAAATGACAGCACAATATATAATTTTGACAGCACAAAAAAACTGCTTTCACGGTAGGTTGTAGGTTGTAGGTTTTCATTGTACTTTATACTTTTTCTTTGCTTGTGTGGTTTGTGTGGTTAGGACTTGGGTATAGATATATTACACTTTTAAAATCTGATCACCCCTGTTGTCAATAGCGGCTATAGCGACCGCTATAGCGCGCTATGTAGCGTGGCGCCAATCGGTCGCTATTTGTAAATAGCGACTACATAGTGGTATTTTTTATTTTTTTTTTTATTTTTTATTTTTTTTATTTTTTATTTATTTTTTATTTGCTAAATATGAGATTTAGGTGATTAGTAATCAAGTATTTTAGCTATTTTGGGGGGTCTTTGCTTAGATTTCCTACTACTTTATTACTAAACATGCTTATCTATTGAATGTAAAACAATCTTACATATTATTCTACTTAATCGCTAAACACGAAATAGCGGTCGCTATTTACCGCTATTCGCTATGTAGCATATAGGTGGCTTGTCGCTATTTACCGCTATTCGCTATTGACAACTATGCTGATCACTTAATTTTTTAATTCTTTTTTATATTAGTCAGATAATTTTAATTTATATATGTAGAGTAATATTAATTTTATATACCTAGCTACCTACTGTATATATTTTATTATTTTCTTTATTGCGCCTTGTTTTTCTTGGGTGTGCGCTTTTTTTGCGCCTTGCGGCCTAGGCCCAAGGTGCACCCTTTGCGCCTTGAGTGCGCCTCACGCCTTTGACAATTATGATTAGGTGAATATTATCTAGGGTTCAAATCATCCAACTCAATATAAGACTAATAGGACACCCCACATATAAGAGATTTACGGTCTTTACAATACAAGGATGAGGCAAACAAATCATTCTTCTAAATTATCAATAAACAGCAATAAACGTGTGAATGTTAGAAATGTACCTGATTTGGGAAAAGGGCGCCTGGTTGGTAGGTTTTATCATATGCATGATGACGCACAGTAAGCTTCGAGAAGTCTTCATCCATGAAAATTCTCTCATTCCCAATGGACCCACCAAAAGCAATTCCCACAGGCTTCGGTTTCGCCTCATAACCAGGTGAATGCAAGTGACTGTATACAAAGTTCTTCTCTTTACCTGCTCAAAAAGTATGTTCACTCAGTTCTTCAAACTGGTCAATGTTTGGGTTGCTATTTATTAAAATCAGACCACTTGGGTAAAGTTAAGGAAGTTAGCTGAAAATGAGACTGGTCTAATGGGTCATTAGGTGAAACTGGTCAAAAGTCATCTAGAGTATATTTAATGCTTACAGTACCATAAATCTTCAATTAAGATAACTTATCGTTAAAGATTAAGTTTTTGTAATCTCATATAGATCATCATTACTTACAAATAAAATATATGTAGAAAAGCGTGTTGGTGGGTTGCCCAACCCAGCCTGACATGTGACCCAACCAATCAGACCCACCTGTTTTGCCAGCTCTAAAAATTTACATACCTGAAGATGTAAAATGATCAAAAACAGGACTTAAAGCGTATAAACTTCCAGATGTTCCGTAAAATGTATCCTTGTTCTCAAAAGCCTGGTGAGTAAGTGCACCAATTGACCAGCTATGATCTTCTGAAGTAGCGGAAATTATCACAAGAATTGGACCATTATACCCTTCAACATTTGACCAAAATCTGCTCAAACCTTTGCCATGAAGAGAAGACCTACACTAATTTTACAGGAATCTACAATTAAAAGGCTGGAAACAAACCAATTTCATATAGTTATGATAATGAATTAATGATGGTTACATATTCCTACACTAATCATGAAACAGCACATCCAACTTAATGTTATAATATGCGCTATCTTTGTAATTTTGTTTTACATAAGCAGCTTTCAACTTCGGATATTTTGAATCCTTTCTTTTTCTTTTCTTGGGAGAGTAAGAGAAAAGTTGACAAGAGTATTCTGAGCATATGACTTTACAATTACTACGTTAAAAAACCAAATCATTTTTCACCATGCCAAACACTTGAGTGCTCATGGTGTTGGAAAAGCTATATCACACACATGCAAGTAAACTCTCAGCAGCTCTATCTATCAACAAACATGGTAAAATGTTGATGTCATGACAAAGCTTGAAGGGCATGAAGTTAAACATCAAACAAAACTTAAAGAACAACAAATGTTTGAATACAAACTGCATGCAGTATACCGCAATAACTATCAGGCAGTATAGACTAGCTGAATATCAGACTAATAAGTTCAATTACTCAATAGGCATGCAGGGTCTAGGATGTTAAGTCTAGCAAACTCTAAATACTTATTATTATCTCATGTAGCCAATAACATATAGCATTAAAGAGCAATTAGACACATGATTTAAAGTGATCATTGTGGATTGAATGAGTTTAATTAGTTGCTTAAAAATAGGGATAGGCAATTCTTCATTTATCTAAAACGGTCAGTTTTTCTTTCAGCAACTCATTATCAAATTTCTCAAATACAATCATTTTGACCATATATAATCAGCAAATTATAATCCTAATCAGTATACCAATTCCCAGACACTCAAAACTGATTAAGTGATTTTTAACTTCGTATCACAATAATCAGCTTAAACACACATCCAAACCCCTCTTACTATCTTATTTATAATTCAATTTACTTAATTTCACAAAACATAGTCCAACTTAAGCAACAAGCCAACAACTGATGAAGCCCACGTATAAGTACAACTTTATATGGACAAAAAAATAGATAAAAAGAGGACACAAACCGATATAGAAGGTTTTCTTTAGCTTCATCAATATCAGGTGCGAAGCATGTTCTCAAAATTTCGTCACGCATAGTACTTCTGAGGGTAAGAGAAATAGACCATGCCCTGCCAGGTGTCAGAAGATAATGGTTGGATTGTGCTATTGAATGACTATCACTTGTAGATGAGGATGATGGCTCCAATATATCCTGCCACCAATAATAATTCTAATTAGCTTCAACTGATAACAAAAACATCAACAGCTGCTATATCATGATGCGTTAGATGATAAGAGTCATAAAGCTTTGAGTATATAAGATGCACAAAAGGTTGTATAGGAGGGCGGACCTTGGAGCAACTGGTAAGGTTGCTGCTTTGTGACCTTGAGGTCATGGGTTCTAGCCGTGGAAACAGCCTCTTGCACAAAATTGTGCAAGGAAAGGTTGCGTACATCAGATCGCTTCGCGATCCGGCCCCTCCCCGGACCCTGCGCAAAGCGGGAGCTTCATGCACCGGGTACAAAAGGTTGTATAGAAATTTTAGATTTTGAGATAAGTGTTTGTGTGTATGAGAGAGACACACAGAAATAGAGATCATGGGTACTATGTGCCTGATATGATACCAAATTCCATAAGGTTTATAGCGGGATAATAAGGTATTTAACTTTCTTGTATAATCAGTTTCTTACAGATACCCCAAAACTGATTAACCAAAGCTGTTTTTTTTAATAAAATGAACAAAATCAGATCTCCATCCTACTCAAACACTAAGAAATGATTGCTACAACTTCAAATCATAATAACAAGACAATGACGTTGAAAGCACACATCTAAACATCCCCATAGTCTATTAGGAGAACAACAGAGCAATAGAAAAGCTGCAACTGATTTAGTAAATATAAAGATTATAATTCCACCTGTGTTTCTGTGGCTGCTTTACAATTTTGTGACTTCATACCTCAAAAACATGACATCATCACAAAAAAAAAACATACAAAGAGATGCTCCATAAACAAGTCTATCAAACATACAAGGACACACTTACCAGTGCTTATGTAACAAAAAGAAACCTAAACCTGTATTTCTGTTACTAGAACAGAATTACAAGCCTGACTAAACAATAATTACTATGGAAACACAAGTTGTGGTAGTAAATAATAATTGTACGAAAATAGGTCTTAGGAAATCACTTGGTTGGATGACATTGGTTTTTGTAATAGATTAACTAGAGCAGGAATTTGTTTCAGTTGTACATATATTAATGGGTTTAAATTGAATAATAAATCCTCAATGACAGTCATACCCCCAGGACCTCCAAGTCTACATGAACAAACACAGCAGTGATTTGTCATATTATACAACATGTTGATAGCAGCATAAGAGAAGATCAAATATACATATAATATCCAACTAAAAGTGGTAAATTAATTGGGTAACGGCTAACACTCAAATGGGTTATGGCAGATAATTAAAAACAAACAAACAGAGCAAGGCAGATTGGGTAGACACGGCAACACCTTTATGTCCATTTTTAATTATTTCAATAAAAGCGATTACAAACCTACACTACTAATTCAATTCTTTTCACAAAGCAATGGTGCACATTGAAGACGTTCTAATACCCTATGGATAACTTTCAACCCATTTAACCTGTTTCATTTGCAGCCAATTTTTCTAATGATATCCATCGAACGATTGGAGAAAAACAGAACCCAAAGCCACCCATTTAACCTGTTCTATCTGTCGCTAAGTTTTAAAAATTGCATCCATTTGATTCAATGGAGATTAAGTGTGGTGAAATTCCCACAATCCCACCTTTATTTTGATCAAATCACCAAAGAAATTACTACTAGATGCAGCTTATAGCCATCTTTGATGCAGAAATGGAAATTGAATCCTAAATGCTTAGAAAGAATGAAGGGTACCTGTTGAGATCCAGAATTGGAAAGTCTTGAATGAATGAACTGCACCAAGCAATCCGGAAGGTTTGGCACCGTTTTCAATACCCACACATGAAGTTTCCCTATAGAAATTTGTCTATCAGAGCCCAAAATATTGTCATCCCATATATTTAACTCAGCACCACCTTCAGCACATGCGGAAACAGCAGATGACACTAAATTATTTATATCTGGAAGACCAAATGTTGCTTTGTCTTTAGATAACTGTAGATTTCTAGAACTCCAGGACATAACCCAACACATCCAAAGAAGCATCAATAAATCAGCTGGGAGTAGATACCCATTTATCTTACAATCAGCATCACTGGACTCAACTTGTAACCCTGTTGTGGCCCCTGATTTCACAATTGCTGTTCCAAATACCTTTAATAAATTATTTAATGAATTTGATGTAGGCATCCTCCCACAACATTTGGTGTAGCCGTTCAGGAATGAAATCCAGTTTACACCATCTTTTCCAGATAAGAAAAAGTGATCAAGTATTGAATGACCTACATTATCAAGTAATCCAGGAAAGTTTTCTGGTTTAAAGGGTGTTTCACAATTTTGGTAGTCAATGGATAATTTAAAGCATCCCTGGAAACAACAAACAGATACATTAGTAGGATAGAGCAGAGTCCATGCAGCGAAAATAGAAAGAAAAGAAAAGACACAAAGCAGGAAAAGATCAATGTGGTCTTGCAAGAATGACCACATGATTACGTTTGAACCACATAAGTCACATGAACAACATAACATTTCATATATATATATCAGAGTGTAAAGTGTATAAGACAAAGCAACAATAAAACATGTACATCTATGTTCGAAACTTCGAACATAGTAAAAGGTATCGAGGTGGGCTCTACCTATATCAGGCCTCAAGAGTTCTAGTTTCGGGCCTTTTTCATACAACAATTTTAGTATAACAACCATTCCCTTTATCTAGGTTTTCGGAATCAGTTTCTTCTAACAAATCTATAAATTGTCACCTCACATTGTGGATGAGAATAAATGTAAGTTTTAAAAAAATGGTGCCAAAGAAAATGGCTACAGGTAGGTATGGCGCTTCATCCTACATTACTGGAGGAAGAACGTGGTGCCAAAGAGAATGCCTTAAAGAGGCTTCCCTAATCCAAACTTTTGCAAAAATTTAACGGCCTAGAGCCTTTGTTCTTTTTCTCCTTACTCTTCAGAGCCACCCATGAACAATGTTCCTATTTAAATTCTTATGGTCAATAACAAGTTAATTTGATACCAAAATCTATAGATAGAGATAAACTATTGTTTCACTTATAATCTCGTATCTCTCAAACTCATGGTTAACAATGTTCCTATTTAAATTCTTATCTCGTCACCTCTCGCAAATCATTACAATTCACCATACAGATATTACACATATGGTCAATAACAAGTTAATTTGATACCAAAAACTATAGATAGAGATAAACTACTGTTTCACTTATAATCTCGTATCTCTCTAACTCATGGTTCCCTATCACAAGACAGCCATCCATGGCTCAGGGTAGCTCCAGATAAATCTAGCTATGGCATGTTCTTTTGGAAAGTAATTATGTGCTTCTGCATGAGATAGTGTTCATCATGTCTTAAAAATTATGATAACTTAAGGAATTATACTCAAACAAATAAAAGTACCCAATAAATCCTTCTAGTAGGGTCTAGGAATAAGGTGAGGGCAAACCTTTCCTCTATCCATCTAACAAGACAGAGAGTCTGCTCCCATTGAGACCCTCACGGCTCCAAATACTATATTTTTTTTTTAATTTTCATGACAAGGTATTAATCCAGGTAGCATACAATAGAGCTAAGGTCTAGGGAAATCCAAGTCTAGTAACAAACTAAGGCCAAGCTAATGGCAAATAAGAATGTAGAAAAGAAGCTAAAGCAAAGTTAAGCTAAGGCAAAGCTAAGCTAAGCTAGGCTATATGTAAAAATCATAAAAGTTAAGGTTTAAACAATGACAGTTAGACTCACTCAACCATTTGATAATCAGATAACTATAAACAGAAATAAGATACTAAATCTTTCAGATAATCAACATAGTTAACCTCAAATCACATGTCCATACAACCCCAATATGATTTGTAACTACACAAACAAATGAAATTGATCTTACTAGCCGTTGCACACTTGCACATCTGTCATCCTCTGGATTTCAACCCTAGCGTATGTTCAACTATAACAACCTTTTAACCTCCGGTATTAGTTAACAAAACAATTTGCTTTCAAATCATAAGTTCATAACTCCTAATAAGCTATTGTTCATAATTCAACAAACAAGATTTTGAGTCAGTGCATGGAAAACTAAAGATTTAGGGTTCGAGAAGCAATAATATTACCTTTAGAGAATCAATCGGGATGGTTTTAGTTGCAGGATCCGAGAGGTTCGAAAACGCTTTCTCAAGAACATTAAGAGCACCGGTGGATGCAACCAACGATTCAGCCTCACGTTGCTCCGGCGAAACCTGTTCCGATGACGATGATGCACCCATTGATGATCGGATTTCTGAATTCAAACGGCGATTGCAAGAAAGGTGTATGTATATATAGGATCGATTTAGATCAATATAAATTGGGGACAAGTGTCCTAAATCTAAAAGATAGTAATAACATCGTTGATTGATTGGATTTGAAGCAGCTGGAAGATGAAGATTTGGATAAAATCATGAAACAGTGAAACACCCTTTGGCGATATCGCAAGGCCGTTTTGAACGGTCGTAATTTATGACATTTGTTGCCACGAAATCGGACATGATAACATCCACGTGTACATAAGGGATTATATGAACTTTTTTTTTCTGATATTGTACGTTATTTTTTAAATTTTTTCTGAGGGACAAATTCAACAAAGATAATAACTCACTTAAATTATCTTTTCAAAATTTAAATAAACTTGAAACATCCAAAAAATAATCAAAATCCAAATTATAACATCCTAGTAAAATGATAAGAAGTTCAAAATATATATATTCGAGTAAGACCTAATTAATCATTAATTAATAAGATAATTAACAAACTTGTTTTATTAATTTAACCCCTATTTACATTCACTCATTCCCTTAACAACCCTACCTTACAACTAGGGAAAATCAAACTACCACTCTCCCCTTCACCTCCACACATTTGATCACCACCTTCATCTTCATCTTCGACTTCGTCTTCATCTTCGTCTTCGTCTTCGTCTTCGTCTTCGTCTTCGTCTTCGTCTTCGTCTTCGTCTTCACCATTCATTCATCAATCACACAACACCATGACCCCTGCACCATTCCATGCCAAACAAGAACAATTCGACATCGTTGATCATCTGAAAGACCCCAAATTCATCCACTGTCCCCTTCCCCCTCCCTCCACCGGATCATCCGAATCCCTTAAGAGCACCCCCCGATCAACAGAGCCACAACCGCCCCCTCGGCCCCTCATCATCTACACGCATTCGCCCAAAGTCATTCACACCCAACCGCGAGATTTCATGGCATTGGTTCAAAAACTCACCGGATACACCAGACCAAAAGAGGACACACAACAACAACCCACACGAGGGAATGATCATGTCGTTGATCAAGATAATGAATCGACATCCGTCGTGACCGAGGAGCATGGGAGCAGTGTTAACGATGTTTCACCTGTGAATTCTTGTTTTGTTGATGGTGTTGGGGTGGTGGCACCCCATGCACGTTATAACCATCGGGGCTCAGGGTTTGATCCTTATTTTAACGCTGCACCGGTGTTTCAGGCGAACCCGACGACGGATTTCTTGTGTGGATCGAGTCATCACCTCCCGTTTTACAGCCCCGATTCGATGTTTTTGAATCGGAATTCACATTCGTTGCGTGTTCTTAAGGAGTATCGAGATGTTTGATGTTGTGGGTGTTGATCATATTTGATTCTTTTGTTTTTGTTTTTGTTTTTCATATTCAATTGTTATAGACTATATATAGTCTAAGGTAATAAGTTGGAGTTTGTTGTTTATTCGTTTGATGAATTTTTAAAGGGAATAAAGAATAGTTTTGGTTAGTTTGTTTTCTCATTCATTATGCTTTTTTTTCATTTGGTTATGGATGACTGGTGCAATTCCCTACAGAAAATGGATCTCCGGTTGCGGATGTAGAAAACGTAGCTTTTTTTAATGTCTATCAACTCGATTTATAGATTTTTTGATGGTCGAGTGGGGCAGGAGAAATAATTTAATAAATAGCTTTATTGAGAAACCCCGTTATTAGAAACAAAAGAAAGTTAAGCCCCACCCTTTGGTGTGGTGACAAAGGCTTTCAATCATTAACATGGAGGTCAGGGTTCGAACCCCACTAATCACTAACTTGGTAAAGGATTTCACAATTAAGAAAGTAATCTTTCAAAAAAAAGAAACAAAACAAAGTTGGATTCTACAAGTGTACTTTACTTTACAAGTTTTCGTCTTTTGAAACGATCCATGACTTCGTTTAATATACTGGTCACATTTGTTATTTATCGACTTTTGATTTTTTGTTATGTTTTCATTTTCCATGTACCGATGTAAAGTGACACCGGTCGCCAAGAGTAGCTTCGCCCATGTATGACAGAATTTTTTATATAGATGTGTTTAGAGCGAATATTTGACGTTACTTTTCAATTTTGAATTACAAACTTTTAAACATACCAAGGAATATGAGCTATTTGACACAATATTATAACTAAGCGATTATGTCTTTTAGTCAAGTTGGTTACATATGTCGATCAATATATGAAAAATGATGTTATCATAAGAGAAAATATTACATTTTACAACTGTTGTTTACGAGTTTCATCTTTTGAAAGTACTTATGGTTTCTTTCAATATGTCGGACATAGAACGCTCTATTCCTTTCTTTCTTATCAACTTTTGATTTTTTGCAATGTGTTCTTTTTTACTTTTTCGTTTCCCATTAACTGATATTATGTGTCACAAGTTGGAAAAGCGTAGTTTCGTCCATTTACAAAAATGTTTTCTATCTATGACTTTCCTATTAGCAATTTTGAAGTACATATTCTGTCTATATTTATAGAAATTTATTAGCTTAACTATAGCTTGTATTTTGTAATTCTATCTCTATATAATGGAATCATTTGGTAAATGAGAATCATAAAGAATATATTGATACCATAAACCCTTTTATGGTATGCGAGTCTCTCTTCTGAAATTCTAAATTAAAACCCTACTCGATCCACATTGCCTCCCTCTTGTATTAGATCACGATCATGGATGGTGAAGGCAAGATAACCAAGAGTTTCATAAGCAAGAAACCCGACAACAATAATAACAAAGCACTGATCCTGCACCTGGCGTACACTATAATGAATGTCTAGAATAATACCTGTATACTGAGCGGATCGAAGGTGACTTACTCGTCTTGGGTAAAACTTTTTAAACTTCATGCAAAAGCATGAACGGTTTTTGATCACCTTGATGCAGAGTCGTGGGAGAAAACTACCGATGATTACGATCATTGGGCCGAGATCAACCCGTTAGTATTGTAGTGGATTTATAGCACCATTTTTAATGAAATTTTAAGTAAGAATCACTGAGAACGACATAATCGCTCGTATCATCTATAAAAAAATCTAGATATATTCTTGAGCAATGAAGGTTCACGTGTTACGGCTCTTGCACACAGGTTCATGTGTTGCGGCCTTTGAGCATGAGTTCACGAACCTCCAAATAAATTCATTTTCATCCGTGGATGAATATATATTGTCAAAAACTCAAAGACTTGGCCGACCAACTAGCCGATGTTAATAACCCAATAAGTGAAGCACGTTTGGTTCTCCAATTGGTTGTGGTCTACTGATGGAGTACGATGTCTTGGTACGTTTATTAACCAAAGTTCTCCGACATGGGACGTAGCTCGAAGATGCTACAACTTGAGATTCAAGGTCAAAAGCCTCGATCATACACCGCCAGTACCGGCCTGATTAGCCCTCAAATACCACCAAACTGGTAGCCTCAGCTACCCAAATTTAGTTTTTTCACCAAATGTAGTTTATACTAACAAGAGACAGAAACAACTGGCGAGGCAGTAACCGGAATTCCACTTGTGGCTGTGGATGAACATCTAGTTGCAACAATTTGAAATCTCAATGGAATATAGCAACCGAACTAGTATTAAGCCCCCGCGTTACGGGGGGGGGCCTTAAAACCATGTTAAGTATAACCAATGTCACACCGTCGCTAGCGACCATTAACATCTATAAAAATCATAAAACAAAATAATAAAAATGAAATAAATAAAACCAAACGAAAAAGTAAATCTAAAAACGTTGAACCATGCACACCCATCGTGATGTGTTAATGTGCAAACATTAGACCGAAAAGTAAAACACAACATGGTCGTTAAACAAAAAATAGATGTAAAAACGTTGAACTACACACGCATGTTACGGCATGTTAACTCGAAAATTTTAAATCGAAACGTAAAACAGAAAATTTGTAAAAGATGTAAAGTATGAATCCAAATTTGAAAGTGAAAAAAATATTATGGTTGAATGTAAAATATGAAAATTATTAGGGTTAACAAAACAAAGTACAACCTATAAAGCATGAGGTACAACTCATAAACCATACCCAAGTTGAAAATTAGTCCCCCCCCCCCCCCCCCCACACACACACACACAACACTCACACCATGTCCATGTCCATCACGAAATCTATGGCTAAACACTAACCCTCCATTACACTCTCTTGGACATTCCCAAAAAAAGGTCTCGACCTAACAACCACACCACCATGGGCTATAGCCCCACCCAATAGCAGGTACCGGCCCACATGCCTCGCCCACCAAAACAGTACACTCCACCGCAACCAGCTCTTAACACGCCTAGCCTATGGATTTTGATAATGCTTTTTTAAAATAGGCAAAACTAATTATCTGGATCATCTTTGATTTTTTGTTATGTTTTCATTTGCCCTGTACCGATGTCATGTGACACGGGTCACCAAAGGGTAGCTCCGCCCATGTATGACAACTTCTTTTACATAGACGTGTTTAAAGTAAATTTAACATTACTTTTCAATTTTGAACGAAAAACTTTTGTTTTAAAACTAAAAGGGAAAGAACAAATATTATAACCTTGCTATGATGTCTTTGAGGTAAGTTGGTTGTATATGTCAATCAATATATAAACACTATAAAGTACAATCAAGTAATGTAAGAACTAGAGATCACTATGATAGAAATTACAGGGGCGTACCTAGCACTGATGAGCGGGGTCGTCCGCATCCCATGAAAAAAAACATCTAATGATATGTATACGATCAAATCCGGACCGATTTACGTGAAAACCGAACCCTATAACATTTTGAGACAGACCCAAAAGAAATGTAGACACTAACCTACAAGAAATCTTTAAACCAACTCAATATTTAAAACCGGCTCCTATAAAATAATTAACAAAGACAAAAAAAAAAATAGTAATTAGCTACATAGCAAGAGAAAGATTCTAAATTTGAATGATTAAGTACAATTTAAAAATACATTTTTGGATAACTCAAGTCTTTGTTAATTAAGCTCGTTACACATTCAGTTAATTATTAAATTATTAACTAATAGATTTCAAGATTAAATTATTTGATTTATTAATTAAATATTTGTTTGTATAATAAATTATTTGAGTGTTACTATGAGTGTTAAATAGGGATAATCAACACACCATCTTTGTAACTTTATATTATTTATGTTCTTCCGGGTAATTAGTCTATTTTTGTTTGGTCTTTATGTAACTATTGTAAATATATATTCCCATCCCCACTCATGTTGGAGATCATTGAGAGATGGTTCATATGGTATCTACAGCCAAAAGATCCTCCCATCATCTTTGTAACTTTATATTGTTTGTATTCCTATGGGTATCGTTACTCATTCAATTAATTATTAAATTATTAACTAGTGGATTTCAAGATTAAATTATCTGATTTAAATTAAATATTAAGTCAATTATAAATTATGTTCTTTATTAATATATAGAATTGCATGTTATGTTCTTTAATTTTAATAATTACATATAATGTTCTTTTTTAAAACAATTTACACATCTATCGTTCTTTAAACTAACCTCCATTAAAATTCACAGTTAACTTAAACATATGCCACTCACATGAGGGCCATTTATGTATTTTACATGCATACAATAGGTTAAAATATTTTTACGTTGCTTCATTCTCGCCGCTTTCATGTTAGGGTGTTCAAAGTCGTATAGTAGAAATCACTATCTGTATCCATATCTGAAATTTTAGATATCCAAAATTAAGATATCTGACTTTAAATACCCTAAGATAAAGGAGAAGAGGATAACGATGTATTTAATGATGTCGAGTTGTGTTTTGATTCAGTTGAATCCGAGGGATGAGGAACACGTTGGATTCGGTGATGGCACAAGTTAGCATTGATAATTGCAGTTGTTGTCGTGGCTCGAACTGTAGAGTCCACCTTAACACCGGAGCATTTTTCTCGCTTCTAGCTTTCTGTTTAGTGACCTGGACTTCCCGGCCCGTTTCATTGTACGTTTTCAATTTGGATTTAAGGTTTGTTTCATGATGGTCGTTCTTAAAAAAGTGGGTATAAGAGTTAGATGATTTATTAAAGTCTAAATTACTTAATGTTTTATTAATTGCACATTGTCAATTACATAAATGCTCATCAAGTGAGAGGCACATGTCTGAGTTAACTGTGAATTTAGATGGAGATTAGTATAAAGGATAATATGTGTGAAATTTTTTTAAAAAGGACATACAGTGTAATTATTAAAACTAAAGAAAACATGTTATAATATCACGTATTAATAAAGGACACAATTTATTTGCATACTAAATTATTTGAGTGCTACTATGAGTGTTAAATAGAGGTGTATGTAATTCTAGTCGAGCCTAAGATTGTCTAGGCTTTTGCTGGAATCGTTTTGCCTTAAAAGAATCTGAGCTCGAGCTCGGCTTATGTAAAGCTTTATTTTTGAAACTCAAGCTTGGCTAGTGAGAAAACTTTCAAACTCGACCATGATTTAGGTTCCATAAATTATTCGTTAATTATTTTAGTCATTGTTTATATATAATAATAATTATTTATATAAATACGTATTTAGTGAATTAGACAAATATCAGATTAATTAAAAATGTGTTTAGTCTCATAAGAATAGGGACATTGTGAGAAAGTTCATGTTCTTTCTTCCCAGACAATGGACTCACCACTATGTGGTCATTAAGAGAGCTGAGAACCTCTCCACTCTTACTCTCACATAGTTGTATGTTTTCTTTAATGGCTACCAAATGGAGATGAACATGCAGAATCCATCAAGCAGCTCATCCAACAATCAACAAAGTTGAGCCCTCCATGTGATTAAAAAAGATAGTAGAGAACCACAACATCATCTTATTCGCTACCCTAACAACTCATAAAAGGACCCTTTCATCACTTTTCATAAGACACCAAGGGAGAGCTACATCCAAGGAAGCCCATCAATAGACAAGCTTATCTCAAGCCTTTGTGTCTACTAATGAAAGTTGTGGCAACTTTCTTTTCACTCTTGAATACTTGGACTGTATCCATCCAGATGACCTAGAATACATGGAGATAGTCCAGCAAATGGCTCTTGGCACTCATAGAGCTAAGAAATTCTACAATAGAACTAGAAAAAAGTTTCCTAGCAATGTATCCAGTGGAAAGTTTGGACTAGATAAAAGCAAAGTGAAGTGTTACAACTGTAACCTGGGACACTTTGCTAGGGAGTGTAAGGTACCAAAGACTAATAGTGGCCGAGCACAATCAGGCCTAACTACACTGATGCTGCTTCCAGATCTGAGAAACCAAGCCAATCAAAACAACAAGCTTTTGCTATTGTTGAAGAAGGAGGCTTTGACTGGAGCTTTCAGGTAGAGAATGTTTCTCCCAACCAAGCACTAATGGCTGCCCATGAAGAAGCCAAGGTATTAAAATATCTCTGTACACCTTAATGCATTACTAAAGTAAATATGTATAGGTCCTATAACTTGAAAGTGAGATCTGATCTTAAGTCCTTGAATATTTAAAAAACTGATTTCAAAAGAGCTGAAAATGACTAAAAACTTTGAATAGAAGATTTAAAGAAAACAAATTCAACTCTTAAGCATGAGCACATAAATTACAGGACTTAAATCAAAGATCTCATTACCAAGTGAACTGAATACCAGGCTGAGCTTGTGATCAGCAAAGCCAGGGTAGAAAAATGTGTTCTTGAAGAGGAAACCTTCAAGAACACCATATCTTCATCCATGCA
This sequence comes from Flaveria linearis, assembly GCA_024085815.1. Classification (NCBI taxonomy): domain Eukaryota; kingdom Viridiplantae; phylum Streptophyta; class Magnoliopsida; order Asterales; family Asteraceae; genus Flaveria; species Flaveria linearis. The sequence continues at coordinate 63,491,957 of CM044013.1, read as the reverse complement.
TGTAAAGATTTTTATCAGAACAGGCAGGGATTAGGTTAAGTGAGATAGCTACTCCACACACATTATAATGTGTAAGATCTCCAAGGTGTGAAACTTGTCAATATGAGCTGCCCCTCATAGATCCTATCCAAGAAGAGGATAAGATAAAGAGCAGATAGTGAAGGATGAATCTATAATGAGTGAGAAGGATCATCCTAAGAAGGGTCACTATCCTCCTGGAGAGAAGAAAGAACCAAGCAAAAAGAAAATAAAAAACCCAAAAGATCAAGACCACCTTCAACTTCAAGCAAAAACACGTCTTTATTTCTGTTGGATTTGAAGTGGTAAACATTGAAGACTCAACCATGGACTTTAGTACCAAGAGTCCTAGTTCATTTCCAAATTATCTTGGTCAAGAAAAGAAGGTTGATCAAATGTCCACCACTGCTGCACAGTCTAAGCCTGCAACATCATCTGTGAAAATAAAGAAGGAAGTGTAAAGAGATCAAGCTTAGACCTCTACTCAGAAGAAGATTCTCAGAAGTATGCAAGTTGAATGTATCATGTGTGGTGGCACTTCTCACTTTGTCAAGGATTGCATCTACAATCCCAAAAGTACCATCCACATAACCAAGAAGAAAACTTCTGAGTAGAGGAAGAAGAAGATAGCTTCGGATGAGGAAGAAAATAGGTAGAAATTACGTTTGGAAGAAAACTTGGTATAGGAAGAAAGTAATGTTTATGAAGTACTGAAGTCTGCTGCAGTGGATGCAAAAGGTTCCAAAGCTCCAGTCTCCAAAACATCCAAAGTCATCAAAACTTCCGAAGTATTAAAGGCTAAGTCTAATCTTTCAAAGATAGTGTGGTAGATGAAGGAATGCAATGTGACTAAAAATTCTTCATCAATAATAGCAAATGATCCTCAGAGCTTACATATAGGATCAATAATTGTTGAACTATCTTCAGTTCATTTTGATAAGCCCAAGACCAACAAGGCTTAGGTTTCCAAATGTAACTAACCATCTCTTTTTATGTAGGAACGACTGAAGACCAAAGGAAATGTATGGATCATTGATAGTGGTTATTCCAGGCACATGACAGGTAATGGCTTTTTGCTTCAGAACTTTGAAAGAACTGATGAAGGGGCAGTTGCTTTTGAAGGAGAATCAGGTGGTTACATTACTAGAAGGGGCAAAGTCATAAATGGTAAGCTCAGCATTAAGAATGTAAACTATGTTAAGGAGCTTTAGTACAATTTTTTAAGTGTATCCTAATTTTGTGATCAGCGACATAACATGCTAGTTATTAAGCATAATGCAATTGTTCTCAAGTCCGGGGTGGTCATTCATCAAGAGCATATCCTACTCAGAGTCATCATAAAAGAGAACATGTACAAGATGGATTTGTAGGAAACATCCTTCTTGCTTTCTTTGTAAAGCCAATAGTGATGAGTATTTCCTATGGCATAAAAGAATGTGCATATGTAAACTTAAGAACATGAATAAATTAATTAAGAATGATTTGGTAACTGGGACGCCAAAGAAAGAGTTTACAAGTGATGACCATTGTGTTGCATGTCTGAAAGGGAAGCAACATAAAATGTCTCACAAGCCAAAGGAAAAAAACTCCATCACTACTCCCCCTACATTTATTACATATGGATCTCTTTGGTCCTACCAATGTAATGAGTTTAGAAAGGACCTCATATTGTCTAATGATGACAGATGACTTCATAAGATACACATGGGTCTTCTTCCTTAGAACTAAGGATAAAACCCCTAAGATCTTGAAGAACTTCATTTTGAAAATTAAAAATCAATGTGATCATAATGTCAAAATCATAAGATGTGATCAAAGAACTGAATTTAAAATTCCGAAATCTTGATATATTTTGTGATGGAAAAGGTATTAGAAGGCAATATAGTGCTCTCAGGACTCCTTGGTAAAATGGTGTTGCTGAAAGGGAAAACAAGACACTTATTGAGACTGAAAGGACCATGCTTTCTGACTCTAAACTTGTTAGGACCGTGTACATACGGAGTACTAACTGATAATGCATGAAAACCAGATAAAATAGTGCGGAATCCTATTTGATTGGCGATCCAATCAGTGAGAACGACAATCTGATCAATCCTACGATGAAACAAACGTTAAGAACGAACAAGAATTGATCAGAAATGAACTATGAAGTTGGAACAGGTTTTCTTGAGCCTCTGGACGACTAGGGTACGATTATGTGCGTAGGTATTCGAATTCTATTGTTTTTCCATGAATTAAGTGGTATTTATAGGTTAGGGTTTTCCATTCGTACGACTGAACCATTAGCATGGTTCAGTCATGCGACTGAAGCATGCGGTTGATCCATCCGCCCGACTGAAGGTCCAGTCGTGCGACTGAGTCAATCTCATGTCACAATCATGTGACTGATCTAGTCTCCTGGTTCAGTCGTGCGACTGGTCCATTAGCATGAAGTGTTCATGCGTATGGTCCATTAGCATGGTCCATTCGCATGAGAACTTCACACGATTAAGTTTAAACATGTTTCTCAACCATATTTGACTAAGAATTATGCAAACAACCACAAACCTATATAGTTAGTTCAATATGTGTTATCACACAATAAACAATGAAATATTAAACGTTATAAGCATCAACCACACATTGTATGTCATCCATACCCATTCAATTACATATATGTTGATGCGTTCATGCTTTATATGCGGTTAAGTGTTTAATTATGCATTATTATCACATTATTACTATCGAACGGAATCACTTTGTCCTGCTTATGAAACGCAGGTATTTGGAGCTAAAAGGAAGGAACTTGAGCGTTAGAGAAAGACGGATGAGATCTGGAACACAGGAAGACAACAAAAGAAAGATCAGAGGCAAAAATATGGAGAGGACGTAACTTACGTCCTATAGGACGTAGCTTACGTCCTTAAGTAATCTTCCCTGATTTGTGGACGTAAGACAGTAGCTAAGGACGTACACAAGTAGAGAGGACGTAACTTACTTCCTTATGGACGTAGCTTACGTCGTCATCCTGGGTTGACCAGAATCTTCGGGTTTTGACCACATTTAAGGAGGAGAATTAGGGCAAAACACCCTAATCGGTAGCAGACGCGGGAAGGGACGAATTTGGGCGATTTTGGAGCTCTTCTTCACTTCTCTAACTCATTTTCATCATCATAAAAGTCAATCCAAATCAAAGTGTTATGGAGTTGCAAACAAGATCATCCTCCGGATTCCAAGCCTCAATCAACATGAGAGGCTAATCTTCTTTGGGTTTTCCCCCGGTTCGCATATTGTAAGACTATGGTTTGTTAACATTTGAAAACTAGATTGCATCCTTGTGTTTTGTATTTGATTGCTTGAAACATTTATGCTAGTACTTTGAGCTTAACTTGAATTCCCAAATTGAATGAATGAGTATGAAATTCGTCTTTGAGAAATGGAGTTGGTCATGTGTGCTATGTAGATGTAGAGTTTGAATGTTCTTGGTAATGAAGTGTATTATTGTCCGTGTTAACGTTGACGATTCTTGACACCTAAACCTTGTAATGATGAACTCATTAGCATAAATCATACCTTTGATGCAAGTTAGTTGGATTGGTAGAACCATAACCTTATGATATCAATCGGGGGTGAACCTTGTTATTAAACTTTGTTTTGTTAACCATTGTTCTAAGTTTTTCAAGTTTTACTAATCATTTTTAAGCAACCGTTTTGTTTTGCTCATTCCTTTGTGTTGGACAAAGTCTCAATACCATTTCAAGTAAACATATCAAAGCTCTTATAAACAAAATAGCAAGCTTCATAATTGACTCGTTAGTCCAATTCAAGTCTAAACACAAACCACATACTCCCTGTGATTCGACACCCTTCTTACCATTTGCTACATAGTTTTGGTACTAAGGAACTATACAAATACTATCTTTGACTAGTGCACGCGACAAGCCGGTCAAATTTTGGCGCCGTTGCCGGGGAGTAGTGCGTTTTGTGTGTAGAATTGTGTTGACTAGTTTGTGATTTTCTGTTTAAGTGTTTGGTTATTTTTGCATCATTCCTTTTCCCTTGTTATGCTGGGTGCGTTATTTGTGTAGATCACAGGTAGTGCATGCATACTAGAGCATCCGGAAGAACCTCTCCGTTGGTGTTTGAACCGGAAATTGAACGCTTTGCAAGAAGGAACCGAACAAACCAAATGGAGGGAGGTAGTAACAACCGACCCCCACCACAACACAACATTCCACAAAATCAACCACCACCACCCACTAATGAGCATAACCCCAACCCAAACCGTAGACGAACTCATATCCATAGTAACCCAACTTTTGAACATGTGAACTAAAACCCCATGGGTCACTTTGGCCCACCAAACTTAGATGAGCTAAGAAATGCCATTCATGACGATGAGCCATTTAGTGTTCCATCTTACCAATCACCCGAACGGGTGAGTGTTCACACCTATCACACGGGTGATAGTGATGATTATGAGTATGACAACGAAGGCAATGGAGAGTTCTACAATGAAGGAGGGTATGCTGGTGATTATGGCTACCAAGGTGATAATTATGATGAATGGAACCATGGGTATATAGAGAATGAGAACTACAACTACAACCGTCAACATAGACAAAACCAATTTAGGAATCGAAACATGAATGCCAATCCAAACCAAATTCCTCAGTTTGTCGGTGTAGCTAATCAAGGACCACAAAGAAGATACCCAATGCATCAAGAAGTGAATGGTCCTCCACGCCAACAACCTCAACATGCTAGAACACAAGGTGTGAATGGTAGGTTTCGACCCATCATATCGGACAACGTCTCTCCTATTGTTCCACCGACTCCGGGAAGGCGTTCATTTGATTGCAAGCCTAACTACATCAACATCTTACCTCATTTTCATGGCATGTCAACGGAGGAGCCTTACACACATATATCCGAATTTTCCGACATATGTGGCACAATTGGAGGACACAACTTCTCACAAGATGAGGTGCGTTTAAGATTGTTCCAATTTTCATTGAAGGACAAGGCAAAGCAATGGTTTTTAACCTTGTCGGCTAATAGTATTCGAACATGGGGAGAAATGCAACAAGTCTTCCTTGACGAATACTATTCAATGGCCAAAACGGATGAAATGAGGGACGAGATCCGGACATTCCAACAACAATCCGGAGAGCCACTTCATGAAGCTTTCACTCGTTTCAAAGAGTTGATAAGAAAGTGTCCACATCACCAAATTGAGCTTTGGGAGCTAGTGAAAAGTTTTGTGAACGGATTGACAAAAGAAGAAAGAAAATACCTCAAGTCTACTAGCAATGGAACCTTGTTGAATAACCCCGAGGAAGAGGATTGGGAGTTCCTTGAAAGGATGAGTAAGAACTCAAGAGCCGAAGAATCCGCGGATAGGAAAGCAAAGCACCTTATTCCAAAATCCACCTCCGACATTGACTAAAGTGCAAAGGATCGAATAGCCGCGTTGGAAAGGGAGTTAGCTCGCATGAAGAAGAAAGATGTAAATGCGTTTCAATTCGCGGTTTGTGAAGAATGTGGGGACATTGGTCATAGAGCCGATAGTTGTCAAGTAAACATGGCTCAAGGAACCGAAGAGGTGAATCAAGTTTATGGAGATCGGAAGCCTTTTGACATGAACTCCAACACTTACCATCCGGGTTTGAGGAACCATCCCAACCTTAGGTATGGTAATCCTTCAAACCAAATGAACCCAAACTTCCAACCGGCAAACCAAGGTGGACAAGGCTATCAAAACCGCCAAGGGAATAATCAAGGGGGAAATTACAACCAAGGTGGCTACCAAAGGAACAACTACAATCAAGGAGGTAATCAAGGCTACAATCGGGATGGTAACTTCCAAAGAAATTACAACAATAATCAAGGTGGACCATCGGGAAGCCAAGGTGGTGGAGATGACTCGTTGAATGCAAAGTTAGATGCTCTTATGAACATGGTGAAAGAATCTAACAATGACATCAAGGAGATGAAGAGAGCAAATGAAGTAAGAGACAAATCACATGAAGCTCTCACAAGGCAAGTTGGTCAACTAGCCGAAGATTTAGGCCGACTTAAGGGAAGCGGTGGAAGATTACCAAGTGATACAACCGTGAATCCACAACATCAAGGCTCAAATTCTAAAAACACACGCGAGGTATCAATCAATAAATTTAATTTGCGTAGTGGTAAGATAGTTGACAATGATGTTAAACCACCACCACCCCAATTTGTTGAAGGGGTGGTGGAAGATGTTACTGATGAAAGTGACGATGAGGGTGAAAGTAGCCAAACAGGTCAAAATGAAAATTTTTCTGAAAAATCTAAAACCAAACCCGTTGAGGTTACACAAACTCCTAAGGCTAAGGAAAAGGTGGTGGAGGGTAATACCGTCCCTTTTCCCGAAGCTCTTAATGCACCCTTGCAAAAAGTGGTAAAGAAGAGAGGCCCACAACAAGATGAAATGTGGGAAATTTTTAAACAAGTGAAAATTAATCTGCCACTTTTAGATGCAATCAAGCAAGTTCCTTCATATGCTAAGTACTTAAAAGAACTATGTACCCAAAAGAGAGCTCACAAATTCCCTAAAAAGCTTGATTTGACTGAAAATGTGAGCTCTATTCTTTCGGGTGCCCTTCCACCTAAGCTACAAGACCCGGGAGCGCCCATTATATCTCTTCAAGTGGGAGAATTCAAAATGACAAGGGCACTCTTGGATCCTGGTGCTAGTGTAAGTATTTTACCGGGTAGCTTGTATGATCAATACGACTTTGGTCCGCTTCAAGAAGCTAAGACCACCGTGGTATTAGCCGATTTAACGCCCAAGCTTCCCCGTGAGATAATTACCGATGTGATAGTAAAAGTTGAGGGTTTTTATTATCCGGTGGACTTTTTAGTACTTGATTATGTTTCCATAGATCAAACCAAACAACCTACGGTTATCTTGGGTCGACCATTTTTGGCAACTTCAAATGCTCAAATCAATTGCAAAACGGGAACGGTTGACATGACATTTGGTAACAATAGGTTGAGGCTTAATGTATTTTCAGGTGTGACTAACCCTCCTATTAATGATGAATGTTACATAGCCGACATTATTGATGAGTGTATACCTCTATGCGACATGGTCGTTGATGAGGAAAACATAAGGGAGGATTGTTTCATGTTTGACAGGTTGAGAGTGGAAACTAAAAAGCAACTAGAGGAGGAAGAAAGGGAGATAATGAGTGCGGCCATGAGGAGTGAACGACCACCATGGTCGGTTCAAGTGGAGCCACTACCCGAGAAGATCGACACCGGGTTGAAACCTTCATTGCAAGAACCACCACAAGTTGAATTGAAAGAATTACCAAAGCATTTAAAATATGCTTTCCTTGGTAAGAATGAAACTTTACCTGTTATTATTGCTTCTAATCTATCCATTGAACAGGAAGGCGTGTTGATGGAGGTGTTGATTGCTAACAAGGAGGCAATTGGATGGACCATTGCGGATCTAAAAGGAATTAGCCCCTCAATTGTTATGCACAAAATCATCACGGATCCGGAAGTCAAACCATCACATGATGCCCAACGAAGGTTGAACCCAAACATGAGAGAGGTAGTCAAGAAGGAGGTATTGAAGTGGCTAGATGCAGGTATCATCTTTGCAATCTTTGACAGTACTTGGGTGAGCCCTACACAAACTGTACCAAAAAAGCGGGCATCCAAATTGTTAAAGATGACTCAGGTAACGAGCTAGCTACCCGGCCAGTAACCGGGTGGAGAATTTGTATTGATTACATGAAATTGAATGCTGCTACCTCAAAAGACCATTTCCCCTTACCATTCATTGATCAAATTGTTGAGAAACTATTAGGTCAGAAATTTTATTGCTTTCTAGATTGTTATTCAGGTTATAACCAAATAGCTATTCATCCTGAAGATCAGGAAAAGACTACATTTACTTGCCCTTATGGCACGTTTGCATTTAGGCGAATGCCCTTTGGGTTATGTAATGCCCCCGCCACCTTTCAAAGGTGCATGATGAGTATCTTTTCAGATATGGTGGGGATTCATTAGAAATCTTCATGGATGATTTCTCAATTTTTGGCACATCTTTTGAATTATGTTTGCTTCAAATAGAAAAAGTTTTAAAAAGATGTGTTGAAACCAATTTGGTCCTTAGTTGGGAAAAGAGCCATTTTATGGTTCAAGAGGGGATAGTACTGGGTCATGTTGTGTCTAGCCGTGGGATAGAAGTAGATCATGCTAAAGTGAAGGTTATTTCCACTTTACCTCACCCCACTAATGTTAAGGGCATTAGGTCATTCTTGGGGCATGCAGGTTTTTATAGAAGATTCATAAAGGGATTTAGTGTCATAACCAAACCATTATATAATCTATTGTTAAAAGATGCCCCATTTGAGTTTAATGAAGAATGTGTAAAAGCCTTTAACATCTTGAAGCAAAAATTAATTGAAGCTCCAATCTTGCAATCACCTGATTGGAAATTGCCTTTTGAAATAATGTGTGATGCGAGTGACTATGCTATTGGGGCTGTCTTGGGTCAACGGGTTGATAAGAAACCCGTTGCCATATACTATGCAAGTAAAACCCTCTCAGATGCCCAATTGAATTATACAACAACTGAGAAGGAATTACTTGCGGTGGTATATGCTTTAGATAAATTTCGGTCCTATATATGGGGTAGCAAGGTTACTGTCTATTCTGATCATTCTGCTGTTAGGTACCTCATGGAGAAAAAGGACGCGAAGCCAAGGTTGATTCGTTGGATTTTGTTATTGCAAGAATTCAATCTTGAGATCCGAGACAAGAAAGGGAGTGAAAATGTGGTAGCGGATCATTTGTCAAGAATTCAACCGGTGGAAGAAGATACCACGCCGGAGATAAATGAACAATTCCCGGATGAATACATCATGTCTATCACCACCAATAACCCCTGGTACGCCCATTTTGCAAACTATTTGGCTACAGGTACATTGCCGGAAGGATGGAGTAGAAGAAAGAAACAACACTTCAAGGCTCAAGCAAAACATTACATTTGGGATGAACCGGATCTTTTCAAAGTTGGAGCCGACCAAATCATCCGAAGATGTCTACCGGATGAGGAGATCCCATGTGTGTTGAGCATGCTTCACGAATCGGCATGTGGGGGACATTTCAGTGGACAAAAGACGGGTCACAAAGTCCTTTCTTGTGGTTGTTATTGGCCTACCATCTTCAAAGACTCCCATGAATTTGCCAAGAGTTGCATAAGATGCCAACAAATGGGGAGTGTGACAAGAAGGGATGAAATGCCTATGCAACCAATTTTGGTGGTGGAAATCTTTGATGTTTGGGGCATTGACTTCATGGGCCCTTTTCCAAACTCTTTTGGTAACCTTTATATCTTGGTGGCGGTCGATTATGTCTCTAAATGGATAGAAGCAATCGCCACCAAGACCAATGACCATAAGGTGGTATGCAAGTTTGTCCAAAACGACATTTTTTCAAGATTTGGTATCCCTCGCGTGATAATAAGCGATGGGGGATCACATTTTAAAAACTTCAACTTTCGCAAACTTCTAAAACGTTATGGTGTTGACCATAGGATTGCAACACCGTACCATCCACAAACAAGTGGACAAGTAGAGGTTTCTAATAGGCAAATCAAAGAAATTTTACAAAAAACGGTACGACCCGATCGCTAGGATTGGTCAACTAAATTAGATGATGCCTTATGGGCGTATCGTACCGCTTACAAGATGCCTATTGGAACCACTCCCTGCCGGTTGGTCTATGGAAAGGGTTGTCATTTACCTGTAGAGTTAGCTCATCGTGCCTTGTGGGCGGTTAAAACTGTTAATATGAACTATGAGTGTGCAGGTAAACAAAGACAATTGGCGCTGAATGAGTTAGAAGAGATAAGGGACGAAGCCTATGAAACCGCATCCGCATACAAGGACAAGATGAAGCGGGTTCATGATGCCAAGCTTCGTTTGAAGGAGTTCAAGCCCAGAAAAAAGGTATGGTTGTACAACTCACGCCTAAAGTTGTTTCCCGGAAAGCTAAAGAGTAAATGGACGGGTCCATATTTGATCACCCGGGTGGGCGACTTTGGAGATGTAGAGATTGAAGATTTTGATGACCATTTAAGGCAAACGGTGAATGGGCACCACCTTAAACCATACCTTGACCCAAATGGCATAAATGGGGCGGACAAACAATCCGAGTGCTTATTGTTGAGCACTCTTGAGGAGGTACCGATTTGATCACAGCACCGCAAAGTCCGGCTAATGACAGGTAAACTTGGCGCTGCGTGGGAGGCAACCCACGAGAGGTAACTTGTACATATTTGTTGTTTTACATTGCTTAGTTTAGTATAGACCATTTCAGCCCTCATTTAGTGTTGCCAAGCCAAATCCGAGTCACAAAATCCCATTGCGTGTGCGACTGGTGTGTATTCGGGACAATACACGTGTGTTCGGGGGGTGGTATATATATAGGTATATATATATACATTTTTATTTATGGTGTGTGTGTTAATTTTTATATTTTTATGTGTGATATTTATCTATATATGAGTGTGAAAATTCTAAAAAAAAAATTAAAATGGCAAAATGGACGTAACTTACGTCCTATGGGCGTAAGCTTACGTCCCAAAGGCCCCTTACGTCCTATCCTTCTGTTTTACGTCCTTCTAATCGAAGAATCCCAATTTTGAAGAGGACGTAACCGGTTTTCACCACTTATTTTGGGTAATTCTCAATCAAATCTTCAAAACCGACCATTTTAACCACAACCTCTCTACCACACTCGTTTTACATCCACTTTTCTCCATCTTCTCCAATTCTTCTTCTCTAACACTATAAACCCTAACTTCCATCAACCTCAATTTTCTCAATTATTAACCAAATCTTGCATATTATATGTGCAAATGGCTTGATTTTTCGAGAGGAACAAAACCCATGTGGTAATTTTACGGAATCGCAGCCGTTTGGGTGATTTCGAAGGGTTAAGGTTCTGAAAAAGTGTGGGGATTTTGGGGTTTTAGAGTCAAGTTTGCATCTTTATTCATCTCACACACTTTCAAGCATCAAGGTACGTGTATTTCTTCTTTCATTAGATGTTATAAGGTTGATTATGCATATGCACATCTTGAAAGTAATGTTAGTAGATGGTGACATTGTATGTGTGATTATGGATGGAAATGGACAAGTTAGAGAGTTTAGAAGAAGAGAGTTGTGAGGAATAGACATAAACGCAGATTCTACCATGAATTGAAAATGGTTTGGGGTATTGGGTGTTAATGGATTTAGTTTGCCTCTAACTAGTTCATGACTATAGAAATAGTGTTTGATAAGTGAATGTTGTTGCAATGTGTTGAAATAGATGTTGATCGTGTGATGATGTTCCACTAACTTTGGTCATGAAAATGTAGGTAAATGGTGAGAACTAAGACTGCAGCAGGAGCATCAAAAGGAAAGGAGGTTACTTCGTCCTCCCGGGCAAAAAGGGGGCGAGTGATTTATAATGAAGAGTCTGAGGACGAGGAAGTTCAAATGCAAGATGTTGAATCCGAAAACGAATCCGACAATGATTCTACACGAGCAGTCGACTCAGAAGAGGAGGACTATGGGGATGATGGACTTCCCATTTGGAGAAAAAGTAGACGTCTATCATCTTTTAAGGGTGCAGATGTGCAAGCAGAGATGTATTTGAAAAAGATGAAGGCAAGTCAAGTGTCTATGGATAAACTGATGATTTGCGAAAGACAGATTCACCGGTCGGACTTTGAGAGGTTTGGAGTAGTTGAATGTTTCACCAGATTGGGTTGGGAACAACATTTAAGCTTCAACAATGATGGCGTTGAGGATATCTATGTGGATGCAATATTGGAATGGATGTCTTCCCTGAAGAAGGAACCAGGAGATAATCCTCCCGTCACAACACAACTCACAGGAAAGGTGAATGGTAAGACAGTGAGTCTATCCTTCTTTAACTTAAATAGGATTGCTCACTTTGACACAGGAACAACAGATGGGACCCCCTATACATACCCCACCGATGCAATGCTAGCATGCAAAGTCGCAAAGGAAGATGTGTGGCGAAGTATGATATACGAGATGTTTCAAGTACCTGAAGGAATTAACGTAGCAAGATGGTCTCTTGATCGTGCAAATCTGAAACCATTGCCTAAACTGTTGTTGATTTTCTTGAATCAGAATGTGCTTCCCAGAATGGGTGACAACGCGAAGGTAAGGATATACGAGGTGATGGTCTTACATGCATTAGTTACAGGAAAACCAGCTCTGTCTGCTCGGCATCTTATCTTGTGGAGTATTTGGGAATCTCGGGAGAAATCAGACAGAAAATCAGTCCCACATTGTCGACTGTTGTCAAAATTTTTCAGGAAACAAAATGTTTTACCAAGCAGGACTCAGAAGAAGAAAGTAACCCATGTGCCATTCAAAATTAGCAATTTACATCCGGGGTGGTCTTATGAGATGTCTGCGGGTGTTCACAAGCTAGTAGATAGAAGGAGTGGTCGATATTTAGAAGTGCAAGATGGGATTTCTGGCATTCGAGAAGGGGATTCTTTTGTGGAGGAAGGAAGAAGACGCGATAGCCCAGTGTGAGGTGATGTGGCAGATGATGATGATCCGTATCATAGAATGATAAGGGTTGCAGTGGCTCAAGCTCATCCTGTGGGATTTACACGTTGGTCAGAGCCAGAACAACGGATGTTTGATCGACAATCTGAGGAAATAGAGAGAAATAGGATGTATATGCAACATATGATGTATTCCCAGGAATTTTATTGCAACCAGGATTACATGTATAGGGAGAACATTCGTCATCGTGAGGATTACATGCAAGGATTGCCTTATACACCCACACCACCTTCCACCGATTGGCAGTCACCCGTTCTTCCTCCCTACAGTCAGACGCAACAAGCCCCATACTACCCACAATCTACACCATCTGTTTGGCTTCCCACTACCACCGCACCCTCAGACGAGCCAAGTAGATCTCATGCAACTCAAGCTGATGTTTTTTACATGGGAGATATGAGGAGAGGTTTCTTTGAGAGTATCTTCGGGCAGCCATATCCAGGACCACCATCTGGTGGTTATTGATGCACTCGCTGATCCTATGATCAGGTCCACGTGCTCCACCCTATCTATGTTGAACTATGCTTTATGTTTATGTGTGTCCGTTGTTTTCTTTTCTTTCCTTTTCTATTGCTTTAGGCTAGTTGTTTCATGGTGTGGTTAAGACAATTATTTTCTTTTGTGTGTTTGGTGGTGTATTAAGTGTTATGTGATGGGAATGCGTTAAACTGATGTTGTTGGGGGGTGATCTTTGGGAAGCATGATCTATCACTTAAGTAGGGGAAAGTTGTTTTAATTCCCACATACAAGCTCTAAAATTTACATTAAGGACAATGTATGACTTAAGTGTGGGGATGAGGGAAAGTAAAAAAAATGGTACATGAAAGCAGCGTTGTGTAATGTAAAATAGAGGTACTGACTCATGTTCAACTCAAGGGCAAAGGAAATTTTTAAGAGCGGATAAGTAGCTAACTAAGTGTAACGAGCTAGATAATAGACCTTTTATGCATGTTTGCACATCCTTAGCCTGTCAACCACTGTTTTCTGTAAGAGTTGAGCCTATACATGAGCTTAGAACAACAGTAGGTTACTTGCTCACCTTCTTTTCATGTGTGTTTACCAAAACAATTACTTAATTCTAGAACTTGCACAATTGATACGTTTTGAGATCATGAACCAAACTGTTGCACGCATGTGATTAAGGCATTAGGATAAACCGTTGTTTGATTAGCCTGTTTCAATTGTGTTACCCGACCCTACAATGATCCTATAGTCGCCAGTTTGAGCCCCTAATCTTTTTAATTGTTTAAACCCGAATCAACCCATTAGCCTTTTCAAACGTTTTTACTTTTTAAACCCGTGTGATGAAATCTGATAAGTATTGCTTGAATTTTTTATATAGCATTGTTAGAAGCAGTAAAGTGTTTAGATATAATCCTCATTGAAAAAAATAAATAAATAAAAAATAAAAAAAATGAGTCAATAATGGGTCAAAATGATCACAATATCAATGTCATGATTCAGAGGTAATAAATTACAAAAATGGGTCAAGCTTACCCAAGTCCATTGTGTAGTGCTGCTTTATTGGTTAGCAAGATTCAACATCCTTATTTGGATTTCACCACCTTTAGCCACTTAAAGTTCTCTATCCTCACCCAGAACCTAGGCCTTACATTACAACCCTTCAAAGACCTTTTGATGTGTGCACGGTTTGTGTTAATTGGTGGAGTTGCGATCATTGTGCAAGCTTATGGTAATTATGAGTTGTTCTTGGTTGAGAGTATTACATTGATATCCTAGCACATCTTTTGCTAGACTAAATATTAAACCGAGAGGAGTGAAAATTGTGAGAGCTGTGATTACATGCGTAGGGAAATTTGGGCAGCTCGTTAGGCTTGGATAGAAGAATCTTGATCTGAAAAGTAATGTTGTTTAAGGGAATTATGAGTTGATCATGATGAGGGACCTTAACGGACATTACAGAGAAATGCCATGTGATCATGAGTACACATTAGGAGCTAATTGTGTCAGTGATTTGCTTGAGGGAAAGCAAATGATAAGTGTGGGGATGTGATGCGTTCATGCTTTATATGCGGTTAAGTGTTTAATTATGCATTATTATCACATTATTACTATCGAACGGAATCACTTTGTCCTGCTTATGAAACGCAGGTATTTGGAGCTAAAAGGAAGGAACTTGAGCGTTAGAGAAAGACGGATGAGATCTGGAACACGGGAAGACAACAAAAGAAAGATCAGAGGCAAAAATATGGCGAGGACGTAACTTACGTCCTATAGGACGTAGCTTACGTCCTTAAGTAATCTTCCCTGATTTGTGGACGTAAGACAGTAGCTAAGGACGTACACAAGTAGAGAGGACGTAACTTACGTCCTTATGGACGTAGCTTACGTCGTCATCCTGGGTTGACCAGAATCTTCGGGTTTTGACCACATTTAAGGAGGAGAATTAGGGCAAAACACCCTAATCGGTAGCAGACGCGGGAAGGGATGAATTTGGGCGATTTTGGAGCTCTTCTTCACTTCTCTAACTCATTTTCATCATCATAAAAGTCAATCCAAATCAAAGTGTTATGGAGTTGCAAACAAGATCATCCTCCGGATTCCAAGCCTCAATCAACATGAGAGGCTAATCTTCTTTGGGTTTTCCCCCGGTTTGCATATTGTAAGACTATGGTTTGTTAACATTTGAAAACTAGATTGCATCCTTGTGTTTTGTATTTGATTGCTTGAAACATTTATGCTAGTACTTTGAGCTTAACTTGAATTCCCAAATTGAATGAATGAGTATGAAATTTGTCTTTGAGAAATGGAGTTGGTCATGTGTGCTATGTAGATGTAGAGTTTGAATGTTCTTGGTAATGAAGTGTATTATTGTCCGTGTTAACGTTGACGATTCTTGACACCTAAACCTTGTAATGATGAACTCATTAGCATAAATCATACCTTTGATGCAAGTTAGTTGGATTGGTAGAACCATAACCTTATGATATTAATCGGGGGTGAGCCTTGTTATTAAACTTTGTTTTGTTAACCATTGTTCTAAGTTTTTCAAGTTTTACTAATCATTTTTAAGCAACCTTTTTGTTTTGCTCATTCCTTTGTGTTGGACAAAGTCTCAATACCATTTCAAGTAAACATATCAAAGCTCTTATAAACAAAATAGCAAGCTTCATAATTGACTCGTTAGTCCAATTCAAGTCTAAATACAAACCACATACTCCCTGTGATTCGACACCCTTCTTACCATTTGCTACATAGTTTTGGTACTAAGGAACTATACAAATACTATCTTTGACTAGTGCACGCGACAAGCCGGTCATATGTAAGACATGCAAGACATTTTACATTGAGCTCCTAAACTAGGTACACATGTATCAATAAACTCCCCCTTGGACCTAGTTTACATCACTGTCTAACATTCTTCATCAGCTCATCAAACTTCTTGTACTTTTCCTCTCTTGTAACTCCGACATTTATCTCAAACGCGAAACAGAGTCGTATAACATTTTAAACTGGAGGGCTTGTATAATGTCTTGCGAATCATAAAACATTGGCCACTTGTACAATGTGTATACATCATCAGCAGACAAGTTAGTTAACCACAGTGGGTCAAATACCCGGATAATATCCATTTGGCTCTCTTGTTGCAAGACTATAATAGCTTCACCCGTTCTCCAATCATAGTACCACCACTTAAAGTGTGGAGTGAAGTCCTGTGGCATTTCCCTTAGAGGGATTCTTGACATAGTGCACGGAGGACTCCACTTCAACACTACCTTAGGCTTTCCAGTAATGGAATCAACTTCAGACCTTCTAATGTACCTCGTCGGTTGTTGAGGTCTGAAATTAACCCACCTGGTCTGGTATTGTTTCCTCAATGCAGCCTCAAACCAGCCTGACTTCTTTCTTGGGTCAGCATATAGCAACTTTAAGCGTGCCAGCTGGTTGAGCTCAAAACCTAGAAGAGTCTTTAGATCATGTGGAAATCTAAAGTACTCTATACCCTTTTCTCTCTTCACTGCATATACATTCAGATCCTTAAAATATGCCCACGCTATAAACTTTCCTGACAGCTTTAGATGCTTCTTCACTTTGTAGAGCTTGGTGTAGGCACTCGGCTTTGGAGCAGTGCGTTGGGCTCGGATCTCTGCAAAACAAGCCGCCCATTCCGCCTTTTTGATGTCAACATCAGTGTCTGAGGCTTGGGCTTGGCTTTTTGACTCCTCTGCCTCCTTTTCCATAGTATCCAGCTTATCAAATGTATCACTGCCGAGAGTTTCACCCAAATTAGGGACTACATTTCCCTCTCGGTCAGTATATTCTGGATAATGTTGGGCTGTGACGTCTTTAATCTCTATTTTGTCCACATCATTAAGCTCGTCATCACTAGCCACATCAACTGTGGGGGCATCCTTGATAATCTCGTCTGGGATGAGCCGGAACATCTCAGCAAGTTGCTCATCAGTAAGGTCATGAATTATTTCTCCTTCTTCGGGAGTATAACTCACAGACCTCCTGACAATCCCTTGCAAATCAAGAATCGTTGTAAGTTGAGACTTGATTTGCTGAAGGGGAGTAATATCATACTCATCTTGCTGAGATGATTGATATGCTTGAATTAAACATGTAAATACATCAACCATTAGTAATTCATCAAGACAATCAACATTCTATAAAGATAGATAAACATTAAGTACATAAGTTTAATACAAGTTTCAAGTACAAAAGCTTTTAAAATATATAAATATCTAAGCATTACTTTTGCCCTGAATAGCTAGCTCGTCAGCAAGTGGGGCAGAAGATGATGCTCCTTTGACTTGATTTCTCTTTTTTCTTCTCTCTTTACCCTGGGCTGAGGCAGATGCAGCTGGATCTCCTTCTTCATCATCAGCATCAACCTACCTTCCCCTTGTCTCTTCATCATCACTGGCATCATCGTCATCACTATCATCATCTTCACCATCATCATCATCATCCTCATCTCCTTCTCTTATCTTAAGCGACCCATCCTTTGATCCCTTAAGCTTGAGCATGATGGTCTTGTTGGAAGCCTCTAACTCTTCTATCTTCTTTGCTGATTGGACTTTATGCTCCTAGAGTTGGGCAATTTGCTGAGCTTGTTGTGAGATCTGCTGTGCTTGAGTAGCATTTAGCTCCACAAGCTGACGTAGTTAGGCAGCCTTCTCTTCATCAGCAGCTAAAGCTTCAGCACCACACGGTTAAGTGCTGCCAACTGTTCCTCTACCCCAATGGAGGGTAGAGTGGGTCCAGTGGTGAATATGGTGTGTGATGAGGGACCGACTTGGTGACTGGTGGTGGTAGTGGTGGCTGTGGTGAATATGGGTAGTGGTTTGTGAGTGGGTGGTGGATGGTAGGCTGTAGTGGTAGAAGGTGGAGGTGTGGTAGTGATAGGTGGTATGGTAGTGGTGGTGGTAGCAGTGGTGGATGAGGTGGTGGCTGTGGTGGTGGTGGTGGTGGTCAATGTGAACCTGGGCCTCTTCCCCTTCTTGCCGTAGGGTTGAGCCATTCTCTTTCTCCTTGAGCCCTTGGATACCGTGGCTCCCCCTTGGCTATTGGGCTTGTCTGGGCTGTAAGATGGATCAGTAGCAGCCTCCCCAGACTCACCCTGGCGTCCACCAACCGCCCTTAACACGTCTCTCCATGGCTACGACCCGGCTCCCCACCGTCGCACCAGAGGCTCTTCATCTGACTCCTCTTCCTCCTCCATCTGGAAGTCAAGGTGAATAGGAGCTGGTTCGGTTCCACCCTGACCATCCCCTCCCTGATCAGTATCATGATCATCATTGTCGGAGTCATCGGAGGGTAGAGCAATCTGCTCAATGTTAGAGTCACTCTTATCGTGACGCCACTTCCTCTTCGCTGGCGCCACGTAGTCCTCTCGGGCCAAATGCCCAAACAGTCTTCTAACAGGGGGTTTCACCTGCTTCCCCCTATACACCTTCATCCTGCCTAAGGTGGTATTATCCATAACCTCAAGCACCATGGCATCCTCCTTCTCCCTTGGCAGCAAAGGGAGCTTCTAGTCAATAATCATCTGCATAAAGCGAGGGTACATGCAAAAGCTCTCCTTTCCCTTCGCCTCGATGTTCTCTACCAGGTAGGTGAAGATCATCCTCGAGAAGCTGAAAGGATGGTTCAGCACCAACGCTACATAGGCGTTCTGAATCTGATCAGACATCTCATCGAAGCCTCCCTTCCTTGAGGCAATGCACCTTAGCAGCACATGGGCTAAGTACTTTAGTTGGGGGCACAGGTTGCTCTTGTTGAGCACACCTGCGTTAATATCCCTCGAGTACTTGGCCCACACAAAACAGCCTCGTACAGTCAGTGGGTGTAGTCGTGTAGGGCAGTCAGCATCATCCCCAAACTCCAAAACTGTCCTGAGATCGTCCTCAGTGATCTCTATAGCCTGACCAAGAATGGAGCTCCTGATACAGTGGGGTTCTGAGGACCTGTCTACAATAGCGCTTTCCCAAAAAGCCTGCTAAACTGAATGGTACGGAGTGCACGGAGTCGATATAGCACCGAAGATCCTCGATCTCCGTAAGAATGTAATAATGCCTGAGAAATCCGCCGCGTTTCGGGAGGTCAGATCCAGATGAACACAAATGTTATGCTTTGTGCTCATAATCCAACGACTCGCCATCTGTTACACAATGTAAATAAACGTTTGTGTGTGTCAATGAGTAATAATTTGATTCATTGGACTTGAAATCTTCTGTTCTGTTATGACAACCGGCAATTTCAGGTCAATACCCGAGCTTGCTTTGATTATGATTACCCCTATAATACTTGATTTTCAATTGAATTCAAATTATTAAAGCCGTTTTATGCATTGTAAAAGTTCACGCATTACATTTCATGCATCGGTGATTCGGCGTAATTACCATTTTTACACGCGATACAACCGACACACTCGAACATTGGCCATAATTCATATACATGTACTAATAAATTCATTTAGGTGTTTCAAAGTATTTTATATTCCATTGATCCAAAGTATTTTAGATTCCAAATCAAATACATTGGTAAAAACTCAAATTTATAAATAAACCTTAACACGTAAGCTAATATTTAACCGGATAAAACACGTATAACGCACTACTGCATATACAAGTTATTACTTACATATTATCAATATTAAAATATGCGATCTTATATGATTTATTATAATAAATTGTATGTATTTTAAAAAGTAAAAGGTAAAAATATAAAAATATATAAAAATTACCATAGTGACACAAATACCACCCAGTTACCCAATATTATACAACAATAAAAAAAAACAACCCAACCCCCATCCTAGAGCCGTCCCCCCCCCCCTCTAGTCTTTTCCATCTTGTTGACAATATCTTTGGCTTTTGTCAAGATCAAGACTTTGCTTCTTTTATGAAACATCACCAATTGGATTAAAGGAGATTTACTAGAAATGGAGAGCTCCATCTCATCCCCATTATCCATGAGGTAATACACTTATGCTTCCACACTCCATGCAAGAAAAGGGGATAAAGTAGGCCTATAAAACCCTCAAGCATTGCATACAACAACACACCACACACTCATCCCTCTCTCCCCTCTAAACTTACGGCCCCAACCCCACTCTCCCCACTTCACCATTTTCCAACTTGAGTTCTATAAATCTTGGGTGTTCAAGTGCCTTTGGTTCAAGATCAAGTGATTTTTGAAGCTTCCAAGCATCCTACAACATCTTCTTCACCCTTTCTTGTTGGGTTTTCTTAGTTCAAAGGATCAAGTCTTCTTTTCCTTGCATTTCAAGACTACCATCTCTTCTCCTTGCTTGTTTAAGGTTAGCACCTTGTTTCTAATCTTCCATACATCACCATGAAGTTTTCATGTTCACTAACTCATCCCAAAAGTGCTCTACCAAAGTTTAAAAAGTAACAAAACATGTAAAACACTTTCTGGCAGATTCATGTTCTGTGTTTTCAAGACCATAACTCGACCTAAACATGGTCAAATGAACCGTTTCTTGATCCTAACATTAACTTTAGGATGTATAGTTTCTAACCCATCCAACCTTGAAATTTATAGATGAGTATAATCCTTCCAAAACGTACAAACAAATTAAAGTGCTGAACCTGAATTTTTGACAGAATAAATAGGGCAGAAAGAATGAGGCATAAGTTATGCTTAAAGTAATAAAATGACGATTTTCTTTCTGTGTTAACTTAGCTTAAGGTGTTAAGTTTAAAAGTAATATAGGCTCTATTTGTGAATGTAAGTTTTGACC
The DNA here is from genome assembly GCA_024085815.1 of Flaveria linearis. Lineage (NCBI taxonomy): Eukaryota > Viridiplantae > Streptophyta > Magnoliopsida > Asterales > Asteraceae > Flaveria > Flaveria linearis. The sequence goes on along the minus strand of CM044013.1, from coordinate 63,471,071 downwards.
TCTCAAAAAGGTAAATTCCATAGACATATACAGAAAAGTGCTGCACTGACATCTGTTGCTTCATGTACCATTTAGAGGAACTTAAACTTAATTGTAGGATACAAGCTATACCTTTTTGGAATTCTAAGACATATACCTAGATATGATAAAAGTATCAGATTTTATAAAAATTCTTTATACCATGAAAAGGGGATGACAACCAGACCCAAAAATTCCCTTAATGCTGTCAAATACCTATATTTAGATAAAAGTAAACTTTTAGAGATATTTGGTAAAAAAAGGGAAACCCATACACATGGAAAGTATAATACCATTATACTTAATATAAAACACCTTCAATACATTATGTATCTTTAGGAAAATAAAGATGAAGACAAGAATCTAAATAAAACATTTACGACTCGACGTAGGTAATTTGTCAAGTGACATTTTCAAAACTAACTTTGTGGATAAGTTATGCATGACCATCTAGGGTTAGTAATCATGACCTCATGAATATATTGTGATTTTGTTTAGGATATTCATAGACCAATCATACATACAGACTATTGCTAGTATTCACGCGTGCAATTGAGGTGAGTTTCACGGCCCTATTTTTACTCATTTTCCTTTTGGGGGAGATTACATGCAAATTACAGATTTTCTTGGACACATTTACCTGTCAACGATTTCACATGTTATATAAGTTGATTTCTTACCATATGAAGTCCTCTGTTATCGAACCGTTAGTTTAGTTCCCAAAGCGAGGTAATCATGGATAGTACTATTGGGTCTGACTACCCCCACCCGGGTTAATTACCCTAACCTTGATTGGAGGTCTAAACGGGTGCATTATTAGCATGTTCACACCCATGCTCATGGTAGGCATGGGTAGGGGCAATTTATTACAGTTACAGTCTAGCTTCGGTTGCGGTGCTTATATAATTTGTAGCATTGTATGTACAACAATCAAATCATAGAAAGTATTGTGGTCCTTTACGCTATTTACTATTACTTAAAACCTGTGAACTCACCAACATTATGTTGACATTTTTCTTGCATGTTTTCTCAGGTAATTGAAAGATGCAACAAGTTAAGCTAGCATGGATCATTTCATATTAAGGGCCATTCATGCTGTTTGGGACATTCATTTTCATATATGTCATGTTTTGAAAACAATGTACCTTATTACTATTGCTTCCGCAAATTTAACTCTGAACAATGATGTACCTTAAACTTATTTTGAGACGTATGTTTTACAAAACCATGTAGTGGTCGATCAATGACTATGAAACGATGATGTTCGCGCCCCGTGGGAAACCGTCGTGGTTTGGGGGTGTGACAGATTGGTATCAGAGCCATTGGTTATAGGAAATTAGGTTGCATTTAGTGGACCTAGACTATAACTACAGTTCACCACATGTTTTTAATGATTTATACACTAACTTAACTTATATCAATTGTACTTGTGCATTGCCTTGTCATAGATATGTCTTCAGCATCGATACCGATCTACGTTTTTGATTCAGATGAGGAGTACGAGCCCACGTCTCCGACCTCTTCTGCAGGATCCACGTCTGTCCTCCCAACTCTGATTCCTCGTGCCTTGATTCAGTTGAGTGATGCCACTAAGACTGAGATCCCCGCACCACCTGCAATCCCGGTCACCGAACTCATTCCTAACCCTACACATGACACCGCAGAGGCATTACCTATGACCCGGTTCTCCGAGCTACCACCTCCTCCTCCGGGCACGTATTGGTGGGCGTCTGTAACATCTCGTATTTTCACGGCGTGTTAATAATAATAATAATAATAATAATAATACTAAAGATAATAATAATAATAATAATAATAATAATAATAATAATAATAATAATAATAAAATAAATAACAATAATAATAATAATAATAATAATAATAATAGCAAGAATAATAAAAAAATAAAAATAATAATAATAAAGTCCAGGGGGTGTTATGTCAATTTTGAAACTTAAAAAGGAAGTTTTAAGCATAAAATAATAACTTCTAAACCGCAGGGACCATTTCTGTAAAATTCCCAAACACCTACTGCTTTCTCTGTCTCTTCCCCGTAATTCCGGTGGCCGGACCGGCGACCGCCGGCCGTGGCGCCGGCGAGCCCCATTTCACCCAAAACATGGATTTTAAATCTTCAAAATGCACCAAAATGTTCGTGGGGCTATCGCGAACCTGTCAACACGCATTAATTCGAGTAAAAAACATCCGGATTTTACATAATGGACCACTAAATAAACCCACTAAACATACCTAATTAAAACCACTCAACATTAACAATTGTCAAAATTGAACCTATATAAACGATCATTTCTTCATTCCTAAACGTTCACAACTCTCGAATTCATCTGAAACATACACAAACACCACCATTAATCATCCTCCAAATCACGACCTGCAACTTATCTAAAAACCAACCTCTGACCGATTTTAACAGAAATTGATAAGGGGCTATTAGTCTCGACCATCATAAGAAGCTTCCCTTGAAATTAATTTGATTATTATCATAGTTTGAGCATCATCGAACACCATCTTCATCGCGACCTGTTCTTGGTGTCTTTTGCATCGAATTGAACTCAAATAAGGTAATTGAACACATCATTGTACTTGATTTTACATGGGGATCAAAAGCCCCATGAACTTAGACATTAACAGACTCGAATTGATCTTCAATTTGGATCATAATCGATCTAGGGTTTATGTGATTTGGGGATAAATTGAAATTGGTGTTTAAAATAAATTGAAACCACAATATACCGCGGCTGAGGCCTTGGTTCACTGGTTTGGTGCGTGTGTTTGTAAACAGGAGGTCCCGGGTTCGACCCCGGGCACCCCCTTTATTTTTTTATTAGCTTTTTAAGCCCCTAAAATATTAAAAAAATTCTTAAAAATTATAAAAATAAATCTTATAAACTTTTCTTATTTAAAATGTTACATAGATAATTTCTGTAAATTTATTTTAGTTAAAAACCCTTAATAATATTTATAAAATATTATTTATAAATATTATAAACAATTATTTTTATAGAAATGGACACTATATCATGTTTAATTATGAAATAGTCCTGTAAATTATAGAAATTATACATATTATAATTTTACAATTATTTACAAACGTAATTTATTATAAAATATACTTTGACAATTAATTTAGATTAATAAATTATCGGATAATACGTTATTGTAACGATATTTATTACAAAGAATATATACAAAATATATTCAAACGTTATCCGATATTAAACCTAATTTCATTTCTAGATTAAAACGCTTAAAAAGATATATTTCTTCTGAATAAAACTAATATACAAAACTTCAAAATCGTAAAACCTTAGTTCACGTTTAATTATTAAACTTATTATCGAACTTAATCTTGAAATAAATACGTTTTAGGTACCTTGTAAGGGAATTCGTTGAAACGACGCGCGTTATTATTTCTTATTAATCATCCAATATATACTTAATCGCCAAGTGAGTATTTCTATACTCCTTTTTCATATTTTCACACTTTGGGGTGAAACATGTTACTTATTAATCATTGCACTTGTAAACGTTTGATTCTTGTAAACTTATGGCAATTTACTTGTGTGTTGTGATTAGTTGAATATTGTAGCTACCATGTAATGTCGAATACATGTACAATCATTAACTATTGCTAGCCTGGCGACGTCATAGATCTATGGGCCTGACAAGCCTGCTTGGTTGATCCAAGTACACTTAGCTAATCGTATATACTTATAACTTGGTTGGTCCAAGTACACGTTTGAGACTTGTAAAACTTTGTCAAGGTTTGATTGTGCATTCTGTCTTACATCCCTAGTTACCTTGTTCTCTAATTTACAACATGAATTGCCATCTTTTATATACTTATGTATACGGAACTATAGAATGCTCACCAACAATATGTTGACCTTTTATTTTTAACATGTTTCAGGCAATAGCGTTATGTGGCTGTGAACAATCGTATTCCTCACACCTCGACGTTTCCGCCGTCAAGGTTGGGGTGTGACAGATTGGTATCAGAGCCCATAACTATAGGGATCTAGGTTATAAGAAATGGTGACCTAGACTATAGCTTATGGATGCACCTTATAGTATTTTTATCTTGTAAATACATGGTTTGCATGTTACATAATGCTGTGCCTTCTTATGTGCAATTTGATGCCTTAGCATAGGATTGCCTAAACATAGTTACTTGTCTCCCTAAACTCATCTTCGACTCTCCCCGAACATGAAACCTCTTAATCTTATCTACGACGACACGTGGAATCGTATACTTATGCTTATGACTTGGATCTTTAGACGTTATGTCTAATCTATATAAATCTCATCAAGGTTTTGATTTCATGAACCTAAGAAATATTGTGTGACACATAGACACCTGTATTCTGGATTTCCTGGCAAAAAGCCTTCGGGCTAAGGCAAGCGTATTCGTATAAATCTCATTGTGAGACCCGTTACGCTACCTGGGGATTTCTGGGATGAGTGATAAACTATGGTCAAAATACACAAATCTCTAAGGAAAATGAGTCAATTTACCTTGACGTATCAACGTTTCCAAATGGTGATGCGTTACCGATTGGAAACATTCCGTATAATTCATAATCCTTACTTAAACTGTCTATCCTTATTGTCCTTTTACCCGTTCCTAATCCAATTCGTATTTTTCAGCATGTCTCGCCAACTCGGAAACCGAAGAAGATCCGATCGTAAGCTTGCCGCCATGATTACCCGGCAAATGGCTGCGGTCATCCCAAATATGATGGTTGAACTCAGCAGCACTATGATTGCTAACGTCGCAAACCACAACAACGACCAAGGGGAAAACAGTGCAACCCAAGGCCGTAACAACCAAACTTGCACCTTCAAGCACTTTAGTTCATGCAAGCCTCCCAGTTATAGTGGCAAGGAAGGTGCCACCGGTCTATTAGAATGGTTCGAGGGGATGGAGAACACCTTCGTCAACTGTGAGTGCCCCGAAGCACTCAAAGTAAGGTATGCCACCAGTATGCTGCAGCAACGGGCCTTAACGTGGTGGAACAGCGAAAAGAGAAACCGAGGCCCCGACGCAATCTTGGCCTTAACTTGGGAGGAATTCAAAAACATAGCCATCGCCAAGTTTTGCCCGAGAAGTGAAGTCCAGAAACTAGAGGAGGAATTCTGGAACCTGAAACAGGATGGCGGGAACCATCTGGCGTATTCTACCCGTCATCACGAGCTGAGTATACCGCTGCCACACATGGTGGATACTGTTTCCCGTAATGTGGAAAAATTTATTAAGGGTGTGCCGCCTCAGATTCAGGATGCCGTGGTGGGTAGCCGACCCGCAACTCTGGAAGAAGCCATCACCATCACTGCACAGTTGACGGAAAACCACATCCGAGCGGGCACTATGTCTACAAAGGGTGCCAAGAAAACTGAGAAGACGACCCCCGAGGAGATCAAGGAGGTTAAATCTGATAACAAGAAGAGGAAGTTTGTACCAGCACGCAACTATGCCGTGGCTGCACCCAAACCACCTCAAAGACAACATGTACCTGTCGCCGCACCTGTGGCACAAGCTCCCATGGCAAGAGCCTATACTGGTCCCTACCCCATGTGTAATACATGCAAATACCATCATACGAGCAACATTCCATGCCGAGTCTGCTCGTTGTGTGGGAAATATGGACACCTGGTGGCAACCTGTTTTAGGGTACCAAACAACCGAACCTGCTATAACTGTGGCGAGATTGGCCACATTCGTCTGCAATGTCCTCGCAATGGGGGCAACGTGCCACCAGCTCGTGGAAGGGCTTTCAATATCAACGCCAACCAAGCACAAGTCAGCAATGACGTTGTGAATGGTACGACGAAGAACCCCGTTTAAACCACTTCTTGTATTATTGATGTTTCCATCTTTGTAATCATCGTATCAATAATAAATTTTTTTACCAAACAGGTGTGTATCTTGTGAATGATCATTATGCATCTGTATTATTTGATTCGGGTGCGGATAAGAGTTTCGTGTCGTTAGAATTCGAGCCCATACTTTCTAAATCACGTACTAATCTGGAAAGACCCTACACGGTCGAAGTCGCCGATGGAAAACCTATTGTCGTTGACGTCATAATACGTGATTGCATCATAAGCTTTAACGAACATGAATTCTCTATTGATCTTATTCCCATGAAACTTGGAAGCTTCGACGTCATCATTGGTATGGATTGGCTAGCCAAACATCATGCCGAGATCATTTGTTTTAAGAAGTGTATCCGAATACCGTTACCATCCGGGGATACTTTGAAAGTGTTCGGCGAGAAATCATCACAAGGACTCAAACTCATGTCTTGCACTCAAGCCCGAAAGTGCTTAAGCAAGAAGTATATGGCCTTCTTGGCTTACGTGGTCAACACAAAAGCCAAAGGGAAAGAACTTAAGGATGTCCCTATTGTACGAGACTTTCCTGAAGTATTTCCCGATGACCTTAGTGGTTTACCTCCCGTGCGTGAAGTTGAATTTAAAATTGATTTGATACCAGGAGCAAACCCCGTGGCTAAGTCACCATATCGGCTTGCACCATCGGAATTGCAAGAACTCTCTAGCCAACTCCAGGAATTATCCAAAAAAGGGTTTATCCGCCCTAGTTCATCTCCTTGGGGTGCACCTGTCTTATTTGTGAAGAAGAAAGATGGGTCATTCCGTATGTGTATCGATTACCGGGAGCTCAACAAGTTAACCATTAAAAACCGGTATCCTCTTCCTCGTATCGACGATTTGTTTGATCAACTTCAAGGAGCTACTATATTCTCGAAGATTGATCTACGTTCTGGATATCATCAATTACGTGTCCATGATGATGACATCCCAAAGACCGCGTTTCGTACTCGTTATGGGCACTATGAGTTTACGGTGATGCCTTTTGGCTTGACTAATGCTCCTGCTGTTTTCATGGATCTCATGAATCGAGTATGCAAGCCTTATCTAGATAAGTTTGTGATCGTCTTCATTGATGACATTCTCATCTACTCCAAAACCAACGCCGAGCATGAACTGCATTTGCGACAAGTTCTTGAATTGTTGAAAAAAGAGCAATTGTACGCGAAGTTTTCGAAGTGTGATTTCTGGCTCAAGGAAGTTCAATTTCTAGGACACGTGGTGAATAGCCAAGGAATTCACGTTGACCCTGCAAAGGTGGAAGCTGTGAAGAATTGGTGTGTTCCCACGACACCGACCGAGATTCGTTCTTTCCTTGGTCTTGCTGGTTATTATCGGCGATTCATCGCCAACTTTTCGAGGATCGCGAAGCCACTCACTTCCTTAACACAAAAGAATAAACCATTCGAGTGGGGGCCCGAGCAAGAGGAAGCTTTTGAAACATTAAAACACAAACTAAGCAATGCTCCTATCTTGACCCTACCCGATGGAAACGATGATTTCACCGTATATTGTGATGCTTCAAAACAAGGTCTTGGTTGTGTTCTTATGCAACGAGGAAAGGTGATAGCTTATGCATCAAGACAATTGAAGGTTCACGAGGTGAATTACACAACTCATGATCTTGAACTCGGTGCTGTGGTTTTCGCCTTGAAGATCTGGCGACACTATCTTTATGGGACGAAATGCATAGTCTACACCAACCACAAAAGTCTCCAACACGTGTTCAACCAAAAAGATCTCAACATGAGACAAAGACGTTGGATCGAGTTAATCAGCGACTACGACTGTGACATTCGCTATCATCCTGGAAAGGCGAATGTTGTAGCCGACGCGCTGAGTCGCAAGGTCCATAACAAAACCGTCTCACTACAAGAAATCCGAGATCGAAGACAGTGGTTTCACACGTTAAGAGAATTTGATACCGAGGTTCGTATGGATGTTAACGAGGCTACTATTATGCTCCAGAACATAAGGATTGATAGTGATCTCGAGTTATGCATTCGTAAGGCTCAACAAGCGGCAATAACCGACGAAGGAAGTGATAAGGATTTGGTGTCTAACGTTCGATCACAACTGGAGGAAAAACCAAACGGCCTATGGTACTTTCTGAATCGACTTTGGATCCCAAATCGTGATAATCTTCGACACATCATTTTGAACGAAGCTCATCACACCCGGATATTCTATTCATCCCGGCTCCGATAAAATGTACATGGACTTGCGTGGTCAATATTGGTGGCCTGGGATGAAGAAAGATATCGCAGTTTATGTCTCCAAATGTCTCACGTGTGCAAGGGTCAAAGCCGAGCATCAACGACCAAGTGGTTTACTTGAGCAACCTGAAATCCCTATGTGGAAATGGGAACATGTATCCATGGATTTCATAACCAAGTTGCCACGTACTCCTCGTGGTCATGATAGTATATGGGTGATTGTGGACCGTTTGACTAAGACGGCACATTTCATACCTATACGAGACACCTACAAGGTTTCAAGACTAGCCCGTATATACATTGATGAAATTATGAGTCGTCATGGCGTACCGTTGCACATCATTTCCGATCGAGATGCTCGTTTCACTTCACACTTTTGGTCGTCTATGCAAGAAATCCTGGGTACTCAGTTGGATTTAAGTACGGCTTACCATCCTCAAACTGATGGCCAAACCGAACGAACAATCCAAACCCTTGAGGATTTGCTACGACTATGTTTCCTTGACTTTGGTGGTAATTGGGATACGCATTTACCGCTCGCGGAATTTTCGTATAACAATAGTTATCACTCGAGTATCAAGATGGCACCGTTCGAAGCACTTTATGGTCGTAAATGCCGATCACCGATCTGTTGGACTGACATTGGTGAAAACTTTATCACTGGTCCTGAACTTATACAAGAAACGACCGATAAAGTCGCTACAATCCGCAAGAACCTTGAAGTGGCAAGAAGTCGACAAAAGAGCTATGCCGATAAACATCGTAAGCCGTTGGAGTTTCAAGTTGGTGATATGGTTTTTCTTAAGGTTTCACCATGGAAAGGTGTTATTCGCTTTGGAAAGAAGGGTAAACTAGCTCCGAGATTTGTAGGACCATTCAAAATCCTGAAAAGGATTGGGAAAGTGGCTTATAAACTGGAACTACCTTCCGACCTTAGTGGAGTTCATCCCGTGTTCCACGTCTCAAATTTAAGAAAGTGTTTGGCCGACGAGAGTCTGCATGTTCCACTGGAAGACATTCAGATCGACGAGTCATTGCACTTCATCGAGAAACCTGTCGAGATTATGGATCGCATCATGAAGAAGACTAGGACCACAACTACTCCAATTGTCAAAGTTCGTTGGGAGAACAAGTGTGGAGCTGAGTTCACGTGGGAGCGGGAGGATAGTATGAAGCAAAGATACCCGTATTTGTTTGTCTAGTTCATTTTTAAATTCTGAACGAAATTCTTTAAAGTAGGGGAGACAGTAACACTTTGTATTTATACGATAATTAACATTCAAAAGCTTATGAGGCTATTTGGAAGACACACACTTTAGACTCTCTAATGGCTCTGCCATTGCACATAAAGTAAACACTAAAGCGGTCAGTTTAATCGATGATGAATTTTTTTCTTTTGATACTTTATCAAAACCTGAAAGTTCTCCAAGTGTTCTCATCTTATCGTCTCAGCCTCCCCGTAAACAAATTTCGGGACGAAATTTCCTAAAGTAGGGGAGACTGTAACATCTCGTATTTTCACGGCGTGTTAATAATAATAATAATAATAATAATAATAATAATAATAATAATAATAATAATAATAATAATAATAATACTAAAGATAATATAATAATAATAATAATAATAATAATAATAATAATAATAATAATAATAATAAAATAAATAACAATAATAATAATAATAGCAAGAATAATAAAAAAAATAAAAATAATAATAATAATAATAAAGTCCAGGGGGTGTTATGTCGATTTTGAAACTTAAAAAGGAAGTTTTAAGCATAAAATAATAACTTCTAAACCGCAGGGACCATTTATGTAAAATTCCCAAACACCTACTGCTTTCTCTCTCTCTTCCCCGTAATTCCGGTGGCCGGACCGGCGACCGCCGGCCGTGGCGCCGGCGAGCCCCATTTCTCCCAAAACATGGATTTTAAATCTTCAAAATGCACCAAAATGTTCGTGGGGCTATCGCGAACCTGTAAACACGCATTAATCCGAGTAAAAAACATCCGGATTTCACATAATGGACCACTAAATAAACCCACTAAACATACCTAATTAAAACCACTCAACATTAACAATTGTCAAAATTGAACCTATATAAACGATCATTTCTTCATTCCTAAACGTTCACAACTCTCGAATTCATCTGAAACATACACAAACACCACCATTAATCATCCTCCAAATCGCGACCTGCAACTTATCTAAAAACCAACCTCTGATCGATTTTAACAGAAATTGATAAGGGGCTATTAGTCTCGACCATCATAAGAAGCTTCCCTTGAAATTAATTTGATTATTATCATAGTTTGAGCATCATCGAACACCATCTTCATCGCGACCTGTTCTTGGTGTCTTTTGCATCGAATTGAACTCAAATAAGGTAATTGAACACATCATTGTACTTGATTTTACATGGGGATCAAAAGCCCCATGAACTTAGACATTAACAGACTCGAATTGATCTTCAATTTGGATCATAATCGATCTAGGGTTTATGTGATTTGGGGATAAATTGAAATTGGTGTTTAAAACAAATTGAAACCACAATATACCGCGGCTGAGGCCTTGGTTCACTGGTTTGGTGTGTGTGTTTGTAAACAGGAGGTCCCGGGTTCGACCCCGGGCACCCCCTTTATTTTTTTATTAGCTTTTTAAGCCCCTAAAAATATTAAAAAAATTCTTAAAAATTATAAAAATAAATCTTATAAACTTTTCTTATTTAAAATGTTACATAGATAATTTCTGTAAATTTATTTTAGTTAAAAACCCTTAATAATATTTATAAAATATTATTTATAAATATTATAAACAATTATTTTTATAAAAATGGACACTATATCATGTTTAATTATGAAATAGTCCTGTAAATTATAGAAATTATACATCTTATAATTTTACAATTATTTACAAACGTAATTTATTATAAAATATACTTTGACAATTAATTTAGATTAATAAATTATCGGATAATACGTTATTGTAACAATATTTATTACAAAGAATATATACAAAATATATTCAAACGTTATCCGATATTAAACCTAATTTCATTTCTAGATTAAAACGCTTAAAAAGATATATTTCTTCTGAATAAAATTAATATACAAAACTTCAAAATCGTAAAACCTTAGTTCACGTTTAATTGTTAAACTTATTATCGAACTTAATCTTGAAATAAATACGTTTTAGGTACCTTGTAAGGGAATTCGTTGAAACGACACGCGTTATTATTTCTTATTAATCATCCAATATATACTTAATCGCCAAGTGAGTATTTCTATACCCCTTTTTCATATTTTCACACTTTGGGGTGAAACATGTTACTTATTAATCATTGCACTTGTAAACGTTTGATTCTTGTAAACTTATGGCAATTTACTTGTGTGTTGTGATTAGTTGAATATTGTAGCTACCATGTAATGTCGAATACATGTACAATCATTAACTATTGCTAGCCTGGCGACATCATAGATATATGGGCCTGACAAGCCTGCTTGGTTGATCCAAGTACACTTAGCTAATCGTATATACTTATAACTTGGTTGGTCCAAGTACACGTTTGAGACTTGTAAAACTTTGTCAAGGTTTGATTGTGCATTCTGTCTTACATCCCTAGTTACCTTGTTCTCTAATTTACAACATGAATTACCATCTTTTATATACTTATGTATACGGAACTATAGAATGCTCACCAACAATATGTTGACCTTTTATTTTTAACATGTTTCAGGCAATAGCGTTATGTGGCTGTGAACAATCGTATTCCTCACACCTCGACGTTTCCGCCGTCAAGGTTGGGGTGTGACAGCGTCTACCCCCGAGATTCATGCCGAGCTTCCAGAGGAGCTCATCCCGGGGATCGTACGTATCATCGGCCCATAACTGCCGATGGTCGTCCCACTGACCATGTCCCATATTTTTGTTGAGCCATCCCTGGGGTCTGCCCCTGTGACTGCTGATCCCCGACTAGCCGACCCCACTCCCGAGACCACAGATCCCACCCCCCAGCCCGCTGATATCGAGGTGGTTGATCTAGACTCGGAGTCCACTGACCCAGCTTCTCAGGGAGCCAATACTGACCCGGTCGACTCCAACCCGGTCAACTCCGACCCGGCCGACTCCAACCCGACCGACTCTGATTCGGACGACATCGACCCGATCTACCTAGAGCCCTCCGAGGCCATTCCCTTACCCAGTTACCCCAACTCTCACCCTGTTGATCCGGTTACCCAGCCTAGTGACCCGATTCCTCAGCCCTCTGATCCGACTCCGCTAGCAGACCTCGATCCCCTCCACCTCGCCCTTGAGCCTGCTGACCCCTCCCCGGTAGCTGCTGGCCCCGAGCCGGTGACTACAGACACTCACCGTATCCTTGGTCCGGGTGTACCACCGCCCCCTTACCGTCGCTATCGGACTCGCCCTGGGAGTGCACTTCTTGCACATACTCCTAGGAAGCGGGTTCATGTTCCGATCCGTTCTGCCACACCCATTCGAGACTGTATTGCTGAGCCCGAGCCTGCGCCCAAAAGGCGCAGACTCGACATCCGTCTGTGGGGGTGGATGCCTAGCCGACTGGACGAGTGGAGAGACATCGAGGGTATTCCCTCCACTTTCGAGATAGGCGAGTCGTCGCGTACCCCGCAACAGATTCCTCTCTCTCAGGAGCCTATGGAGCTCACCATGCCTCTTCTCGTGGCACGATCCGAGAGGCATGATCAGCAGCTCCATGAGCTACGCACTGAACTCACCGAGGTTCAGGAGACCTTTGACAGGGAGGACGTGGAGAGCCGATTACTGGCGATCGAGGATGGCAGATACCTCGATGATCAGGCATTGCACACGATGCATAGCCGACTTACCAGGGTGCAGGAGGACATGTCATCCATGGCACAAAGAGTGGAGGCGACAGAGGAGAGAGCTACCCAGGCAGAGCAGAGAGCTACCCAGGCAGAGCAGCGCGCGATCATGGCTGAAGAAAGAGTGTTGGGAATGGAAGAGCGCCTGGAGTCCACTACTGCATTGGCGGCCGTATGCATGCTCATGGCCATGGCGGCCGTACAGACAGGCGCATTCACTCGCTTATTCCATTGATTGCCTATTGTGAGCGGGCTGTGCTCACATAATATTGGATATTAACTTGTTGTAGGAATATGTACTCCGGAAATACTTTGTAATTCGTATAATTTATTATCAAGTTATGTTATCTTTTAAATATTGCGTGGTTGCTTGGTTGATATGATTGTTTACTTTTGGTGCACATGTGTTTGACATTATTACATATTGTCTCATCTTGCTTATCATTATGATTTGAAGAAACATGCCACCACGAAGGAGAAACGTCAGAACCAATGTGGGAAGTGGTACTCCCATGACAGCAGAGGCTATAGAACAGCTTGTGGCGCAACGAGTGGCGGATGCAATCGCATATCATGAGGCGAATCGTAGCGCCGGAGGATCTGAAGTAAATGGAGGCAATGCCAGTGGAGCAGGAGGTATTATAATGACTGGCATAACTAAAGACCTGCAATACACAGGTCATTAATAATGTTTAATTATTACTAATATGATTAAACCTACAACACAGGAGCTGATACCAACCACAGAGGTTGCTCCTACAAGACGTTTCTGAACTGTAAGCCATTTAACATCCGCGGTAATGAAGGAGCTGTGGGTTTGGTCCGCTGGATAGAGAAGATGGAGTCCGTTCAGCGAATCAGTAACTGTGCCGAGGAGAATAAGACGAAATTCGCCACTTGTACCTTTAAAGGTCAAGCACTCACTTGGTGGAATACGCATGCCTAAACTTTGGGTATTGACGCTGCCTATCAAATCACTTGGAATGAGTTGAAACAAATGCTGACTGATGAATATTGCCCTCGAAACGAATTGCAAAAACTTGAGGTTAAATTCTGGAACCGCACCATGAAGGGTGCAGAAGTTACAAGCTACACCACCCGATTTTATGACCTTGCTCGTCTATGCCCACACATGGTTAATTCGGAGTTCAAACGTGTAGAAAGGTACATTTGGGGCCTTGCACCCCAAATCCAGAGCATGGTCACCTCATCCAAGCAGCCACCATCCAAGAGGCTGTCAGGATTGCCCACGACCTGACTGATCAAGCTGTACGTCAGGGAGTGTTTGGGAAAAAGACGGTCGTGGAGAAGAACTATGACAACAAGAGGAAATGGGACAACAATCATGGTCGAAATGCTCCGCATCAAAACCAAAACAAACAAGTGGTTTTTAGGGCTTTCACTGCTGGCCCATCTAAAAAGAAGGCAAAAGGTGGGTATGCTGGAAACCTACCTAAGTGCAACAAGTGCAACTTTCATCACCTAGGTGCATGTGGAGACTCAATATGCCAGAAGTGCAAACGTTTTTGTCTTGCAACTAAGGACTGTCGAAAGCCTGACACTACTCCTAAAACAGGAAACAATCACGCGTGCTTCGAATGTGGTGTTACCGGGCATTTTCGCAAGGATTGCCCGAACTTGAAGCAAACTGGTGGAAATAACGCACGTGGTCGAGCTTTCATGATTGGAGCTGGAGAAGCTCGACAGGACCCGAACATTGTTACGGGTACGTTCCTTGTAAATAATCTCTATGCATCAGTCCTATTCGATACGGGTGTTGATAGGAGTTTTGTGTCTAGCGAATTTAGTCCATTGCTTGAAATTACTCCTACCTATTTGACTTCTAAATATACAATAGAGTTAGCCCATGGTAAGTTGATCGAAACCGACAAAATCATACAAGGATGCACTCTCAGTTTGGCGGATCACACGTTCAATATAGATTTGCTACCTGTAACCCTAGGGAGTTTCGACATTGTTATTGGCATGGATTGGTTATCGGAAAACCGAGCGGAAGTCGTTTGTCGTGAGAAGATCGTTCGCATTCCACTTCTGAGTGGGGAGACCATATCAATTCAAGGAGAAAAATATGGTACGGTGTTACCAATCATTTCATGTATGAAGGCTCGGAAGTACTTACGAAAGGGCTATCATGCAATCTTGGCACACGTAGTGGAGAAGCAAACCGAAGAGAAAAGAATCGAGGATATACCCATTGTGCGAGACTATCCGGAAGTCTTACCCGAGGACTTTCCGGGACTTCCACCGCAAAGACAGGTCGAATTTCAAATTGACCTGGTACCTGGAGCTGCTCCAGTAGCACGATCCCCATATCGACTAGCACCATCAGAGATGCAAGAGTTGTCTAATCAATTACAAGAGTTGTTAGATAAAGGATTCATAAGACCAAGTTTCTCACCCTGGGGAGCCCCAGTTTTATTTGTTAAGAAGAAAGATGGATCTTTTCGAATGTGCATCGATTACCGGGAGTTAAACAAACTTCAAGGATCTAGTTACTACTCGAAGATTGACTTACGTTTTGGATATCACCAATTACGAATCCAAGAGGAAGACATCCCCAAGACCGCATTTCGAACTCGTTATGGTCACTACGAGTTCATGGTTATGCCATTTGGGTTAACCAATGCACCAGTTGTATTCATGGATCTCATGAATAGAGTGTGCAAACCCTACTTGGATAAATTTGTGATCGTCTTCATCGATAACATCTTCATATATTCACGAACCAAGGATGAGCACGAACAACATTTAAGGTTAATCTTGGAGCTACTCAAGGACAAGAAATTATACGCAAAATTCTCAAAATACGACTTCTGGATCCGAGAATTGCAATTTCCCAAGCATGTGGTTAACGAGAAGGGAATACATGTTGACCCATCCAAGATAGAGGCCATTAAAAACTAGGAAGCACCTAAGACCCCTACCGAGGTGCGACAATTCCTATGTTTGGTAGTCTATTACCGACGCTTTATCAAAAATTTCTCCAAAATAGCCCAACCACTGACAACCCTGACTCAGAAAGACAAGAAGTTTGATTGGGGTGATAAGCAGGAAGCAGCGTTTCAATTATTAAAGTAGAAACTGTGTTGCGCGCCAATTCTGTTTCTACCAGAGGGAAACGATGGTTTTGTGGTGTATTGCGACACATCACGACAAGGACATGGCTGTGTCCTAATGCAACGCGACAAAGTTATTGCTTACGCGTCATGACAGTTGAAAGTGCATGAGAAAAACTACACCACTCACGACCTCGAATTAGGAGCTGTCGTTTTTGCACTAAAGATTTAGCGACACTACCTGTATGGTACTAAATGTACTATATTCACCGATCACAAAAGCCTCCAGCACATCTTCGATCAGAAAGAACTAAAGATGAGGCAACGCAGGTGGGTTGAGTTACTAAACGATTATGACTGTGAGATTATTATCATCCTGGAAAAGCGAATGTTGTAGCAGACGCTCTAAGCAGGAAAGAACGAACCAAGACTTTACGGGTGCGAGCGTTGGGAATGACGATTCATACGAGTTTAACTACTCAAATTCGTGATGCCCGGTCTGAAGCACTAAAGGAATAAAATTTGAAGGAAGAATCCGTTCACGGCATGGGTAAACAATTTAAGATCAAGTTTGATGGAACTCGCTACTTCATGAATAGAATTTGGGTGCCAAATTTTGGAAACTTGAGGGATCTTGTGATGAACGAGGCACACAAATCCAGATACTCCATCCATCCGGGCTCTGATAAGATGTATCAGGACCTGAAGGAGTTATACTGGTGGCCTAACATGAAAGCTGACATTGCCACCTATGTTAGCAGGTGTCTTACGTGCTCAAAGGTTAAGGCAGAGTATCAGAAGCCATTCGGATTACTGCACCAACCAGAGATTCCACAATGGAAATGGGAGCAGATTTCCATGGATTTCATCACAAAACTACCCAAGACATCCTCCGGTTATGATACGATTTGGGTAATTGTGGATCGACTGACAAAGTCTGCTCACTTCCTACTAATTAAAGAAACTGATAAAATGGAAAGGTTGACGAGGGTTTATCTCAAGGAGGTTGTTTCGAGACATTGAGTACCGATCTCCATTATCTCTGATCGAGACAGTCGATTTACCTCGAGATTTTGGCAATCATTACAAAAGGCCTTGGGTACCCGGTTGAATATGAGTACCGCATACCACCCTCAAACAGATGGTCAGAGCGAACAGACCATTCAGACGTTAGAAGACATGCTTAGGGCTTGCGTGATAGACTTTGGAAACCGTTGGAATACTCATCTACCCCTAGCTGAGTTTTCTTACAATAATAGCTATCACACCAGTATCAAAGCCGCACCGTTTGAAGCACTATACGAAAGGAAGTGTCGGTCACCACTGTGTTGGACAGAGGTTGGCGATAGTCAACTCACTGGTCCCGAGATCATACGCGAGACCACGAAAAAGATCGCTCAAATTCAGGACCGACTCAAAGCCGCGCGTGACCGTCAGAAAAGCTATGCTGACGTGAGACGTAAACCGTTGGAATTCCAAGTAGGAGATAAGGTTCTACTTAAAGTCTCACCATGGAAAGAAGTCATTTGTTTTGGCAAATGTGGTAAGCTAAACCCTAGATACATCGGGCCATTTGAAATCCTAGCCAGGATTGGTCCTATATCTTACAAGCTAAAACTTCCTCAAGAACTTAGTAGTGTTCATGACACTTTCCATGTGTCAAATCTGAAGAAGTGTCTGTCAGATGGAACTCTGGTTATACCACTCGATGAGGTCCAGATTGATGAAAAACTTCATTTTATTGAAAAGCCTGTGGAGATTCTAGATCGAGAAGTAAAGAAGATGAAACGAAGCCGTATTCCCATAGTGAAGGTCCGGTGGAATTCCAGAAGAGGGCCCGAATTTACTTGGGAATGTGAAGATCAAATGAAGCTCGACTACCCTTACTTGTTTGAAACCCTGGCATCTGCAGACAACCCTAACTGAATTTCGGGACGAAATTCTTTCTAACATGGGGAGTATGTGACAACCGGAAATTTCAGGTCAACGAACCAACCTTGACTTGATTATGATTACCCCTATAATACTCGATTTTCAATTGAATTCAAATTATTAAAGCCGTTTTATGCATTGCAAAAGTTCACGCATTACATTTCATGCATCGGTGATTCGGCGTAATTACCATTTTTACACGCGATACAACCGGCACACTCGAACATTGGCCATAATTCATATACATGTACTAATAAATTCATTTAGGTGCTTCAAAGTATTTTATATTCCATTGATCCAAAGTATTTTAGATTTCAAATCAAATACATTGGGAAAACTCAAGTTAATAAATAAACCTTAACGCGTAAGCTAATATTTAACCGGATAAAATGCGTATAACGCACTACTGCATATACAAGTTATTACTTACATATTATCAATATTAAAATATGTGATCTTATATGATTTATTATAATAAATTGTATGTATTTTAAAAAGTAAAAGGTAAAAATATAAAAATATATAAAAATTACCATAGTGACACAAATACCACCCAATTACCCCATATTATAAAACAATAAATGAAAAAAAATCAACCCAACCCCCATCCTAGAGCCGTCCCCCCCCCCTCTAGTCTTTTGCATCTTGTTGACAATATCTTTGGCTTTTGTCAAGATCAAGACTTTGCTTCTTTTATGAAACATCACCAATTGGATTAAAGGAGATTTACTAGAAATGGAGAGCTCCATCTCATCCCCATTATCCATGAGGTAATACACTTATGCTTCCACACTCCATGCAAGAAAAGGGGATAAAGTAGGCCTATAAAACCCTCAAGCATTGCATACAATAACACACCACACACTCATCCCTCTCTCCCCTCTAAACTTACGGCCACAACCCCACTCTCCCCACTTCACCATTTTCCAACTTGAGTTCTACAAATCTTGGGTGTTTAAGTGCCTTTGGTTGAAGATCAAGCGATTTTTGAAGCTTCCAAGCATCCTACAACATCTTCTTCACCCTTTCTTGTTGGGTTTTCTTAGTTCAAAAGATCAAGTCTTCTTTTCCTTGCATTTCAAGACTACCATCTGTTCTCCTTGCTTGTTTAAGGTTAGCACCTTGTTTCTAATCTTCCATACATCACCATGAAGTGTTCATTTTCACTAACTCATCCTAAAAGTGCTCTACCAAATTTTAAAAAGTAACAAAACATGTAAAACACTTTCTGGCAGATTCATATTCTGTGTTTTCAAGACCATAACTCGACCTAAACATGGTCAAATGAACCGTTTCTTGAGCCTAACATTAACTTTAGGATGTCTAGTTTCTAAACCATCCAACCTTGAAATTTATAGATGAGTATAACCCTTCCAAAACGTACAAACAAATTAAATTGCTGAACCTGAATTTTTGATAGAATAAATAGGGCAGAAAGAATGTGGCATAAGTTATGCTTAAAGTAATAAAATGACGATTTTCTTTCTGTGGTAACTTAGCTTAAGGTGTTAGGTTTAAAAGTAATATAGGCTCTAGTTGTGAATGTAAGTTTTGACCTCTCAAAAAGGTAAATTCCATAGACATATACAGAAAAGTGCTGCACTGACATCTGTTGCTTCATGTACCATTTAGAGGCACTTAAACTTAGTTGTAGGATACAAGCTATACCTTTTTGGAATCCTAAGACATATATCAGATTTTATAAAAATTCTTTGTACCATGAAAAGGGGATGACAACCAGACCCAAAAATTCCCTTAATGCTGTCAAATACCTATATTTAGATAAAAGTAAACTTTTAGAGATATTTGGTAAAAAAAGGGAAACCCATACACATGGAAAGTATAATACCATTATACTTAATATAAAACACCTTCAATACATTATGTATCTTTAGAAAAATAAAGATGAAGACAAGAATCTAAATAAAACATTTACGACTCGACGTGGGTAATTTGTCAAGTGACATTTTCAAAACTAACTTTGTGGATAAGTTATGCATGACCATCTAGGGTTAGTAATCATGACCTCATGAATATATTGTGATTTTGTTTAGGATATTCATAGACCAATCATACATACAGACTATTGCTAGTATTCACGCGTGCAATTGAGGTGAGTTTCACGGCCCCATTTTTACTCATTTTCCTTTTGGGGGAGATTACATGCAAATTACAGATTTTCTTGGACACATTTACCTGTCAATGATTTCACATGTTATATAAGTTGATTTCTTACCATATGAAGTCCTCTGTTATCGAACCGTTAGTTTATTTCCCAAAGCGAGGTAATCATGGATAGTACTATTGGGTCTTACTACCCCCACCCGGGTTAATTACCCTAACCTTGATTGGAGGTCTAAACGGGTGCATTATTAGCATGTTCACACCCATGCTCATGGTAGGCATGGGTAGGGGCAATTTATTACAGTTACAGTCTAGCTTCGGTTGCGGTGCTTATATAATTTGTAGCATTGTCTGTACAACAATCAAATCATAGAAAGTATTGTGGTCCTTTACGCTATTTACTATTACTTAAAACCTGTGAACTCACCAACATTATGTTGACATTTTTCTTGCATGTTTTCTCAGGTAATTGAAAGATGCAGCAAGTTAAGCTAGCATGGATCATTTCATATTAAGGGTCATTCATGCTGTTTGGGACATTCATTTTCATATATGTCATGTTTTGAAAACAATGTACCTTATTACTATTGCTTCCGCAAATTTAACTCTGAACAATGATGTACCTTAAACTTATTTTGAGACGTATGTTTTACAAAACCATGTAGTGGTTGATCAATGGCTATGAAACCATGACGTTCGCGCCCCGCGGGAAACCGCCATGGTTTGGGGGTGTGACATCTGTCGTGCGAATGAACTGTGCGACTGAGATCTAGTCGTGCGAATGAGCTCATACGTACGACTGAGCATGCGAATGGGCTTATTCGTATGCTATCCCATGCGTTTACATCAGTCGTGCGACTGAACTCATATCCATGGTTCAGTCGTGCGATTGAGCCATTCGCACAGCTCAGTCGTGCGATTGAAGTTCATCAGGGTGTCCATTCGCATGACCGACTGTTCAAATAGAAAAACTTGATGTTAGACTTCGTGGTTTGGCTCATTAGTCTCGCAAAATGACCGACATAACACCTAATAACTTTTATTTGAACAATATACTTAGTTTTATAGGTTTCTTAGGCAAACCAAGTCTCGGTTAAGTTTAGGGCTTAAATTCGATCTTTAGGGCACGAATTGATTGAACTTTAGAGTGAATATCATCGCGCATTACCTAGATAAACACTAGAAATCGTTAGATCACAACAATCAGAAGTTTAGAACAGTCAGAAGAAAATCATGCAGTGTAACAGTGCTTCGTGCGATTTTAGGGCGATTGAGGGTGAATGGACGTCTGCGACCGACTCCCCCTCTGTTTATACTAGGGTTCCTCCAGTCGTGCGACTGGATCCATTCGCACTCTTCAATCGTGCGATTGGCTCAGTCGGCCACATTCAGTCGTGCGACTAGGTTTCAGTCGTGCGACTGACTCATTCAGTCACCTCCATTCATGCGATTGGTTCAGTCTTGTGGTCCAATCGTGTGAATTTACTCATGATTATGGTCCAATCGCACGTCTAGTCAATACGTGTGGGTTAGTCATGCGATTGGGCTCATACGTATGGTTCAATCGTATGGCTGGTCCATACTCATGTTCCAGTCGTGCGAATGGCTCATACGTATGGTTTGACTTTATGACCATTTGACACTTATCCCTATTAACAATTGATAAAACATTTCAAGCATTCGATCATTCGATCATCTCAGACATTTCCATTTTAAACTTAGAGAACTTTTGATCACCTCAGACGTGATCATTTTAACAGTAAAAGCGTTTTGTCACCTCAGACGTGACCCTTTTAACATTTGAAAACCCGTTTGGTCACCTCAGACGTGACCCTTTTTAGTGATTAAATCCCAGATAGATTTCCAATGCATAGTCCGACGTTTAATAACTAAACTAACTAAAAACTAAACAAATTAAACAACTAGAACTAAAAGACAAAACTAAAACTTATTTTAGTAATTTTGTGTGAGGTTGAAATCCTAAGATAAGTATCTAACAGATTTTCCTTTCTAGACAGTATAGCATCAAGTTACATTGATCATAACTGGAACGATTTATTATGGAATCATACAGGTTTATCAAATCATTTGGGCCATTTTATCAAAGCCTTTTGATGCTAGATTCTTGTTTTCATCAAGAATCATTTGCAAGTTTAGGAAATCATACTAGTGCTGTAAGATACACACAATGATTTGGACTTTCAAGAATTGCAGCTCATAATGATTGTCAGTATACTTGTCCTCTTAAATCCATACATAGATTTTTGA
The DNA here is from genome assembly GCA_024085815.1 of Flaveria linearis. Classification (NCBI taxonomy): domain Eukaryota; kingdom Viridiplantae; phylum Streptophyta; class Magnoliopsida; order Asterales; family Asteraceae; genus Flaveria; species Flaveria linearis. Next base: position 63,448,659 of record CM044013.1, on the reverse strand, counting down.
CATACATTGGTGATGATTTAAGGTTTAGTTATTTCAACAAGCATTTGTGGATCCCACACTTATATGGTAATCAACATTCCTCAGGATATTTTTGAGCGGTCTACGGGTATTTTGACAAGAAGAAACTATTCTAAGAGCTTTCAAAGAGATGCAAAGCCTCAGGTCAGAGAGGCACAAACAACAATGAATTCTAGAATATTTAGGTTATGCTTATCCTCAGGTCAATACTACCGCACAACAGAGAGGCACACAATCTATCTTATTGTTTGAGCAATTTTATTCTTTTTACACAGATCTCACCAACAACATAGGTTATTAGCTTGATTGTTTTTTTGCATTTTTTATGTGCTTTGCTCATTTTTATGGTCATCCGCACACATTTGTGGCTTTTATTTTGCTCGTCACCCCTTATTGGAACTTCGTTGATTGTGTTAACCAGGGATAAGATGATAACCCATAGCTTGTTGAACAACTTATTTTGAGCTTGAATTCACCAATGAAGTCTACTTATCTATTGTGTTAAATCTACCGACACATCATCTAGTGATCTAGCAACCTATAGGTCTACTTTCTCTGTGTTACCTTAGTAGTAGCTAGTTTTACTATCATTTTTCCTTTTATGTTGCTTAGACTTCTCAGACTTATACTTTGAATTTTGCAATTTTAATCAGTTAAATAGTCCCAAACTCTTTGTTCCTATGTTTTATAATTTTCCATAGTCATTGAATCAGTATCACAGATGCGATCTCCTTTCTATTAACTAGACTGTCCTCCTCCCTCGTTTTTTTAAGTAATTAAATAAAATAACTAATTTAATACTAAACTAACCTATTCTCCCCCTAGAATTCTAGAACGAAAAATCATTTTGTGTTTTTGGATTTTTAAGACAGGAAAAATAAAGAAAAATTAAAAGAAAATAAAAAGAAAAAAATAAACTGTTGTCGGACTAAGCATGTTCATCTTCTGGAATCACTTCACATTTCTTTTTTACACCGTTGACCTCTAACAGATATAAAAATCTTGGTTTATCAAAAGCTTTTGTGTAGAGGTCAGCACGTTGAAAATCCGTATTAATTTTAACAACATCGATTAAATTCTTTTCAAAACAATCATGTATAAAGTGATATTTAATTCCGATGTATTTGGTCTTAGGATGTTGGACCGGATTTTTAATTACGACTATAACAGCAGAATTATCAACAAATATAGGAGTGTTAGAGAATTTCAAACCGTAGTCCCGCATTTGTTGTTGAATCCAGATGATTTGTGAATAGCAGCTTGCAGCAGCAACATATTCAGCTTCACAAGTTGACAGAGCAACCGATGTCTGCTTCTTACAATGCCATGTGACTAATCTTCTCCCAAAGAATTGACATGCTGCTGAAGTGGACTTGTAGTTCATTTTGCAGCCGCCATACTCCGAATCACTATACGATGTAAGCTTAAAGTCATCATCATAAGGATACCACAACCCAAGTGTTGGATTACCCTTCAGATAACGAAATATCCTTTTGATGCCTATGAGATGGTTGACTTTAGGTTTCGCCTGATGTCTGGAGCATAGACATGTCACGTACATGATATCAGGTCTTGAGGCAGTAAGCTACATGAGAGATCCGATCATTCCTTGGTACATAGTGGCATCCACCATATCACCATTTTCGTCGGGTGCGACATCATGGTTTGTAGCAAGTGGAGTCCCAGCTGCGGAAGCATTCTCTATATCAAACCGATTGAGAATATCACCTATATACTTGGTCTGATGCAGAAATATCCCCTTTGGTGTCTGATCCACCTGTAACCTGAGAAAGAACTTCATCTCACCCATGGCACTCATCTCAAATTCAGCTTTCATTACTGCTTCAAATTCTTTACATAATGCTTTGTTTTTGGAATCGAAGATTATGTCATCAACATAGATCTGAACTAGCAGTAAGTCACCATCCTTTTCTTTGATGAACATTGTACAGTCAATCACTCCTTTGCGAAAGTCATGTTTCACAAGATGAGTCGAGAGTTTCTCATACCAAGCTCTTGGGGCTTGGTGGAGCCCGTAGAGAGCCTTATCTAGTTTGTAAACTCTGTCCCGATGATACGGATCCTCAAATCCTTTGGGTTAACTGACGTACACTGTCTCCTGGATTTCACCATGAAGGAATGCACTCTTTACATCTAATTGATAGGCTTTGATCTTCATGTAAGATGCATAGGCTAGGAAGATACGGATTGCTTCCATTCTTGCCACAGGTGCAAACACTTCATTGTAATCAATGCCATCGACTTGTTGAAATCCTTGAACTACAAGTCGAGCCTTGTTTCTTATTATGACCCCTTGGTCATCTTTCTTGCACTTTAAGACCCATTTGGTGCCCATGACCTTAGCACCTTTAGGTCTATCCACTAGAGTCCATACTCCCAACTTCTTGAACTGAAGAAGTTCTTCTTGCATGGCACTCACCCATGCCTCATCATTTAGGGCTTCACTAACATATTTTGGCTCAAATTGAGACACAAAATATCGATATGCACCATCGTGAAGATATACCTTTTCCAATACTGAGGCATAATCAGCTGAGTATAGCTGATTTCTAGTCTGGACTCCTGATCTAACATCTCCAATGACATTTTCCCACGGATGATAAACATTTAGTCGAGATCCAGGAGTGGTGGGTACAACTACCTCATTATCTAGATTGTGCATAGCAGGTTCAGTATCTGAGGCAGTGGGAGTGTGAGGTTCCGAAGTGTTAAAGGCATCAACATCAGATGCTTGTGTACTTGCAGTAATAGGAACCTGTTGCCCTTGATCCACCTAATCATTTGTTACGTCTTCATCATCAGAGGAGGAGTCACTTACCTCAAGTGCTCCCCCTGAAGAACTAGAAGACTCACCTTGTGAAGCTGAAGTCATCGGATCCAGTGATGGTGTGTTTAATACGTCATACATCATTCTGGTCGATAACTCATCCTCGGGAGGAAAGAGAGGGATGTTGAAGGATTTAAAGAATCCATCATAGTCGAAAAAGAAAGAGAGTCCTTTTCCAGCAAGGGGGTGATGTATCTCTGTACATCAACATTGCACCACACTTCTACTAGACCCGTTGAGTTATTGTAAGCTCTCTTATTTGGTATGTTGTATCCTAAGAAAATCCCTTCTTCAGCCTTCTCGCTGAATTTCCCTGACTGAGTTTTCTTCAGGAGTGTACATGGTTCACCAAACGGTTCAAGGTAATCTAGATTAGGTTTACATCGTTGGAGTAACTCATAGCATGTCTTACCATGACGCTTGACCACCAGGACTCGATTGAGGGTGTAACATGCACTAGCTACTGCCTCGTTCCAAAATTGGATAGGCAGTTTCGAGTCTGCTAGTATCGTCTGGGCTGTCTCTATCAAGCTGCGATTCTTTCTCTCAGCAACCCCGTTCATTTGAGGAGTGTAGGCAGATGTGAATTGGTGCATAATTCCTTTTTCTTTGCAGAATGCCTCCATCCATTGGTTCTTGAACTCGGTGCCGTTCTCCGAGCGAACTTGCCTTACCTTCAGCTTGTAGAGTGATTCTAATGTAGTTACTAGCTCTTTGAATGATTCAAATGTCTCTAATTTGGATTTCAGAAACATAACCCAGGAAAATCTTGAGTAATCATCCATAACTACATAGCAGTACAAATCACCGGCAATGCTCTTTGTACTGACTGGGTCAAACAGATCCATGTGAAGAAGCTCAAGAGGCAGGTCGATAGAATGAATGTTCTTTGCCTTGTGAGACTTCTTTGTCTGTTTCCCTTTCTTACATGCGACACAGAAATCCGGTAGTTGGAAGTTTTAAACATTTACTCCATGCACTAGATCATTCTTGATCAAGTGATTCATCTTCCGGGGATTGATGTGTCCCGTTCTCCTATGCCAGGAGATGGAGTCTTTTTCTTTTGCCTTTAACAAGAAGCATTGTACTTGATGATTGGTTGTGGAGGCCTTTGAGAGATCCAAGACATACAAATCGTCATATCTTGAAGCTGACATTAACACTTGGTCCTCCGGAATGGCATAGTCCTTTTTCAGAACATAGCACTTCTTGTTGTCAAATACAACTTTAAACTCTTTGTCGCATACCTGGGAGATAGAAAGTAAGTTATTTTGAAGTTGTTGAACATAGTTTACCTTATCAAACTTCACTTTCTGGTTTCGCACTTCTCCCTATGCAGTGATATAACCTCCTTTATTTCCAGCAAATGAAACGTGTCCTCCTTTAATTTGTTTGACGTTTGACAAGAGAGACATGTTTCCAGTCATGTGCCTTGATGCACCGCTATCAACAATCCAGGTATTCATAGAAACACTATAGCAGACACCCTGCACATTCAAAGGAAATGATTAGTTTAGGTTAGGGACCCAAGCCTTAACTGGCTTGGGTGACCCGGAGGAATCGCATATCATAAACTCTATCCACTATCCATTTGAGGGAGAGGGCATATCATTCTTCTTCCTGTTCTCATTTTCAGACACGGGACTTGATTTTTCTTTACATAAGCCAGTTTTATGTAAGGCCTGTTTGTGATAACAGACAATTGGCTTATTGTTTGAACTTTAGGTTTATAGGTTCTTTTTGGTGGAGTAATTGAACTCCTTTTTGAAGAACTTGGTTTTGTATCATTAAGTTCAATCTTCTTTGTTGGTGTCTGATAATAAGAACATTTAGAAGCAATGTATCCATACTTCCCACAAGTGTAGCATGATCTACTTCCGACATGTTGGTGAAACTGTTTCTGTGGGGAAGTGTGTGACACAGGTGTGACATTAGTTTCTTTGGGTTTTGACACTTCTTGTTTAGATGTTTTGACTTCTTTAACAAAATTCATTGTTTAAACATGTTTAACATCTTTACCCTTTTGTTTATTTGGACTAAGACATGGTGGTCGAGATTGGTTAAATTGTTTGGTCTTTTTGGGTTCTGAATTAGACATGTTTGAACCTGACTCCACCTTAACCTTTGCAAATTGTTCATCCAAATTAACAATAGGCATCTTACCTTTTGACTTCAAAGTGGTCTTCTTCTGTTTAGTGACAGATTCAATAGGTTTACTTATGGAATCTGGATCACTTACAAGAGGAGTGGACACCACATGATCCTTAATTGGGTTATTATTAATTGGTTTGCATTTAGCATTCAACAAGGTCTCATGTGGTGGTGGAACAACTTTGTAACCCAACCCCTCCCTGTGGTTTCGTTCTTTCACTAAGTGTTGAACTATGTGAGAAGAACTAGTCCAACTGTGCAGTTTTTGTTTTAAAGAATTTACCTCGACTTCCAAAACTGCTTTTTGTTTCTTAGTTTCTTCTAGGGATTTTAAATAGAACTTTATGTCATTTGCTTGGTTAAATGCCACAACTTCGGTTTCTCTTAGTTGTTTATTTAACAGTTCTATTTTCTCTTTATAACTGTGCTCATTTTGTTTTAAAATTCGGTTTGCTTCTGTACACAGTTGTAAATCATTTACTAAGTTATCATTGTGATCTAATAGCCTAGAAAATTTTGAATCTATGCTATCCCTAAATTTATTACATTCAGAACAAGCATGATTATCAAAAAGTTGGTCTGTGAAACTTACCTGAGAAGGTTCGGTTGAATCAGCCATCATCGCAGAGTTTGACTGTTCGGGTGCTAGTAATTCTGAACATGTTGTGCTGTGACCTTCTTCATTTAGGTGAGTGACCACAGTAGCAGTATCTTCATGATCTGACATTACAAGTTCCACTTCTATATCACCTTCACTTGCAGAGTCTCAATCCAAACCCTCAACACATGCAATGTTGGATTCTCCAGGAGACATAAAGAGAAAGGTCCAATCTTGTCCTTCATCATCTTATGCAGTCAAGGCCTTAGGATCCTTGCTTGATGATGTAGCCCCATTGGTGGGTTTATCTTGACGATTGAAAGTGGAGAATGGATTTCCATTACCTGTCCTCTTTGGCTTCACACATTCATGTTTGAAGTGCCCCTTTTCTCCACAATTGAAACAGGTAACTTTGGTTTTGTCAAAACTAAAGGTTGTATCCTTTGTGGCTATCAAGTTCTATCCGGTCTTCTTAACAAACTTCTTCGCCCTCCGGACAGCACTAGCCAACGCCTCCATGATATCCATTCTTTCGAGTTCAGTTTCATCTACCTGCTCATAGTCTTCATCGGCGAGATGGCAGTTTTCAATCTTCCCCGCAACTAGACCGTCATAGGAGTGAACGACAGCTGCTAGGAGATCCATATGCTCCTTTGCTACCTCTAAAGTCACATTACCGAGATTCTCGGTCTTCAATTTCGTAGCATTTGCTTCAGGTGCTATGTATTGGGTGCAAGATGACCCTGACGTGTCAGATACTGAAGTAATGGCTTGGGACGGAGCAGCGAACTGGTCACAAATGCTGTTTGGAGTGGTGCTCCAGAAGTTTTTGGTTAAGGAGTTGAGTTGTAAAGTGATGGGTTCTAATCATATGAACTTTTTTGGGATCTGTACTTCATCCTCAGCTCTTCCTCTCTCAGCTTCAGAATGAAATTGTTGATATCCAACTTTGCCAGCATATCATTCTGTCTGAGATTTGACACTAACGAAACCCATTTCTCAGGCAATCCATCTGCAAAACTCGACACCTTGTCTTCCATGGACGTGGTAACCCCATGAGTGTGCAGCTCACTCATCAAGTGGTAGAAGCGGTCGATAACGTCATCCAGGCTCTCTTTTCCTATTGAAGAGAAGTTATCAAACTCCTTCTTCAAAGCCTTTGCCTTTAATGCCTTCAACGTCGCATTCCCATCATACCGTTTTTCCAAGACATCCCATAACTTCTTGGCTTGTTTATTCTCAGAAAACTGATGGAATATATCCTTAGGAATTGACTGAGTTAACAAAGCGTACACCTTCTTCTCTGCATTATACTTCACCTTCTGGCTATCAGTCATGCCACCCAAGGTAAGTTTTATTCCATCAGCACCAATCGGCATGCTATACCCAGTCTCGATTGATTCCCACAGATTAGGATCAACTCCATTTAAGTATATCTCAAACCTTTGCTTCCATTGTGGGTAATCGTCTAACTTTATGAGCTTAAGGGGCTTGTTGTGATTACCAACTTCTTTTTCCAGAAGCAATAGACTCTGGATCCGTGAATCCCTTCCGGCAATGAAAGCTGAGTACTGATCTTCCATTTGTATAAACTTGAGACTTGGAGAACAGAACAATTTCAATCATACGAATGGACTATACTGATGGTTCACTCGTGCGAATGAAGGGTGCGAATGAATTCAATCGTGCGATTGGATTCAGTCGTGCATATGAACTAGACGAATGGACTCAAATGACTGGAGCTGTTCAGTCGTACGAATGACGGATGCGACTAAGTTCAGTCGTGCGAATGGAGTGTACGAATGAGTTCAATCGTACGAAAGAGCTATTCGTGCGACTGAAGGCTGCTATTTTGAAAAATTTGAGGGTTTTGGATATTTTGACACATAAACACGAATTTTTACGAACCCTAATCTGCCGTAATCCAAAAAACGTGAATTTTTTGATCTGGAGACGTCGAAAAACACTGTTTTAACCAAAAAGATGGTGTTTTTGAATGAAAAAACGTGATTTTTACACCAAATCGATCGAATCACACGCAAAAACAAGAGCCAAAGCTCTGATACCACTTGTTACGATCATGTACGTACGGAGTACTAACTGATAATGCGTGAAAACCAGATCAAATAGTGAGGAATCCTATTTGATTAGCAATCCAATCAGTGACAACGACAATCTGATCAATCCTACGATGAAACAAACGTTAAGAATGAACAAGAATTGATCAAAAATGAACTATGAAGTTGGAACAGGTTTTCTTGAGCCTCTGGACGACTAGGGTACGATTATGTGCGTAGGTATTCGAATTCTATTGTTTTTCCACGAATTAAGTGGTATTTATAGGTTAGGGTTTTCCATTCGTACGACTGAACCATTAGCATGGTTCAGTCGTGCGACTGAAGCATGCGGTTGATCCATCCTCACGACTGAAGGTCCAGTCGTGCGACTGAGTCAATCTCATGTTACAATCGTGCGACTGATCCAGTCTCCTGGTTCAGTCGTGCGACTGGTCCATTAGCATGAATGTTCATGCGTATGGTCCATTAGCATGGTCCATTCGCATGAGAACTTCACGCGATTAAGTTTAAACATGTTTCTCAACCATATTTGACTAAGAATTATGCAAACAGCCACAAACCTATATAGTTAGTTCAATATGCGTTATCACACAATAAACAATGAAATATTAAACATTATAAGCATCAACACACATTGTATTTTATTCATACCCATTCAATTACATATATGTAAGACATGAAAGACATTTTACATTGAGCTCCTAAACTAGGTACACATGTATCAACAAAACTACCCATCACCTTCTGGGCAGAGGCAGTCAACACTGCCTGATATATGCAGAACAGAGTTTCAGAAGTCAAAACTCATGGTAAGACTCCTTATGAACTATGACACAAAAGGAGACCTTTTATTGGTTTCCTCAAATTATTTGGATGTCATTGCACCATCTTGAATATCAAAGATGAGATAGGCAAATTTGCTGAGAAATCAGATGATAGGAACTTTATTAGATATTCTTCTCAAGCTAACGCTTATAAGGTATACAATCTTAGAACTATAGTGGTTGATGAGTCGGCCAATGTGACCTTCAATGAGCACACACCCAGTGTGAAAGGTTCTGGTTCTGATTGGTTGTTTGATCTTGATTTAGTTACCAACTGTTTTAACAAATATTATGAAGATCTTCAGGATCTATAGGTAGCTTATCAATAAGAGATCCTAACCTAAGATTTGAGCTGAGAAGACCAAGTCAAAAAACTATTTCAGCTCTAGTGGTAACAAACCCTGCAGTTGGAAGTCCTGTCAGCACAACAATTACAAACTCTTCAGCTGATACATCTGAGGTGCCTACCAATTTTAGCACTGAGGCACAGAACTCAAATGAAGGAGTTTCCAATGTAAGAGGATATAGAGGTGGTGATAATGATCAAGAATATCTTGATGCTCATAACCACTCCATAGAAGACAACATTAATGATGTCACACACTCATTGGATCAAGTTTCTCTTGATAAGTATGCTGATGTGATGGGTGATACTCAATCACCAGATCTGAATTTTACCAATTTAGATCTATCAAACCAACTTGATGTGATTCCTCAATTGAGAATCGACAAGTCACATCCCACCATAAACACCATTGGAGATGTTAAGACAGGGGTGAGGATAAAAGGACAAACCCATGACAATAATGTTTGTCTACACTCTTGTTTCTTGTCCTAGATTGAGCCAAAGAAAGTTTATAAGGTCCTAAAGTATGGATGTTGGGTTGAATCAATGTAGGAGGAGTTGCTTCAATTTAAAAGACAAAAGGTTTGGAACATATACCCTCTTCTTCATAGGATGACACCAATAGTTACCAAGTGGGTATTCAGGAATATGAAAGATGATAGAGGACTTGTCATCAAGAAAAAGGCAAGACTAGTTGTTTAAGGGTACACATAAGAAGAAGGGATTAACTACATAGATGTTTTTACTCCTATAGCAAGACTTGAAGCTGTTAGGATATTCCTTGTTTTTGCTGCATCCAAGGATTTCAAGGTCTACTAACTTGATGTCAAGTGTGCCTTCTTATATGGGGTGATAGATAAGGAAGTGTATGTCAAACAACCACCTAGCTTTACAGACCCAGATCATCCTGCATATGTCTGTAAGCTTTACAAAGCTCTCTATGGGTAGCATCAAGCTCCAAATAAGTAGTATAAGACACTATCATAGTACCTTATTCAGCATGGCTACAAGAAGGGTACTATTGATGCAACACTTTTCATTAAATGAAAAAGGAATGACTTGAAGCTGGTTCAAGTTTATGTAGATGACATCAGGTCAATTAATCCGTAACTCTACAAAGACTTTGAGAAGCTGATAAAGAATAGGTTTAAAATGAGTGCCATGGGGCAACTCAGTATTTCTAGGAATTCAAGTGAAGCAGGTTGACAATGTTATTTTCATAAACTAGTCTAAGTATGTGCAAGACATACTTACTAGATTTCATCTGACTGAATGTAAGGTTGATAGACACCCATAGCCAGAAACCACTCTCCAGGACCTGATTTTAAGGGGGAGTGTGTTGATGAGTGTCTCTGCAGGTCTTTGATTTGGTCTCTTATGTACCTTACAACCATCAGGCTTGATATCATGTTTCCTACATGTATTTATGCAAAGTATAAAACAACCTCAAGATGTCATACCTGGTTGCTGTCAAAAGGATTCTTAGATATCTCAAAGGTGCTCCCAAATTGTCCCTTTGATATCCAAAGAACTCTGACTTCAATCTTTATGCTTATACAGATAGTGACTATGGTGGCTGCAACATGACTGTAAGGTCTATATCAGTGGCCTTGGTAGAAGGATAGTCTCATGGCAATGCAAGAAACAATCTTGTGTGTCAGCATCAACTGTTGAAGCTAAATACATCGCTTCTACAAGCTGGTGTGCTCAAATATTTTAGATTTAGAATCAGATGCTGGACTATGGATTCAATTTCAAAGAGAATCCCGTCCACATAGGCAACAATAGTGTTATTTTTATTATAGAGAATCCTGTGCAGCACTCGAAGACAAAATATATTAATATCAGGTATCATTTGGGAAGAGATAATTTTGAAAAAGAGATTGTTAAAACTAGTCAAAGTTAATACAAATGAACAATATACTAATCTATTCATAAAATCTTTTGATGAATAGAGATTTAAGTATCTTGTTTAAGCTATTGGGAAGATTAACTTTGAGAAGATTTTCTTAAATTAATTTGAAAATTATTTTTTCAAATATATATATTAGGAAAACTCAACCAAGTCATTGATTAGCAACTTGAAATCATTGATCTCAAGGGCAAGTTAGTTGGGAGACTTGTGAGGCAAACTCAACCAGGTCCACAAGAACCTGTGGATGTGGTGGACCTAACCCTTAGCTCTTTTATGCAAGAGGGTGATGCTACCAAAAAGGGGGAGAAAGTCCTACCTACAATCACAGGACCTGGTTGTTATGCCTAGAGTATGGACATATAGGCCTCACCACCCTCACTTACAGTTGTCTGTACTCAACAACCTCCTTAGGCCCATATTAATGTGGATACCCTGATTCAAAGCCTATTTGAGAAGAGAATTCCAAGGTCTATGTCTACCCCATCCTACCCTGCTAAAAACTCAATAGTAGGATGAAGGTATGATATTGATAGAAGAGCCCTGGTACTCTCTAGAACTCAGGGGCAACAAGAAGTATTCAGTTTTTAAACCTTGAGATACTATTAGAGCACTTATTTGGTTGACCTACCACTTGCTAACCCATGTCAAAATAGACAAACTGAAAGGTTAGCTGAGAGAATTCAAGATAAGGTGTTTTAAGAGTTTAAGAAGATAACCAAATTATACAGACAGTGGCTGACAGGCAAAGCTATTGGTCAACTAGATACCTAGGCAGACCCTAAGATTAGCTTCGAAGGGGAAACCTTGGTTGAAGACTAAGTAGTTGAATCAATGAACCTTGAGACAAAAACTGCTTCAGCACCCAATACTCTCAGTGAGGCACCAGCTGGTGAAAGTGTTTCACAACCTTTCTCTGACCAGAACTCAAGTGTTACACCAAGCAATAAATGCCAAAGCTTTATCCATCCTAAGTCACATAGGATAGCGACTGACAAAGGGAAGAGGAAGATGATCTTTGAGGAGATTGAGAAGGAGAAAATAGAGAGGAGGAAGAAGGCAATGGGAGATAGTTCAAGAGAGACCCCCATGCTTTATGGAAGCTGTAATCAGGGCTACGCATAGGTCAAACACTTAAAAAGTTGAGTTGAAGGCAGCTAGATTAAATTATTTGGGGTCTAGGAACGACAACATAAATGAAATCATCTTTTTTCCCTTGGAAGAACTTAATAAACTTGCTGACATTAAGGTGTCAAAGGAGAGTAAGGAAGCTGAAGCTACAGAGTTGCTTCTTAAAATCAAATAAGATTGAAGAAGAAGAAGAAGATTATACAAAGCTGCTACCCTCTCCATAGTTTAAGAAATCCCTGAGGCAGAGGTTGTGACCACTGAACAAGAAACTCAGGTGGGTAGGGACAAAACATGCAAAACATGATAACCTACTTGAGTGCCACATGCCTCTATCAGGCAGCAGACCTAATTCCCTTATCCTATGAGTACATAGAATTTGAATACCTCAAGTAGCTTGAGCAAAAAGTCTGAAAGAGTAAAAGGATGCTAAGAGAAAGATGAGGGAAGAGGCTGCAAAATCAAGAGCCACCATCCAAGCAAATCATAAGAAGTCGGCTGATAGACAAAAAATGGTAATATTTTGAAACTGTATGGGTTCTCCAGGAGGAGACTTCGTCTAATGTCTCTATCCACCATGTATGAGCACATTAGACTGATCAAGAAGAAGATTAAAAAGGGTGAGCTGGTTCATTTGCATTCTACACCAAGTTCAAAAGACAACTCAACCAGGACCTACACTGCATCTCAGTAAGCTTCATATTCTGACTCACAGTAGGCACCTGATACTTCTCCTTGTAAACCTGTGAAGGAAAATGACCCAACTGAGAAGGACAAAGAAGAACCATCTGGTACTCAAGGCTAGCTATCTCACTTAAAGTATAGAAAGAGAAAGAGGATGGCCATTAGAAGGGACAAGAAGAAGAAGAAGAAAAAAGAAGAAGAAGAAGAAGTCCAAGGCATCTACCTCTGCACCTCAGGATGGGTTAGAACATCTTGAGGGTGATTAAAAAGAGGTTGCACAACCAACTCCACTTATTTTAGAGCCTCTTACTGCTGAGAGACCTATCCTGTCTTGGGCATTTACCACTAACCCAGACAAGTGGTATGTCACTAGAGATCCAAGGGGTCAAAATGGTACTTCTGGCAAAACATCCTTAACCTTCCTCGGCATGATCTCTATGACATGAGAAGGTACTTTGAAAGTCTGAGAAATCCTGACCAATTGATGATGAAGGGAATGGTCTTGATTCTGATGAGTACTGTCAACAGATAAAGATCAAGCTTCAAAGTTCTCCTTTAGTTTTGGTAGCATCAGCCTAGGAGGATTTTGTCAGGGTTACACTTAGAGGCTGATGCAATCAAAGAGCTCTCAGCATGCACATGTGAAGTACAAGGAAGTTACTTTGGAATATTTGATACAACTCAATGAATTACATTAAGTGTCAAATCTTCCAAAGCAAAAAGACCAAATCTTTCAAAGCCAAAGATGAAGTCTTTCGAAGCTTCAAGACAAAGTCTTCCAAAGCCAAGAGATTGATTTCTTACGAATATAGAGAGGACGTGTTTTTTCTGAATCACTTTTAATAAAAGCTGAACCATCTTTTCGCTATCATCTCTGAAGACTCACCAACTTATACAAGTTAGTGATATCTCCATACTTTTGTCAAATGTAGATTAACATCTTAGAGTCTATAACTTTCTACTTTTATCATTTTTGTAATATATTAGGATATGAGCTATGGCATGTCATAGATCATTAGTCAATAAGGCATCATTAGCTGCTTTTTAACTCTCCAACCTTGATACTTGATGAATGTAGTTCAGTTAGCCACCAAACAAATCACCACTATAACGTCCAAACATATCGAACGTAGCCTTGTCCTTTCTTCCCATGACACGTTGCTTCCATCAAGTCTGTATTTTCAATTTCTCCTTTTTTGTTTGCTTTTGTTGCCCTCCATTACATTATCAGGTCATCTACGGCGATGGAAATTCAGTTGTTGGAGGTGTAAACATGGTATAGGTGATGATATTTAAGGGTAAATAACTGTCTCTCGCCGGCGATGGTTTCAACTAATGCCATGGTGGTGATGGGAACGGAAGAGAGCTCGATTGAGGTACTAAAAGGGCCTATTCTGTGCAGATTGAGGGGCCTGCAAACCATAATCAGATTTTCGATCATCTTCATCTTCATATCTAAGAGAGATGCATGTATCATATGTTATTCTACTACCTGGATTTGATTCCGATGTGGTAGTTTTGATTAGGTTCCAGGTAGTATTGATTTCATTTTTACTTTATTTATAATTGGATAGATCATAATTGAAAAGAAATGGTTGTTTTAGCTTACGCGAATTGCTTTTATGAGGTTTTGAGTTGCTGATTACTAGCACTTTGTTACTTAATTTCATTTATGTATGCTCTAAATTGATGAAATTATTTGTTTTACTTCATGAGAACTATGTTCCTGCTGTACAAATGATTGATTTGGACTTAATGGCCTTTTGGCATTAGGATGTGTTCTATTAGATCATGATCATGGATGGTGAAGGCGAGATACCCAAGAGGAACGAAAGCAAGAAAACCAACAACAATGATAACAAAGTGTAAGGCCCCGTTACCGGGCATCTCACAGTTGGACAATCATCGCATCATTTCATATATATTATATAATTCATAAAATAAGTAGCGGAAATAAGATATCAAAAGCCATCCATTTCATTGATAAATACTGTTGTTAAGCAACAAAATATAGTTAAATTACAAAAGACTCATTCATTTGTATTACAAAACAACAATATTATTATGCGCGGATGGATGCTAGTCTTGCCCCGCCGAGTAGTCTCCACGTGTGCTATCCTCAGCAATATTACCTGCCAACTGAAAAATACATAAAAGCCAGCGTTGCTGAGTGAGTTCTAGTTTTGTAATTATCAAAATACTTTATGCGGTTCATACAAGGAAATACTTTCTTTACTTTCGTACACATGCATTCATCGTACATACAACAAGGCATAACCTTATTCTTTATTCCTTATCTCACTTATTCGTTTGTTTCGTACTGTATCATTATCTTTGTTTATCGTTCGTTTCGTACTTTATCATTTCGTACTTTATCATTTCGCTTGTTTCGTACTGATTCTAGATCCTGTCAAGTTTTTCCCCCATCGTAGCCCGAAGCTACCATTCCGGGCACAAAGCCTCGTCACTATTTGGCACAAAGCCCGTGGCCCGAAGCCACCATTCCGGGCACAAAGCCTCATCACCATATGGCACAAAGCCCGCTGCCCAAAGCCACCATTTTGGGTACAAAGCCTCATCGGTAATTGGCACAAAGCCCGGGGTCGAATGACAAGGATCTCATTTCGTACTATGGATTCAATCACCAAGACTGATCCCTTATGTGTGTACCCTCATGGGTTAGCCAAAATCACACGCTATAAAACACACAGTTAAGCTGACAACTCTCAAAGAGTTGTGATCCTGCTTTTAATCTGCTTGCAAGCATTTTCTTTCTTTCGTTACGTTTTACTTTTCATCTTTGTTATCCTTCACTTCGTTACGTTATACTTTACGTTCTTTCACACATGCATCGTACTATGTAAAGTCATAACATAATGCTTGACGTATATTATAATATAAAATATATACGTTTTGAAAATCATTAAAAGATAACACATCATGCATATATGCGTAAAATACATTCATCATCACATCATAAATATTCTATGCATAAACCCTCACATATTCATGCTTAGAATAGTCCAGAACAGTCCATAAGTCAAACTAGGGTCAAACCCTAAAATTTTGTTTTTCCTCAAAATTCCATAAATTTTCTAAGTGTTGGGCACATGGGAACTATGCAGGCGCATGAGCCTTGTTTAGGCGCACTAACACTATGCGGGTGCATGTCCCTATATTTAACTGTTTTTCCACTAATTTTGGGCGCATAAACTGTTCAGGCGCATGAACACTATTTGGGCGCATGACCCTGCACTTAGGTGTTTCAGCCAAAACTTAGGCGCATGAGGCACTGTTTAGTCGCATGAGGCACTGTTTAGTCGCATCAGTCTACATATAGAAATTTCTAAGGCATTTCTAGGCGCATGAGCTACTGTTTGGGCACATCATCATACACTTAACTCTCTAAGTTAATTTTTCAGGCGCATGGGCCATGTTTGGGCGCATGGGCCATGTTTGGGCGCATGGGCCATGTTTGGGCTCATGAACACCAACATATATGTTTCTAACATATTTTTCAGTCCCAATCTCATCTTAAACATATTCTAAGATTCATACTACCATTCTAAACCTTAACTTAGTATGCATAACCACAAAACACTAACATACATACATTAATACATACGATTATACATACAACTTTTTATAAAAATTATTTACATGCCTTTTCAGCCCCGAAACCTTTAAAACATGTAAACCATGGGGTCTAGAAACTCACCTAAGCTGCTTCCAAGCTTAATCCTTTCAACTTGAACTTTTCAGTTGTTTCTAACACCTAGACAAGTCAAAACAGATAACCCGAACACATACACACACATAAGAACTTGTAGAATTTGGTTACATGGTCAAAAACCCTTAAAACTGAACCCAATTATGCTAAAACTTACTTACCTTAGCCGAATTTAGCTGCTCTTTCCCTCTAAACCGAAGAGTCTTCTGCTTTCTCTCTCTAAAAATATCGAGCAGTTGCAAATGCAAAAGGTGTGGGCGGCCATGCCCACTTTAAACAAAATATTATTATTATTTTATCATTTTTACACTTTGCACCCCTACACTTTGACCTCTTTCTCTTTCTTACAAAATATATTTTTTTATTTCTCATTTCTTTTCTTTCTTTATTTGACAAAATTTTCCGGGTGTTACACAAAGCATCGACCTTGCACCTTGCGTACACTATGACGAATGTGTTAGAATAAAATATGTATTGTAAACGGATCGAAGGTGACTTACTCGTCTTGGGTAAAAAAAAGTTAACTTCATGCAAAAGCATAAATTTTTTTTATCACGTTGATGCGGAGCCGCTGGAAAAAAACTACTGATGATCATGATCATTGGGTCTAGATCAACCCGTTAGTCTTGTAGTTGATTTACAGCACCATTTGTGATGAAATTTTAGTAAGAATCATTGAGAATGACATAATTGCTCAGACCATATGGAAAAAAAATCTTGGATATATTCTTGATCAATAAAGGTTCACGTGTTATGGCCCTTGAGCACATGTTCACATGTTGTAGCCTTTGAACACAAGTTCACAAACTTCCAATAAACTTCATTTTCATCCATGGATGAATATTGTAAAAAAACTTAAAACTTGGCCGATGAACTAGCGCATGTTGATAACCTGATTAGTGAAGTACGTTTGGTTCTCCAATTGGTTTGTGGTCTACCAATAGAGTACGATGACGATATTAACCACAGTTCTACAACATGGGTTGTAGCTCTAAGATGTTACAACTTGTGATTCAAGGTCAAAATCCTTGCCAAAACATTGCCTATACCGCCCTGATTAGCCCTCAAACACCACTGAATTGGTAGAAGCGAACTTCTCACTTCATGATTAACACCTTACATTTAAATCAATAATGCATCCCCTTCTCCACACTTAAAGCATTGCATTGTCCTCAATACAACTTTTAAGTAAAAATTTGATTTAAAATAGTTAATTTTTTAAATAAATTTAAAAAATAACTTTAATGATGAAATTCCTAAACTCAATTTCGTAGGAATCACGGCTGCATTTAGCATATGCAACAAGCCTTTTAAACCATGTGGTATACCCGGGTGGACGAGTGTAGTCTCGTGAGGGTTTCCAGTGAACACACTCATAAAGTTATTAAAATAAGATAAAATAAAATCTTAAATAAAAAAGCGTAAAAAACAAAAAAATACATTGGGTTGCCTCCCAAGTAGCGTTAAGTTTTAGGTATTAGCCGGACCGTACCTGCCAACCTTCATGGTGGTCGATTAGGGTGATTTCCTCTTGATTTTCCTAATTAGATTTTCTTTAAATGATCCTGTAGGGTTTCTAAGTCATTTCATTTTCTTTCAAACACCATCTCCATAACTCGAACATTCACAGTATCAGGTGGATCACCCGTTTTTTTCTTCTGGTTTAGCTTTCATCATGTTCACCTTCTTCACCAACTCTTTCATCATGTACATACGTACGTACCTGCGTACGTACCTGCGTACGTACCTGCGTACGTACCTGCGTACGTACCTGCGTACGTACCTGCGTACGTACCTGCGTACGTACCTGCGTACGTACCTGCGTACGTACCTGCGTACGTACCTGCGTACGTACCTGCGTACGTACCTGCGTACGTACCTGCGTACGTACCTGCGTACGTACCTGCGTACGTACCTGCGTACGTACCTGCGTACGTACCTGCGTACGTACCTGCGTACGTACCTGCGTACGTACCTGCGTACGTACATACATACATACATACATACATACATATATATATTATTTTGTAGTCTTTTATTAATTATATCAAAAAAAAGTTTCAACAAATTACATTGTTAGCCCGTGGCACTAAAATAACCAAAATACCCCTGTAACTAACAGAGTTATTTAATGATGTTAGTTGGTTGGAGGTGATTGGAATAGATTGCAAACCACAGAAAGTAAAATCAAGATTTTTAAATCTTTGGAGGAAAACTGTTCTTTTGATCAAACCACAGGAAGCAAAGTGAAGTTTACTTTTTTTATTAAAATAAAACCTAACAAAATAATAGTATTTAGTTTTTATAAGGGGTAACTTGGTAGGATAGTAATCACTTTTCACAAGTGATCCAATTAGCTAACTTAAATTTTAAAAGTGTTTCAATTAAGTCACTCATTTTTCATGTTTTATATAAATTAAAAGTCTTAACATGTTTTTAGCATGTTATACTTTTGTTTCAATTAAAAAAAATTTTTGCTTTCGTTTGATGCTGATGTGAACCAGTGACGTGAATTTTAGTTACTTTTTTATTTTTTTCATAATTAACATTTTTTTATTTTTAATATAATTTCATATATTGAAAATTCTGACCCTCACGTCTTCTCCTCCAATACTTTCTTGACATAAGAAAATTCGATGATGACTCAATTTGATCGTTTAGTAGTTTAATTTGAGAAAAATATGCATTATTGACTAAATTAGAACACTTTTGAAACTTTGTTATTATTTTATGATATTTTTTCTTTTTATAATTAGTAATTCCATCCGAATGTCATGTCCATTTCATGAGCATGTCTAC
Source organism: Flaveria linearis (assembly GCA_024085815.1). Taxonomy (NCBI): domain Eukaryota; kingdom Viridiplantae; phylum Streptophyta; class Magnoliopsida; order Asterales; family Asteraceae; genus Flaveria; species Flaveria linearis. The sequence continues at coordinate 63,429,543 of CM044013.1, read as the reverse complement.
AAGTAACAACCTTCACCTCTTTTACGTCTACCACCAACCCTTCATTAAACAACGACAAACTGCGTTAAGTTAGAACTAACCATGTTAATATATTGCTTTAGTTTAGTTTTAATTGTATTTTGGTTCACTTGTAAAATTGAACGATGAATTTATTAGTTGCACGTTGAGAATTACTAGTGAATTTATATCACGTATGAAAAGAAATAACTTAAATACTAATTTGATAACGTGACACATATTAAATTTCCGTTACATGTCAAGAGATTTAATTGTTTATATTTTTAAGTAATATTAAAAAATGAGTTCTTTTGTGAGTATTTAGGCAATCCAAGGTCAAATATCACTATATCTACATACGTGAGATTTGAGAGTTAAGGTTGTTTTATGCAGATCATTCTAAAGAGATTTATTTGAGTAAGATTTATAACATGTGTTTTTTATAAGAACACAATTTATAAAGATACGTTGGTGATATACATACTATTATCAAATCATTTTAGTTAAGCCTAAAGTGAAATCACAATTAATATCCATACAAGTTAAAATATGTGAAGTTTTTATTCAAATCTATTTTGATTTTTAGCAACTAGGAACCTTTGAGGTTAGGGGGCAAAATCACCGTAGTTGAGGTCCGGGGCAACCGCCCTAACATGGGCCGATCTGGTCATTAGTAGTAAGTTGCGTGAAAGTGATCATCGGTACTAGCTGATTGAAAAACCATTAAAACTTGCTTCAAATTTACATGATTGATAAAAAAAAAAAGTACATGAAAATTTTCATGAGTAATTAGTGCTAGTTATTACTAATTTAGTGTTCAGAAACAACCAGATTCACCGGTGAAAATTGGGATTAGTAGCAAACTAATCAGTAGCAACTATGAGTAATAATAATACCTAGTTATGAGTGCTCCCATCGATCTTAGGTGGTAACAAGTCATCAACATGCAAAGAGTGGTCACTAGTAATTGAGTTACCATTAACATGCCAATCGTTAACGGTAACTCAGGAGTTTGTGTTGATGTTTTTCCTACCGGAAGAAGTTGTTATTGATATATTCAAATAATTGTCAATTAGTTTAACTAGAAATTTATATACTCTTTTATGTAGAGTTGCGTTATTTCAACCTGAAAGTTATATTATTTCCCTATATATGTATAAGAGAGGTATTGGTCTAATTTCATACACGTTTTTAGCCTTTTGGGTACCTTTTCATCACATGTGAATTAGGCGCATTAGAAATTGGATGTACTACTAAAATACTTTAATCTAAAAGTGATTAGTATACGATGCTGAGAGATTATCTATATATCACAGATTTATAAAGCCTATAGAGGAGTGTTTATTTTGATTCATAATAAAAGTTTTTTTGTTTGGCCGTTCAAAAAATAGAGTAGTTTATTTAATTCTTATTATGATTATTTTTAGTTTTATAATGTATTTATTGACACCTTTGTAAATTTCTCAGGTCATGTGAAATTATATCTTTTTGACATACAAAACAATCATATAGATTACTAGCTAAGAAACACCCATCGTTCACACACAAGATTACGACTCTACCAAGTATGCTTAAAATTTAAACCCAGTTAAGAATGTTGATGAGTCAATAAGTAAATAAATTAAAAATGTAAAATGTTTACTCAATACCATAAACATTTGTTATTGAAGTCTTACAGCTTAAATAAAGAATATTTTATGTAAGGATATCGCTTTAAACTAGTATTAAACTCATCGCGTTGCAGCGAGGAACGTAAAACCGTGTCACGTAGCACCAATAGCACACCATCGTCAGTGATCACCAACATCAAAAAACTCGTATATAAAAGAAATAAAAATGAAAAAACTAAAGCTGAACGAAAAGTAGACGAAAAAACGTTGTACCACGCAGGCGAAACGTAAAACATATAAATAAATAAATCGATAGAACCAACACGTTGTGACGGGGCCGTTAAACGAGTAAAAACTAAATGTAAAAACGTTAAACCACACACGCACGCTACGAAGTGTTAACTAACCGCAAAATTTAGAACAAAACGTAAAATAAAAATTTTATTAAATAGAAAAAGTATAAGGGATCAAAGTTGAAATTAAAAAAGACGTTGAAGCTAAATTGTAAAAAATATAGAAAGTATTATAATAAAAGAAAAATGTTAAGATTAAAAAAATAGATAAAAGGTGCGTATAACTCACTAAAACACATGATACAACACATTATGCATATCACAGTTAATAATTAGAGGTAAACTATAGTTTACAGATCAATTTAATCTCCATTTTTAATCTCATTCTCCTTTTACTTGGAGTAGATATTGATTTTACTTAAACTAATTTGAGCATAAATCAAACACTAATAATAAAAGAAATCAAGCAATTGACACCATTCACATCACAATAAGGGGCTGTTTGTTTGGGTCTGATCGAGCCTCGTCTGACTCCGTCTGACTCGGTCAGACCTGGGGTGTTTGGTTGCTTGCCTCTTACCGGAGATCACGTCTGACCGGAGCTCCTACCCGGTCAGACCTCAACCATAGTCTGACCCGTGGTCAGACGTGAAGGTGGAGTGACGGGCGGTGGTGCTTGCGGTGGTGCTTCCGGTGGTGATCGGCGACGGGTGCTTGCGGTGGTGGTCGGCGACGGGTGCTTGCGGTGGTGGTCGCCGACGGGTGCTTGCGGTGGTGGTCGCCGACGGGTGCTTGCGAGAACAGATCGGCGAGAACCGAGATGAGAGAACCGATCGGCGACGGGTGCTTGCGGTGGTAGTCGGCAGTGGTGCTTGCGGTGGCGGTGGATGATGATGATGATTGTGGTTGTGGTCTTTGTGGTTTAACAGAGAGAAAAGAAAGTGACAGAGAGAGACGAAAGTGAGGTCTGGTGATGTTTGTGGTTGTGGTGTTGGTGTTTTAAAAACTTTCCTTTTTTACAACCAAACACAATTATTCGTTCAGACCTCTTACTGGTTCAGACCTCTTACTGGTTCAGACCTCTTACTGGTTCAGACCCTCTTATTCATTCAGCACTTATTCAATCAGATGTTACCAAACAGCCCGTTAACACTAATCTTAGCATCATTCCTTTTGATCTTCAATTTTTGAAATAATTATAATCATCCTCTAAACTGAATTGGATGTTTAATAGATCAACTTAGGGGTTGTTTGGCAACATCTGATTGAATAAGTGCTGAACCAGTAAACGATCTGAACAAATAAGAGGTCTGAACCAATAAGTGATCTGAACTAATAATTATTTTTTGTTATAAAAAAAATATTAATAAAATAAAACAAAAATAAACATCACTCCTCAAACACCCCCAAAATCTTCATCATAGCCGTCTATGTCCAACTTTTGTTTGACAAAGTTGAAGAAAGAAACCAACAACCCGAATGCAGTAACCCATTTGAATCCCTCAAAATCTGTCACTTTTTGAAGTCCATTTCAACCGACGGCAGAGAACCACCGTTGCGAACCACTGTCGTCAATCGACGGCATCGAAGAAGAGAACCACCACTTTTTGAAGTCCATTTCAATACGCACACACTTCCAGTAACAACCCACCATCGCAAGCCACGTATCCCCTTTCTTTTAGCTCACCGACAACACCGGTGATGCTTTTACTTGTATGTGATTGCTTGAGTTGGGTTTTCATGGAGTTTTGCAGGTTTTATGTGGTGGGTTTTCATGACGATTTGCAGGTAAAATTTGGTAGATTTGAAGAGTGATTTGTAGGTGGTGGCTTTTCATGGCGATTTGCAGATTCAATGTGGTGGGTTTTCATGGGGACTTGCAGGTTCGACGTGGTGGATTTGCATGTACCGTTTGGTTCTTGATTTAGTGAGCGCAATGAGAGATGGTGTAGGAGAAGATCGAAGGTGTGAGAGATTTCTTCGCCCGTGTGTCGCCGGAGAATAAGCCGGAAGATGTTCCTTTTTTTGTTAATAATGGGTATGACCCATTAAGCATATGGTACAACCCATGATGCATAATCAAGTTGATAATCTTCTTACTCTAATAAAAGGGTATCTGGGATGACACGTGTCAACACCACAATCATTCTAATCAAAATTTTCCCGCCTCTCTCTCTCCTATTAAATAATTACCTTAATTACTAATAATACTATTTAAAATTTTTTTAGATTTAATAAATTAATAAAGAGATCTAATTATTAATGTTATTTCTAAATAAATAATTTTTTTATAAAACAAAAAATTATTTAAAGCATAAGACCTTTTTAAAAAATACGAAATATTTAAAATTGGTATTTTAAAAAGTTATTTTTTAAAACCAAAAATAATTAAATTTAAGTTATAATAAGAAAATTTTTAAAAATGACATTTTTGTACGGTTTGTTTTAGAACAAAACGTTTATTTTTTTTTAAAAAAATAAAGTTTTAAAAAGTTGATATCACTATTTTATAAGTTACAGTCATTTTAAATACATAATTTCAGTGATATTATATCTTAAAATATTATTTTATAATTAATAAATTTTGTTATATTAGTTTTTTATTTATTCAACCCGTGTAACACACGGGTTACTATAGCTAGTTAGTATATATAACTTGTATTAATCCCCTCACGTTTCAGTGGGAACGTAAAATCATGTCAAGTAACACTAATGTCACACTACCGTCAGCGATCATCAACACCAAAAAAGCTCGTATTAAAAAAGAAATAAAAACGAAAAACATAAAACTAATCGAAAAGTAGACGTAAAAACAATGAGCTACACATGTGAAATGTAAAACATTATAAATATTAACCAAGTCGATCTAAGACTGCACGTTACGATGGGGATGTTGAATGGGAAAAAATAAGGGTAACAAAGTTGAACCACATATGAATGTTACGACGTGTTAACTCTCAAAATTTAGACTGTAAATCGAAAATTTTATAAAATATAAAACTATTGGGAACTAAAGTTAAAAGTGAAAAGTTAGAGGGGTTAAATTATGAAATATATAAAGTATTGTGTTTAAAACAATAAGTTGGAAAAAAAAGAAAATGTACAACCTTTTATGCACATGGTATAACAATTAATGCATACATAAGTTGATAATTAGTAATATTTAAATTAAATATATAATGTATATTTTTCTTTCAACCATTTTTTATCAACTTCGACTTATTTATGAAAACTTTGGTTATATTATTTTTCTTAAACGGTTAATGTACGATATTTCTATTCCTATTAATCTAAATTGTCGGTGTGAACAGGACTTAGTCGGTGACCTTCAAAATCCCCAAACCCCACCACTTCATCTCTTCAAATTAAACCACGAGGAGACCACCGCCGGAGAAGACGAAGACACCGGAGCACAAGTCGCTCCGATCGTCAAGCTCGAAGAAGTCGCCGTCAGCACCGGTGAAGAAGACGAAGACGCCATCCTCGATCTGTGGCGGAGAAGACGAAGACACCCGAGCACAAGTCGCTCCGATCGTCAACCTCGAAGAAGTCGCCGTCAGCACCGGTGAAGAAGACGAAGACGCCATCCTCGATCTAGGTTGTTTTGTGATCTGATTGGGGGATTTTGTTGGATTTGATGGTTTTTGTGTGTGTGATTTATAATCTGTATATGTACGTATGTGTGCTGTGTATGTATTTATGTATATATTCTGCGTATGTGTGTATGTCGTTATATATATGTATGAATGTTTCTGCAGTGTGTATATGTGTTGCGTATATATATATATATATATATATATATGTATATGCTGCTGCGATTATGTGTTTAATGTGCATATATGCTTATGCGATTTCGGGTGTGTCGTATGTATGGAAACGTGGGGTTATGCTTGTAATCGGGGTATGGGCAGCAGTGTTCTGCTCGATGTGTTTGGTTGTTGCTGTGTGTGTATCTTTACCGATTCAAGCGTATTATATATGTGATGTGTTTCTATGTATATATTTGTATATAGTTGATTCTTGCTTACTGCATTGAATGTGTGTATACGTGTGTATAGGGTGTGCGTCGGTTGTGACCATTCATGTATGCATGAATTGTATGTCAATGTTCAGGGTGGTTATTCTTCATGAAAGAATTAAACTAACAGTTAGTATAGGTAACTTCTAGATGTTAAGAACTTAGGAATTTATCCTGTGGTAACTGGTAAATATGAAGAAACTTAATAGTGGAGCAAGGAAATTTCAAGCAGAACTTTGCTATTGTGCAAATGGGTGCCGCAAATCTGCTGCTTAAAAGACAAATGGAACTTTTTCTTTGTTCAACTCTGTAAGATATGTGATTTTTTCCTGTAGGTTTGAAAATAATGGATGTTAGATTTTCCTTTCATTGTTCAATCATTTCAGTATTAGGCAAATGCCTATTGGGTGGGAAAGAGATCTTTTCCATGTTGCTTCATCATGATTATTTGCTATTAAAAATATAACTCGAGACATGTTTTTTTACTATTAAGGTTGTACCCTTTTGGTACAAATTGGCATAATGTACGCCAATGTCATATCAGAAAATTGCACTGGTAGAAATTAGAATCGCCTCACTTCTTGGTTTCTTTTTTTGTGACAGAGCTTGGAGGATGATATAGTCAGCAAGAAAGTCATGAGATTGGCAAGTCTTCATTGCTGGCATAGTTTATCCTTTGGTCGTTTTCAGGTATATTCATACACCCTTCTTTGTTATTAATCAAACTCATTTGTCATGCTACTCATGTATGTGATGGGTGCTGCTGGAGGGATTGGTCAGCCATTAGCTATGTTAATGAAGATGAACCCATTGGTTTCGGTTCTTCATCTTTATGATATTGTCAATGCTCCTGGTGTCACTGCTGATATTAGCCATATGGATACTGGTGCTGTGGTAACTTTCTTTTCAATAACAGATATTTGACCTATACAACAAGCTAAATGGGTTTGGGTTGAAACGGGTCCAATCAAGCCGGTTTGGGTTGAAATGGGTGAAAGTGTGTTTGCTATAATGACATCCCGTTAATGAGTTTTTAATCTTTAACATAATGATGTATGATTCATGAACAAATGCAAGTATACAACGAGCTACAAATCTATATGGTTTTTGTTGTATGATAATTCGTATATATGTTTGCAAACATGTAGATTAGATGCTATTAAACAACCCTTTATACAACCCCTAAATTGTTTGATTCAAATATTTAGTTTGTGATCATAATAATATTGTTTATGCAATCGTTATTAAAACATTAGTTGTTAATACTAGTGGCACAAAAAAGTGTTTGTGGGTCAATCCAACTTGCCCTCGCCCGGGCTGTTCTAACCCATACTAAAAATGACCCGTTTTGACCCAAATCGCCTGACTAGCCCATCATGCTAGCTCTAGCTAGAACAATGCTTATGTATTTTGTTTGTTTGTTTTAAATCCATGAATTTGTACAACTACTTGTATTATATTATCATTTATACACTTGTCAGTGATACATACAATCCGGTACCTGGTGTGATGGATGGGGTACCCTCTTCAAGAAATTATAATGGTGGGTTTGCATCTACACTGATGGTATGTTAAACATCTCCGCTTCTTTGTATGAACTGTTTATGGTTTATATTATGTTCTGAGCTTTTTTAACGTCACAAGACTGATGATGTGGGAAGTTTAGGGGCAGTCTTCACTGTTACAAGACAATGTTGTTCTGGTGTTTTTCTAAAAGTTGTGTTTTCCTTATTACCCAGCCAAAGTTTAGGGGTAGTTTTTTCAGTTTGTGAAAATACAAGTTTTCATATCTTTTTTGATAGTGCAGGCTAAAGATCTGAATCTTGCTTCAACATCAGCTAAAGAAATTGGTCTGAATTGCCCGTTGACATCTGAAGCAAAAGACATGTAAGGATCAAAATCACTCCTTCAATTTTTTTTTAAAAAGCAATCTTTTTGTGGAATTACAGGATAATAAATTATAAATTTTAATGAAAAAGATAATAACGTGTACTTTTTTATAAGGTTATATGTCATACAACATGTTTTTTTGTCAGATTAGGCCTTACCGAAAGTTGAAACCAAATACATATTAACCCAAGTTGCGTTAGTCTAATAATATAGTATTGACATTTCATCGTATTCCTGTTATCGTTTGTTTTCTCGTATAGATTCACGAAGCTTTGTGATGAGGGTCATGGGAAAAAGGACTTCTCTTGCGTTTTTCGCCATTTTTATTCTGGTAAGGATGAATTGTAATGCAATTGTTTAAAAATGATTTACCTGAGTCTAGATATTGTTTGCAAATCAAACTGTGTTGTACATGTAATTCAAATAAGTGTCATCGTAGAAACGAAGCGTCTTCTACTCCTATCGATTGATAAGTTCTCAATTCGTCCCGTCATCTACATATTGATTGATAAGTTCATGATAGCCTATTTATGATTTGTATAAACTGCTCTGTTTTGAATTTTGATACGTTTTGTTGCAGGTTATTCAAGAATTCAATCCTTATTTGAGCTATTTCAATTACAGAGACACTCAGGTTTTGCTTTATATGTTTTGTGATTTTACTTTACTTCAAGTTTTGGATCGTACGAAACTATCATGTGTATCCAGAGATACAAATCAATACAGAGTTGGGTAAAGAAAGGACCATCAACTATTCTCTGAATTTGTGTGTTTTGGTGATTCTATTTTATTGGTCTATTTTACAGTGGTACTGTTCGTATAGGAGTATAAAGTTGTAACACAAAAGCCCGGCGCAACGCGCCGGGGAATCAACCTAGTTACTTTAGAGGATAAGTGTTGTCTTAATCGAACTTATCTTTCTGTCTTTCAACCGAGACCGCACCATCAACCACCTCAAGAGAAAACACACAACTAAAAAAAAAACCTAACTCAACTAGGGTTGTTCACAAGCCAAACAAAGCCGAGACAGGACAAGCTCGAACTCGGCTTAAACCAAGCCAGCTCAGTTGGCTCAGTTTTAAAACCGAGCTGGAAATATGGGGTCGAGCTCGGCTTGGTTCGTTTTGGCTCAATTTTAATTTCATAAACGAACTTAAAAAAATCAAATGCAAAATAAATTTAAAATACTATATAACTCATTACCGGTTTATATCAAATTTCATAAAATATGAATTAGTTTAAAGGAACTAAGTTCATGTAACATCTCGTATTTTGCGACGTTTAAGTTCATAATAAAAAAAAATAATAATAATAATAAAAATAATAATAATAATAATAATATAATAATAATAATAATAATAATAATAATAATGATAATAATAATAATAATAACAATAATAATAATAATGATAATAATGATATTAATAATAATAATAATAATAATAATAATAATAATAATAATAATAATGATAATAATAATAATAATAATAATAATAATAATAATAATAATAATAATAATAATAAAGTCCAGGGGGCATTTCGTCATTTCTGAAACTTAAAATGAAAGTTTCTAACATAAAATAAAAAAATTTCAAACCGCAGGGACCATTATTGTAAATTAAAATTTACAACCCAACCCCCCGGCCCCTTTTCCCCTCGTTTTCCCGGCGAAAATTCCGGCCACCGCCGGCACAACTCCGGCGAGCCCCAAACACCCCATTTCACGCGGTTTTAATTCAAATTAAAGCTCCCGACAAGCTCGCGACCGAGATTCGAACATATGGACCCATTAAATTTGAAAAATGAGCTCGTTTACAGGTTTGAAATCGAACCCGCTTAACCCATTCAAAAATCAAATTGAATGGAGCGTGTTGCATCGAATTACACCCTATAAATAGAGGGCAAACGATCATTTACCTTCACAAAAACTTTCTGTAACTCCAATTCGATCTAAAAACACACACACACATCGATTGCAGATCGAGCTCAAGCCGATAACTACTCGAACTCGAACCCATCAATCTCTACACAATTACAGGTAATTGAACAGACTTAAATGCTCGATTTCTTATGGGTAATCAAAGCCCTATCATTAATTTCATTAACGAAACCATCTTGACGATCAATTTGATCGGAATCGGTTTTAGGGTTCACGGGTTTTGGGGGAAACTCTGTTAATCTATTTAAAAGATTTAAAAACCATCCCAATATCGCGGCTGTATGCCTGGTTTACTGGTTCTGCGATCCCCATTGTACAATCGAGGTCCCGGGTTCGAACCCGGGCAACCCCACTTTATTTTTTTAGGGCTTTTTAGCCTTTAAAAAATATATAAAAATTTCTAAAAATTATAAAAATAAGTTTTATAAACTTTAAATATTTTTTTCCACATCAAACAAATTTCTGGAAATTTATTTCTTATAATATCTTAATATTTTATTTTATTTTATTAAAACAAATAATAAAACTAGTTAAATAATTTATAAGATAGACTTTAAAAGTTGTTTATTTTAACAAAACATTACAATTGGATTATTTTCTTGTTTTAGTTTACTAATTATTATTTGTTTCAAATAATAAATAATTATTTGTCTCAAATAATAAATAATAAAAGTTTTATCATGATATTTGTAAAAATTATATATTTTCATAATTTCATAAATTATTCTAAAATATTATTCTCTTATAAAATATACTAACTAAAGGTTAGATTAATAATTTGTTATTAATCAATAAGTTATTCTAATTATGTTTAAACAATTATAAAGATGTATTTTAAAACCTATCATTATTTATGCTTAAATGTATAATTCTTTTAATTGAATCAAAACATAAATAATTACTTTATAAACTTATTACTTATTAACCTTAAAACTAATGAAACCCTAACTCTTAATTGAGCGTTAATCATATTATTAACCTTAACTTTAATCTTGTAATACATATGTTAGGTGCCTTGTAAAAGAATTCGTTGGAACGTCGTTTAATTCTTATTATCACCTTATACACCTATACGTCAAGTGAGTATTTCTATACCCCTTTTTCTTATTTTCACACTTTGGGGTGAAACATGTTACTTATTAATCATTGCACTTGTAAACGTTTGGATTCTTGTAAACTTATGGCAATTTGCTTGTGTGTTGTGATTAGTTGAATCTTGTAGCTACCATGTAATGTCGAATATATGTACAATCATTAACTATTGCTAGCCTGGCGACGTCATAGATCTATGGGCCTGACAAGCCTGCTTGGTTGATCCAAGTACACTTAGCTAATCGTATATACTTTTAACGTTAATAGAATATTAACGTCGTTTGATACTTGTAAAACATTGTCAAGGTTTGATTGTGCATTCTGTCTTACATCCCTAGTTACCTTATTCTCTAATTTACAACATGAATTGCCATCTTTTATATACTTAAGTATTCAAAACTATAGAATGCTCACCAACAATATGTTGACCTTTTATTTTTAACATGTTTCAGGCAATAGCGTTATGTGGCTGTGAACAATCGTAACTCTCACGCCTCGACGATTCCGCCGTCAAGGTTGGGGTGTGACAGATTGGTATCAGAGCCCATAACTATAGGGATTTAGGTTATTAGAAATGGTGACCTAGACTATAGCGTATGCATGAACCTTATAGTATTATACTTTTTTACATGGTTTGCATGCTACATAATGCTATGCCTTTTTGTGCAATTTGATGCCTTAGCATAGGATTGCCTTATGTAGGCTTAAAACTTATACTCCCTAAAATTAACTTCGACTCTTAGACTCTCCCCGAACATGAAACCTCTTAATCTTATTCTCGACGACACGTGGAATCGTATACCTATGCTTATGACTTGGATCTTTAGACGTTATGTCTAATCTATATAAATCTCATCAAGGTTTTGATTTCATGAACCTAAGAAATATTGTGTGACACATAGACACCTGTATTCTGGATTTCCTGGCAAAAAGCCCTCGGGCTAAGGCAAGCGTATTCGTATAAATCTCATTGAGGGAACCGTTACGCTACCTGGGGATTTCTGGGATGAGTGATAAACTATGGTCAAAATACACAAATCTCTAAGGCAAATGAGTCAATTTACCTTGACGTGTCAACGATTCCAAATGGTAATGCGTTACCAAATGGAACCATCCTTTTGTGTCTTAAAAATCCTTGAATCCTTGAACTAGTTTATCATCAAAGTTTAAATACTTTCTCATTCTTAACCTAAATAATATTCCTGTTAATATTAAACCCATCCTACATTTCAACTCTTACGTTTAAACGCTCAACGTGTAACATGTAACGTTATTGAACACAACGTTTCATGTAACTATTTCTATACCTTGACCAACGTGAACATGGATTTTAACATACCCAAAGATATTGGGAATCTAAACCGTATGTCTTTAAAACTTTAAACCGTTACCTATGGTTCTCAAGTCTTCTTAAGGATGTGTCCTATAACTAAGAACATGCGAAGCTGTAGATGGAATTCCTACATCTCGGGATACTTTGTCTAAGCAAAGTGTAAATGGTGATCTGATTCGATCATTGAATCTGTTTACTCGACTCGAAATCCTTGTGATGATTGATCACTTATAAGTACGCGTGTCTGCAATAAGGTTATGGTTGATCTCATATCTTGAGAAGTCCATATACTCCTTTCGATTGTGAATCGAATGTTCACATCTCATTGTGATGTCGAATCATTTTGCCCTTGATTTCGTCTTCCCGACTTAAACCATCCAAGAATTGAACACCATCATAACAAATCCTGTTACCTAGAACTTTGACCTTAAATTTTGTAAGCATGATTTTCCTTTTGGTTTCATTGATGTAACTTGAAATTTCCTGAATTTCTAATTAATATTATTTTCCTTTCATCTTAAGTCAAACTTCGTACCGCTTGCACCGTGGGAAATGCGAGGGTTTGCTAGTCAATCTATGACTAAGAACACTCGTATCACCTAAATGATTCTATCTCATCAAAACAGAGGTGATTCCCTTACTTTGATGAATCTCTATTCATTTCGATAAATGGTTTCCAATTGTGTGTTTTATGCAATTTAATCCTCTGGATTAGGGTGATTACCTTATCTTGAGGATTGACTTCAAGTATTCTCTTTGGAATGGCTCTTCACAAATGACATGACCTCACCAAAATAGGATTGAAACCCGTACTTTGGTGACAAATGTTAATCTTTGATGTTTCCTTGTTATTATGAAGCTCAATCATCAAGATAGGCGTGAATTCCATACCTTGATGATAATTTCATTTTTATGAATTGTATTTTCTCAAATGAAACGTCCTCGTCAAAGTAGGAGTGAATTCTGGATTTTGATGAAGAAGTTCATTTTGTTATATTTTGTTTTTGTAAGAACTTCACCGTTAAGATAGGAGTGATTTTCCTTACCTTAATGGTGAGTTACCACGTCTTATTTATGTGGATCCTCAACAACGAGTTAGGATCGAACTTTTTGATTGGTAAGTTAGTGGTCATATCTTGGAAATACACCATCAAGTTAGGAGTGAAAACCACACCTTGATGACTGCTCTCATTTTTTTTGATCTTCAACTTACCATGGTTGTAATCAAGTGACGAGAAGCGTGTAGTAACTTGAAGGGTGAATCAATGTTGGTGATTCGACCTATCAAGCCAAAGCATGATCTCTGAACTTGAAAGGAGACCCGATCGTTTTAATTTGATCTTGATTCCAAGCTTGAAGCATGTAAATTCTTAAATCAAATTCTTTCCTTTATCTTCATGTTTTGACTCGATCTAGCTACATCAAAGCATTTATTCCTTACTTACCAACTTTCATCTTGAGATATCATCAAACCCATAAGTATAGTCTTCCTAAACAATCTTTTGTCAAATAAAGATATTATCAAATACCTATCTTACTGTTTGATGAATTACGTATGCAAAACTGCATTTGGAAATTTGTTACCTTGCAAAACATGGTTACAAATACTTTTCTTATTGTCTGTGTCACTTCTTGAATCACTTTCGAACCTGTAACCTTGAAAATCATTGAAATTTTAATTTGGTTTTGAACAACAAGACTCGTCATTATCCTCATTGCAATGGGGATATAATGGTTCATAAACCTTCGTAACTTGTAGCCATGGGTTTGGCATAAAGGAAAAGGCGTAACTTGGCATGTGTCCAAGTGTCTTACCTTTACATATGACAAAACCTAATCTCCGTATTCCCGTAAATCTTCTGTTTAACCTTTCATCCACTAAGTGCCTCTTATTTTAAATGTCATGATGACAATTGGTGCATTATAGACCGATTGGCTAAAAATTTAATTCGACCCATTATCTCACAACGTCGAGAAATTGACCTGTATCTGTTTCAAATATTCGTATACCATGGTATGACGTTAAAACATCTATCGATATCTTGAATGATTGATTCATTTTCTGTTCTTAATAAAATTCTTAATCATAGTTGTAAACTTATTCCAAGATCTTCGCATAACGTATTATTCTTAGACCGATGGTTGGTCAAAGGAGAAATGCATATTCACAAGATGTGCGTTAAGATCGTTTCATATGGTGACATTTGGGATTCTTAAAATTCCGACGGTTAACATTTCTTACCATTGTTGGTCTTTTATTGATATCTAAACATCACCTTACCATGAAATTATATTCTGGAAGTTGTGATTTATAAGTATAATATACGATGGTAACTCGGCATCGCTTTCCAACATTTCATCTCAAAACGTCTCACATTTCACTGATAGGGTTCAAATTGGCATGCATTACGCCAAGAATCTTGTAAGATTCCATCAAGTGAAGCGTTTCATCTGTAATTAAACGTCAATCACTGTTAGTTTGAACACTTATCTTTCATTTTAACTCTTTTGCTCATTTAAGTTCATTCTTAATTTCGGAATGAAATTCTTTAAAGTAGGGGAGACAGTAACATCTTGTATTAACGGTCATTCGTAATCCACGTAAAAGCTTATAATGTTAACTAGAAGCCACACACTTTAGACTCTCTTTTTACCTCTAATGGCTCTGCCATTGCACATAAAGTAAACACTAAAGTAGTCAGCTTAATCGATGATGAATTTTCTTCTTTTGATACCTTATCAAAACCTGAAAGTTCTCCAAGTGTCCTCATCTTTTCGTCTCAGTCTTCTCGTAAATAAATTTCGGGACGAAATTTCCTAAAGTAGGGGAGACTGTAACATCTCGTATTTTGCGACGTTTAAGTTCATAATAAAAAATAATAATAATAATAATAAAAATAATAATAATAATAATAATAATAATAATAATAATGATAATAATAATAATAATAACAATAATAATAATGATAATAATGATATTAATAATAATAATAATAATAATAATAATAATAATAATAATGATAATAATAATAATAATAATAATAATAATAATAATAATAATAAAGTCCAGGGGGCATTTCGTCATTTCTGAAACTTAAAATGAAAGTTTCTAACATAAAATAAAAAAAATTCAAACCGCAGGGACCATTATTGTAAATTAAAATTTACAACCCAACCCCCCGGCCCCTTTTCCCCCTCGTTTTCCCGGCGAAAATTCCGGCCACCGCCGGCACAACTCCGGCGAGCCCCAAACACCCCATTTCACGCGGTTTTAATTCAAATTAAAGCTCCCGACAAGCTCGCGACCGAGATTCGAACATATGGACCCATTAAATTTGAAAAATGAGCTCGTTTACAGGTTTGAAATCGAACCCGCTTAACCCATTCAAAAATCAAATTGAATGGAGCGTGTTGCATCGAATTACACCCTATAAATAGAGGGCAAACGATCATTTACCTTCACAAAAACTTTCTGTAACTCCAATTCGATCTAAAAACACACACACACATCGATTGCAGATCGAGCTCAAGCCGATAACTACTCGAACTCGAACCCATCAATCTCTACACAATTACAGGTAATTGAACAGACTTAAATGCTCGATTTCTTATGGGTAATCAAAGCCCTATCATTAATTTCATTAACGAAACCATCTTGACGATCAATTTGATCGGAATCGGTTTTAGGGTTCACGGGTTTTGGGGGAAACTCTGTTAATCTATTTAAAAGATTTAAAAACCATCCCAATATCGCGGCTGTATGCCTGGTTTACTGGTTCTGCGATCCCCATTGTACAATCGAGGTCCCGGGTTCGAACCCGGGCAACCCCACTTATTTTTTAGGGCTTTTTAGCCTTTAAAAAATATATAAAAATTTCTAAAAATTATAAAAATAAGTTTTATAAACTTTAAATATTTTTTTCCACATCAAACAAATTTCTGGAAATTTATTTCTTATAATATCTTAATATTTTATTTTATTTTATTAAAACAAATAATAAAACTAGTTAAATAATTTATAAGATAGACTTTAAAAGTTGTTTATTTTAACAAAACATTACAATTGGATTATTTTCTTGTTTTAGTTTACTAATTATTATTTGTTTCAAATAATAAATAATTATTTGTCTCAAATAATAAATAATAAAAGTTTTATCATGATATTTGTAAAAATTATATATTTTCATAATTTCATAAATTATTCTAAAATATTATTCTCTTATAAAATATACTAACTAAAGGTTAGATTAATAATTTGTTATTAATCAATAAGTTATTCTAATTATGTTTAAACAATTATAAAGATGTATTTTAAAACCTATCATTATTTATGCTTAAATGTATAATTCTTTTAATTGAATCAAAACATAAATAATTACTTTATAAACTTATTACTTATTAACCTTAAAACTAATGAAACCCTAACTCTTAATTGAGCGTTAATCATATTATTAACCTTAACTTTAATCTTGTAATACATATGTTAGGTGCCTTGTAAAAGAATTCGTTGGAACGTCGTTTAATTCTTATTATCACCTTATACACCTATACGTCAAGTGAGTATTTCTATACCCCTTTTTCTTATTTTCACACTTTGGGGTGAAACATGTTACTTATTAATCATTGCACTTGTAAACGTTTGGATTCTTGTAAACTTATGGCAATTTGCTTGTGTGTTGTGATTAGTTGAATCTTGTAGCTACCATGTAATGTCGAATATATGTACAATCATTAACTATTGCTAGCCTGGCGACGTCATAGATCTATGGGCCTGACAAGCCTGCTTGGTTGATCCAAGTACACTTAGCTAATCGTATATACTTTTAACGTTAATAGAATATTAACGTCGTTTGATACTTGTAAAACATTGTCAAGGTTTGATTGTGCATTCTGTCTTACATTCCTAGTTACCTTATTCTCTAATTTACAACATGAATTGCCATCTTTTATATACTTAAATATTCAAAACTATAGAATGCTCACCAACAATATGTTGACCTTTTATTTTTAACATGTTTCAGGCAATAGCGTTATGTGGCTGTGAACAATCGTAACTCTCACGCCTCGACGATTCCGCCGTCAAGGTTGGGGTGTGACAGTTCAACTTCAACAAAATACAAATAATTTTATCATTATCTAAATCGAACGAACAAAAGTCGTAATACCACATACAACCAGTAGTATGTTTTTAGTAGATAAATTAAAAGTATGTTTGAAGAATTTATTCTAATATATATTAAAATATAGAAGAATCACATAAAACGATCCAAAATAAACATTATAGTTTAACATTTTGACAAAAAAATTAGTTTAAAAAATATATTATATTCTTAATAAATAAATAAATGCAATGATATGTGTTATATACATAAAAAACATATATTACAAGTAAATTAATCCGAGCAATACCGAGCCAAGCTAACAAGCGAGCTAAACTGAGCTAGCTCGGCTTATTACAAACCGAGCAGAGTTCTACTCGTTTTCATACCGCGTCGGCTTGGTTTGGTTCAGTTTAATACCGAGCCATTTCGATCGATCTGTTTTCAAGCTTTTTCCGAGTGAGTTTCGAGCGAGCTATGAGCCGCGAGCTATTTGGACGACCCTAAACTCAACTTGGAGTATTTTTTTTCTTAAAGTGAGACTCCATTTGGTTATTTCATAGAAGATGTTTTTTAAGTTTTGTGGAAATTTGCCTATCATGAGCTTAAGAGCATTCACATCTCCATTTCCTAAATTTATATGAGTGTATTTCCTATATTATATCGTATGGTTATAAGTGGTTGTGAGTGAAGGATACGGAAAATTTACTGTTCAATTTGTATTTTTAGGAAACACCGTTCAAAACTCTATAATGTTTTTAATATATTTTAAGTGGTTGTGAGTGAAGGAGAGAGAAAAAGGTAATTATAAAGTTGAAAAGGGGAAATAAAAAATAGTGAATTTTAATGTAATTATATTAATAAAGATGTAGAATGGGTTGTAAATGCTTTAATACACGTCATTATTGACGGACACACCAAAGAGAGGAGTGGAAATGTAAAAAAACATTTTGAAGCAAACAAATTATAAATCGATCAGGCCCACCAGTTTGTGATCTAGTTCAGCCTGCTAGCATCCCAACCCAGGAAATTACAAACTGGTTTTGAAACTGGTCTTTCATACTAGATTGGAACTAGCTGTTATCTAACGTTCTTATAGCCATATTTGAATATTAAAAGACGATTTAGCTGGCTTTTTCTCTTGACCCCCCACAAACTATTATAAATATGTGATGAATGTTTTTTTTTTTTTGAATCACAACAACTAAAAATGCTCTTTAGACTCTAAAATCTCAAATAACGCGCACTTCTTTTTTTTTTGTTGAAAGGACTGTCAAATTGTTTCATATAGTACTCAATCTTGAGCTGGTTGTGATGTCTATTCAAATAATGAGATGGTTTGGGTCATTCTTACGAAGATGAACCAAGAGATTCGGTGCAATTTTAATTTGTGTGAGATATCATCAGGTCCGAAAAACATTCGTTGCAAGTTGTGTGGAATTTATTTTTGTAAATGCCCAAATAAAATATTGTAAGGCACTGGAAAAAATCATATCAAGGTCAATATTCAATGACAAATGAAGACAATTTGTGGACTTATAATATTGATGTGGTTCAACAGCAAATGATGCATTTTGTGATCTAAGAAAGCTAGTTATTCAACGACTCCGTCGACAAACGTTTGACTCGATTTATTTAACAAACTCTACAACCGTGTTACACACATGTAAATCATGCTACACTTGGAAGAACTGTTTTTGAAAATATGATAAAAAACTAATAATATATTAATTTTTTATTTTGAAAACTTACAAATCGGTGTTAACTTAACTAGTGATATTTGGTTGACTACACATGGTTTATCGGATTTATACATTTGTGTCACTGTCCATTGGGCAAAACCCGATTTTTGTCAAATGACAAAACATACGATTACATTTAAATGGCCCTTATCCTCACACCAATGAAAATTTTATTTATCTTATAGACAAAGTTATTAAACCTATAAATTAGAAAACAAACTTTTATCAATATTCTTTTATAATGCATCGAATAATATTCTTACCATAGAATACCTAAATTTAAAATATAAACCGATTGTGAAAGTGTTTTTTTTCATAGTCGATATGATACACATATCATAAACTTCGACCGTTCAAGAAGGTTTAAAATTGATTGAACGAACAAAAGATCTTTTCAAAAGAATGTTACATGACATTTCATCTTGTAATACGTTAGAAAAGACTATAAAGCAAAAAAAAAAAGTTTAAGAGTCTTTCTTAATAGTTTGGTGAGCTGTGGGAACGGTTTTTCTTACCATTCATCAGGCTAGGCTACTAAAAAAATAACCAAAAGGTTTCGAGTTTTCAAAACTGAAAAAAGTGGGTTGCATCATCCCTAAAAACAGTCTGGTTCCCAACCGAACCGGTTTGTGAAAAAAGCCAGTTTACCGACCTCTAGAGGAGTCGTCAACTAACCCCACATAGATTTTTTTATATGTAACATGTAGCAACAGTTCTCGATCGAACTCGTGTTTGTTTGAATTTTGACCCTTACATAAAAATTAACATTTAAACCCAAATAACATTTTAAAAATTTACAACCCACTAGAAAATTTTTGATTTTAATAATCCTAACTATTAAGTTTTTGTCAATATCAGTCCCAACTAAGAATTTGATTAATATTAATTGAAAGTTTTAGTTTTGTTACCAATAATAGTTATAGTTTAATTGATTGTTAACCTTTTTTAGTTTTTAATGACGTGACACGTGATGTTATTCGTGACGTGACATATGACATGAAGTATATCATAATTAAAATAAAAATATAAATATATCAATCAATATTTGTGTCTCTTTATCTCAAACTACTCAACCAACAACAAAAGAGTTATGTTAAATAACTTTAAATTTTAATATTTTATAAGAAAGAATTGAGTAATACAATGATACTCTTAATTGTAAGTATATTATATTTCACGTCACGAACCACGACATGTGATATATTATTAAAAACTAACAAAGTTAACGAATATTTAAAATGAAACTGTTATT
This sequence comes from Flaveria linearis, assembly GCA_024085815.1. Lineage (NCBI taxonomy): Eukaryota > Viridiplantae > Streptophyta > Magnoliopsida > Asterales > Asteraceae > Flaveria > Flaveria linearis. Next base: position 63,409,278 of record CM044013.1, on the reverse strand, counting down.
AGTAACAAGATCAAAAGTTAGGATTAATACTAATCAAATTGTTACTTGAGATTAATATTAGTCAATAGTTAATGTTTCGATTAATAAAATCCAATTTTCTGAAATCAAATTAAGAGAGACTGTTTCATTAAGATAATAAGCACAAAATCTAATCATCAATTTCGTTAATTTTATCACTAATCTATTAAGCTCGTGATATTCAATTAAAAGCTCACTTTATTTAAATTAGCTCATTGCCGTTTACTAATTACTATTTAAAAATTTACCTAAATGTTTACCTCATTCTCAAACTCAAAAAAGATCATTTAACGATTATGAAAATTAAGAGAGCATTGGAAAGTAAAATAAAGTACAATAATCAAAGATATTAATCGACAATAAGGCTGTAGAAAATTAAATACGAATTTAAGTTGATATATGTAATTTTAATCATAAAAAATTAAATTACGCCCGTACCTTTTAATGCAATTATTTGCTATTTCTAGAAGAATAAACGGTATCATCATTTCAATGTAACATTTAAACTGGTGGAAAGTACATGTTCCCACAGGAAACTCGTTAAAAGCTTAAGTGAATTCCGTATTCGATGTAAATGCCAAAGGAGGTCGAGAAATGGGGCACCTATGTAGTTGATACCAGAATTGTCGGAATATTGTAAATATTCATGAGTATACAAGAATGTAAGTATGGATTTTTCGATTGATAAGAATGTTTTTTGGATAGTAACTTTATAGTATTTTAACTTTGGTGGAAAAAAGAAACAAAAATTGAAGTAGCCATACGAGAGAATTGTTTGAAGAATACAAGTGTATATTTAGTATTATGTTACAAATTCATGTATTACATGGGTAGAAGAAGTTTAATATATTAAAATGCGTTATTGGATTTTAATAATGTCAGCTTTCATTTATTGGCTATTATTAATCTCAACTCAGAAAATGTTTATAGACACTATCAATTTTAAACTTATTTTCCTACAACAATCCTATACTAACTTAAAGTTAACCCCCGCTAGTTTTTGTATGAAATTAGGCCAACTTTGAGCCATTTGTCAACTCTGTTGCCGCCAGCATCCAAGAGGTCCGTTTTCTGGTGTCTAGCCTTCATCGTCACCTAAACACATACCTTTAATGAGTCAAGTGGTTCAGATCAAGAGGTGGTGATTAACGGGTTTTAGGGTTCAAAAGTTTTAGATTGACGGACCCATTGGTCTATTTCAACTTTATGCTTAGTGTTTTGGTCACATAAGCAGTCCACGTAATAAAACAACTAATAGTGTTAACTCTCAATTAGTAAGAGATCGTATGATTAAAATAAGTTTAAAGTTGGTAGTGTTTGTAAATATTTTTTGAGTTAGGATTAATCCCGGCCAATAAATGAAAGTTTGAATGATTAAAATCCAATAACCCTATTAAAATTATAGGCTTACTATTTTGTAATTACATGTCATTAGCCACTAATAAAATAATACATAATAAAATTTAAGAAATTGTAAATAACAAATAATAAAAATAAAAAATTATTTTAAAAATTATATTCTAAGATAGGATATAATTGTGTATATTATAGTTTAATATGTTTTGATATTTATTAGAATAAGAATACTTATATTTTTAATATATAATCATTCAGTTTACTTATATAAAACTATTTTTATTTAATGGCAAATTGGATTTTAATAATCCAAACTATTAGTCATTAGATGATAATAATTCATACTATTAATTTAGCAGATAACAATCACAACTTTTATTTTTATTATCAACTATAGTCCTAGTAGCATAATTATTATATATTTACACTTGATTTGTACTTATTTTAGTCTCTATTTAGGTTGTATTTTTTTGCTTCATTCATAAATCATTATTGTGTAAATTTTTAATAATTATGTTTGTGATTGTGGTTGGTAATAAAAATAAAAATTGGGATTGTTACCGGCCAAATCATTAGTATGAATTATTATCGACCAGCAATTAATAGTTTGAACTATTAAAATCCAATTTGTCTTATTTAATAGGAGAGGGAGACGGAAAACAAAAGTTTAGACTTCACTAAAAATTATCACATGTCTTTAAAAAAAACCTTATTTTATTATATAGTATAGATATAGATTTATCTCTATGTTAATCTGGCTTTCATTACGTTTGGAATCAATCTAGCTGCTAAGCTTATCTTATGTGGTTTGGGCATACGGATTCGACTAGCATTCACGTGGGTAGCATTTGAATGCGGAATCAGCCGAAAGCACGGGATTCTACTCGACTTTCTTTCCGATGGTCCGATCTTATTAGAAATAAGTAAAAAGTAGATCTTCGACTAGCATTTCATGGAAATCATAGTTGGTATTGAACAAGAAGGAAATTCATTCTCTTCTGTTGTCACAAGAAGGGACTATGTTCCTAGCTAAGCCAGGGAATCTACGACTAATTGTCAAAAAATATTCCACTACGGGGTAGGAAGCAAGGAAGGAGTGCCACTTTCAAAAATTATTTTTATGGCTAATTAAATGTATTACAGTACTTTGAGTTTTTTTTTCCTAAAATTCTATAGTTAAAAAACTTATTCATCAAAATTTTATAGTTTGAAAATTATTTATCAAAATGTTGTTGTGTTTTTAACTTTTTTATTTCTCGCTGCTACTCATTAAATACTTTCTAGAAATTCAAATTCTTTAAGCATATGATTTTTTTAAAATTTCTAAAATTGTTATATGAATATAAACAAACAAACAAACAAACATACCCAGTGTATCCCGCTGAAGAGCAGGGTCTGGGAGGGGTATGTGGTGGCAAGTCTTTCCTCTATCCTGAGAGATAGAGAGACCGCTTCCGAATAGACCCCCGACTCGTTTACAAAGGCGGTAACCATAACAATCATAATAATCATAATCATAATAATCATAATACATATCATGCGATATAACTTCTTTTATTTTTAAATAATATTTAATTTCTTTTGACTTGTTTCATAATTTTTTTTTCTAAATCTGTAATCAAGGTGTTAGAAAAGAAACATTTATAAATTCCGTAAATTTATTTATTTAAAAACATTTAAATAAAATATTATATACACGTACACGGCTTGTCTGATTTATAAGTTTAGTCTGAATTGTCAGTTTTAAACAGATTAAGCCAACCAAACTTATTCAGTCCGGTCCGTTTTAGACGGTTAATGGAAACCCCTATAATAAATCATTTATCATTTATTATCATGATATTTTTGAAATAATTTTTTAAGTTATATAAAAAATGTATCAACAAAAGTTCAATACAACGATATTTTTAATACACTAAAGAAACTTACCTATTATTTTTAGTACAATAGAAAAAAACCTACCCTAAAGAATTTTAATATAGTAAAAAAGAACCTTGTTATTCACAATCCAATAATATTTTTTATTATTTTAAACATATTTTCTTTAACATTTAGAAACGTGTTCTTTAAAAAATTATTTTTCCTTAGATATAAAAATATTAGTGTTTAAGAAACATGTCTAAGAAATTATATAGTATTTCTAAAAAAGTTAAAAAAAGTTATATTATAACATTTTTAAAAATTTAGAAAAAATCACATGTTAAAGAATTTTAAAAATCTTTGTGATGTATTCAATGAGAATAAGAATGGGAAACAAAATAGTTAAAAACGACATTATTTTTGATGATGGTATTCCCGACTCTTTCGAGTATCTCCATCGTCACGACTGTTTGACTAATTAACATGGATGGTCTAGCAATCTGCAACTCTACAGCTACATCATCACGACTGCCGGCTATTTGCTTCATTTTATCAAGTTCGATTTGTTCCTCACCCTCTTCAAGTTATGCTTTAGTTTCATTGGGTGTTCTTTCATTTGTGATTTTCTTGAACATGCAACCTCATTTATTTTGTTTGTACATTCGTTTTTAGATGTGAGTTTAGAAAGATTACTATTAACTTCTATAGGTGTTTGTCGTTCATTCAATCGAATGTGAAAAGTGTGAAATTAGATAAGAAGATGAGCGAGTTTATTTGAGGTTTAAAAGGCCTAAAATGTAAGATATGATAATATGGTTTCTGTTGTTGGTCTTAAATAGAGATCTTATATACATACTACCTAGCAACCACTTTGAAATAGAATATATGGATCGAATCTCTAGATGAAATGAAACGGGTCTCACTACAGGTAATTGTTAAAACCAAATCATTATTTTTGGGTGATCTTTGATAGTTCTGAGTTTAATGTTACAACCTTAATCATCTAGGGCAAATCTTTTCTGTTCTATTGTTCACAACATAATAATTTAAAGATGCAGACTAACTGATCGATAAAATGCTTCAACCAAACCTTTTTTCTTGAAAGAACATGTAGAGTAAGTTGATAAAGTTGGTCTATATTAACTCACAACTGTTTAGTGATTGAGATAATGTTTATATGTTGTTGGTTCTGCTCATCGAGTTGATTGCTTAACAAATGTATATAGTAAGATGATTTTGTTATTTTTTAGAGGTTGAACATATGCATCTTCCTGGCCCATTAAATTTCAGCTTTATAGGATTTGAAAGGAGTGGAAACTAAAGTATTGTAGCGTTCAGGTTTAACTGTCTTTGGCAACTTAACTCTTTGGGTTTTAAAGTAGAAGTTGATGATAAATCATGTGAATGAATCAATTGTTGTTATTTATATTTGACAATAATATACCTTTTATGTGATAAAATGCAGCTTGCATGTAAGTGATAAAGAGCAGGTATATCAACATAAGAAATAAGACATATTCTCATAGCTAGCAAGATGGTATATATCAAAGTATTTCTTTATTATTTTGGTAAATATTTATTTAAGTAGCTAATTTGAGCAAGAATGTAATTCCACTAATGCTAATCCAATTGTATTTATGCATGTAGTCAAGAATTTTATAGCATTTTTGGTTAGGACTAACCTGCATTCACTTATATTGATAAGAATTTAAAGTTTGGGTTTTTTTTGGAACCTTTTGAAATTATTTCATGTGATTTATCTAAACTCTTTAAGTTATGGATTTCATGACTATTATCAATTGAACTTATAATAATAAGAATTTAATGTTTGGGTAAACAGATTATGCTTTTGATTATATGAATATTACATGTCAAATAATTACTCTCATACCATGACTCCATGAGCAACAAATCCTGATTATCAAAATAAATTTACATGTTTACCTCTTCTTTTAACCTAACTCAAGGGACATTTACTCCAATTTCACAAATTCTCATGATCTTTTCATAATTATGTTCTTTTTGGCTTTTTTGTCTATTAATTCTCTAGATAGGCAGGATTTTCCAAGCATTCAAGCATCTAATTTAATGATTATTTCAACTTCAAACACATACCAAAACTGGTTGATCTGATTTTGATTATATGGTATATTAGAGTCACATAATCATTGTCAGAACACAAATCTGAACCTCAACAAAATTGATTGCCAAAAGGGTAAAAATATGATTACCTTTTCATCTTGACATAATTTAACAGGTAATTATCTCATATGACCCATTTTAGTAGAGTTGTTATGTTTTCTTATTTTTAAACTCTTTATGATTAATACATTATGTTTAACCAATATTATTGAAATTTTTTATGGAAATTATGTTATAATGTTAAATGCTACGTGCAGTAGCTGTTCAGTACATGTCATCTTCTGATATGGTGTTTGTGAAGTTGATATTGTAGTAATGTATTCAATTTTTTGTGTTTGGAAGGTGGATCCATAAGAATGTAACATTTTGCCTACAGATCCTCCTCTTAATCCTTTAAGAAACGTAGCAAAGATGGTTTGTACAAACAATATAATTCTACTAATGGCTTATAAATTTATTTTCACAAAGAATGTTATAGTTTATAATAAAACTTAATTTGGGGTTAATCTTGATTTTAGGTCGAGACTGTGTTCGTGCACTACAATTTTGCTACTACCTTCGTCCGGATACACTGTTTTAATATTGTCTGTCACACCCCGACCGACGGCGGAATCATCGGAGCGGACGAGGGAATGATTGATTGTTCATAACACATGGTTGTCTAATAGTGGAAATAATATTAAAATCAGATTACAAGATAATATAAGTTCAACATACACAAATACAACAATTTAAAACCACAAATAGTAATTGTCTTTTATTTTAACTAAGTCCGGGTCTTAAATGAGCAGGTAGAAGTCCACTATCTTGCTTAACCTGAAATCATGTGAGAAAATAAAGTCAGCTAACGAGTTAGCTGGTGAGTAATCATAGTTTTGAATATACATATAGATTGATTGATTGATTGAGAATAATTCAATTCACAAGGTAATATTAAGACTTATATGGCAATAGCGAAGCATATAGATAAACCGACACAATATAAACCCCTTGACTTGACACTTGCATATAATAGACTCCACACAAACACCATAGATTGACTAATTGCCTCTGGCATAATCACCACTCGTAAGCCATGTGGGGTGGGTTATCCAAACCAGTAGATCTACCATTGATACCAGGATTGATTGATTTAATTAGGTTTTACTGTCGTCCACTTTATCTTAGTATGTTCACGTAATTGCAAGTAATAACATAACCTGTCTTGAATTGAATTTAGAATGAAATAACAATAGAATATCATGATTGAATATATTGTATCACATGATTTCCCCCAAATAAGAAATGATATAAAAAGGGGATATGAATACTCACTTGATTGATGAGATTAGAATCTGAATGTGATAGATTAGACACCAACGAATTCCTTATGATTAATCTAAGGAACAGTGTCTCAAATTAGAATAATAATAATTTGGGATTTGGGAATGTATTAGGATTTCCATTGGGTCTTGAATGGTAGTTTAAATTAATTAATTTTATTTGCTTTGAATGTCTTGAAATAAATAAACGAATTTGTTGAAAGTGCTTATGTCAAGAATTTTAATAGAAATTTATACATATAAGTTATACATATATACAATTTTTAATAAATTGTATATGTATAATTATATACATAATTATATATAATCATGTAATTATATATAATTATATGTATAATTATATACATAATTTTATGTATATAATAAATTTATACATAAGTAAGCATAACTATATATTGTATGTTAATTATATACATAAGTTATAAATTGTATACGATTATGTAAAATTATATACGTGTAATTTATTCAAATAAAAGTTGTTTCGATAATCGGATAATATATATCTATGTATATATATTGGATTCAATTTATTTATTGTATAATTATATATTATACACTAATTATAAATTGGTAGAAAATATAATTAGTTATTTTATTTATTTAAAACAATTAAAATAAATAAATAAAATGTTGAAATAAATTTCAAAAAATAATTAGGTTGTTTTAAAAATTTCTAATGTTTGTAAAAAGATTTTTATGATTTTTAGGAATTTTTTCGGAATTTTTAAAGCTTAAAAAGGCTTTAAAAAAACGAGTGAGGTGGCCCGGGGTCGAACCCGGGACCTCTCGGATGACAAAGGGCGCAGGAACCGGTGAACCAAAGGGCCGTGGCCGCGAGAGTTCTCGGCTTTTAATTCTTTTAACCTCTTTAACTTGTTTCCCCCAAACCGTGATGAACCCTAGATCGAATCCGAACTAATTGCGGTTCAATTCGATATCAATTGCATCTGCAATCATGGGGCTTTTGTTCCCCATGAAAACTCGAGTGTTTATGTATGTTTAATTACAAAAAAAGAAGGCGAATTGATGACGAATACCTTGAAGCAAAATCGCGACAGAGAGGGTTTTGGATCGGGGAATTAATTGTACAGGATGCTTCCAATGATCCTAGTAAGCAAAAGCCCTCTAACAAATTCGGGTTTTGAAGCTCGAAAGATGGTGAACTCGTTAGTTGCAGGTTCGCGACTTAGGAGGATGTCGGGTGTGGTGTTTGGGTTTGTTTGGGATGAAATTGATAGTGGTAATCGATTAGTAACGTATATACAACCGTTTAAGTTGAATTAATTAAATTATTATCGATTGTTAGTGCGATTCAAGGCTGGAAAATCGGCCGAAAGTGCATTGGATCCGAAACCGTGCTAATCGATTCAATTTTTCAAATTGAAGTGGGCCATTGGTTCAAATCAATCACGCGAGCCTGTCGGTACCTTTAATTTGGGTTGATACCGCGTATTTTGGGCGGTCTTGCTTCGCCGGAATACGGCCGGAGATGTGGCCGGAGAACAGGGTGTCGACGGGGGATGGGGTTGGGTTTTAAAAATTTACACATTCGGTCCCTGTGGTTTTAAGTTTAATATTTTATGTTTGAAACTTTGGTTTTAAGTTTCATAAATTACATAATCACCCCCTGGACTTATAAATCCAATTTTAATACATGCTTATATATATATATATATATATTTAAATAATTCTTACTAATTATTAATAGCATTATTATTATTATTATTATTATTATTATTATTATTATTATTATTATGATTATTGAAATTTTTGAATTCAACATCGACGTTTTAAAACTAACTTTTATTAATGAATATATACGCGATGTTACAGTCTCCCCTGCTTTAGGAAATTTCGTCCCGAAATTTTAATCACGAGGAGGCTGAAACGAAAAGATGAGGATACTTGGATTTCATTTGGTCCTCACGTTCCCAGGTGAACTCTGGTCCACGTTCAGACTCCCAACGAACTTTGACAATTGGTATTCGGCTGCGTTTGAGTTGTTTGACTTCCCGGTCCATAATTTCCACAGGTTTCTCAATAAAGTGCATAGATTCATCAATCTGGATTTCGTCAAGTGGAATATGGAGATTTTCATCGGCAAGACATTTCTTGAGATTTGAAACATGAAACGTCGGATGTATATTGCTGAGTTCTTGGGGTAGTTCCAGCTTGTAGGCCACTTTCCCAATTCGCTCGAGCACTTTGAATGGACCCACGTAACGAGGTGCTAGCTTTCCTTTCTTTCCAAAGCGAATCACTCCCTTCCAAGGTGAACCTTAAGAAGTACGAGATCACCGACATTGTATTCCATGGGCTTACGTCTTTTGTCAGCATAATGCTTTTGACGATTTCTAGCAGCGACCAAGTTATCAAGGATCTTATGAATTTTGTCCGCTTGTTTCTTGTATCAATTCCGGACCAGTAATCTGTGATTCACCAACTTCAAACCAGCAGATGGGAGATCAACACTTTCGGCCATACAAGGCCACAAATGGTGCCATCTGGATGCTGGTATGGTAACTGTTATTGTAAGAGAATTCGATCAACGGAAGATGAGAATCCCACGATCCACTAAAATCAATGACACAAGCCCGGAGCATATCCTCGAGGGTTTGTATCGTTCTTTCAGTCTGACTGTCGGTTTGCGGGTGATAGGCTGTGCTAAGATTTAGTTGAGTCCCGAGAGCTGATTGGAGACTTTTCCAGAAACGAGAAATGAAACGACCATCGCGATCAGAGATAATATCTAAAGGTACACCATGCCGACTGACTATTTCATTAATGTAAATACGAGCCAATTTCTCGACTCGATAATCTTCTCGAATTGGAATGAAATGAGCCAACTTAGTCAATCGATCAATGATAACCCAGATACTATCGTGGCCACTAGCGGTACGAGGCAGCTTGGTGATGAAATCCATGGATATGCTTTCCCATTTCCATAATGGAACCTCGGGTTGTACGAGTAATCCAGAGGGACGTTGATGCTCGGCTTTGACTTTGGAACATGTGAGGCATTTAGATACATACAAGGCTATATCCTTCTTCATGCCGGGCCACCAATATTGGTTCCGAAGATTCATGAACATCTTATCTGCTCCCGGATGAATAGAATAACGAGCCTTATGAGCCTCATCCATGATGGTTGTTCGAAGATTATCGCGATTCGGAATCCAAAGTCGATTTAGAAAATACAGTAGTCCGTCCGACTTGGTTTCCAATTGGAGTTCAGCACCGCATGACATTTCCTCATACATGTTGCCCTCGATGACTGATTCATGTTGATCTTCGAGTATACGGGTCAAGAGGTCGGTTTGAATGGTAACACTTTGAAGCATAACTTGACCCTTACGACTTAATGCATCGGCTACGACATTAGCTTTACCGGGGTGGTAACGAATCTCACAGTCGTAGTCATTGAGTAGTTCGACCCATCGTCGTTGCCTCATGTTAAGCTCCTTCTGGTTGAAGATGTACTGGAGACTCTTATGATCGGTGAATACAACACATTTAGTGCCATAGAGATAATGTCTCCAGATTTTGAGTGCGAATACGACAGCACCCAATTCAAGGTCGTGCGTCGTATAATTTTTCTCATGAATCTTCAATTGTCTTGAAGCATAAGCGATAACTTTGCCTCGCTGTATGAGGACGCAACCTAGACCTTGTTTTGAAGCGTCACAATAGACAACAAAGTCGTCGTTTCCATCAGGAAGGGTTAGAATCGGTGCCTCACATAACTTTTGCTTGAGGGTTTGAAATGCTTTTTCTTGATCAGGCCCCCAAGAAAAAGGCTTATCCTTGTGGGTCAAAGCAGTGAGTGGCACAGCAATCTTCGAGAAGTTAGGAATAAAACGTTGATAATATCCGGCTAGACCAAGGAATGAACGAATCTCTGTAGGAGTTTTAGGTTCTCCCCATTTCTTTACTGCCTCGATCTTTGCGGGATCAACGTGAATTCCCTTGCTGTTTACTATGTGACCAAGAAATTGAACCTCATTAAGCCAGAATTCACACTTTGAGAATTTGGCGTAGAATTTCTCTTTCCTTAGAAGTTCGAGTATTAGACGAAGGTGATTCTCGTGATCAGATTTTGATTTGGAGTATATCAAGATGTCGTCAATGAATACGATCACGAATTTGTCTAGGTATGGCCGGCACACACGATTCATTAAATCCATGAATACTGCTGGTGCGTTGGTTAACCCGAATGGCATCACTGTAAACTCGTAATGACCATATCTCGTTCGGAAAGCGGTTTTTGGGATGTCATCATCGTGCACACGGAGTTGGTGATAACCAGAACGAAGATCGATCTTTGAGAAGTACGAGGCTCCCTGAAGTTGATCAAATAGATCGTCGATTCTGGGTAATGGGTAACGGTTCTTGATTGTGAGTTTGTTAAGCTCCCGATAGTCAATGCACATATGGAATGAGCCATCCTTTTTCTTCACGAATAAGACTGGAGCTCCCCATGGTGATGAGCTTGGGCTAATGAATCCATTGTCTGACAGTTCTTGCAATTGACTAGCAAGTTCTTGCATCTCAGATGGTGCAAGTCGATAAGGAGATTTTGCCACGGGAGTTGCACCAGGTACAAGGTCGATTCGGAATTCAACTTGACGAACGGGAGGAAGACAGGTTAAGTCTTCGGGAAAGACTTCGGGAAACTCTCGAACAACCGGAATGTCTTCAATCTTCCTAGATTTCTCATCTGCCTTCACGATATGGGCTAAGAAAGCCACGTAATGCTTGCGGAGGTACTTTTGGACTTTGGTACAAGACATGAGTTTAAGCCCCTTGTAAGGTTTTTCCCTGTAGATTTGTAGTATGCTTCCGGTCAGGAGAGGAATACGAATGGTCTTTTCGTGACAAATCACTTCGGCATGATTCTTTGATAACCAGTCCATGCCTATTATAAAATCGAAACTACCCAGTTGCATGGGTATAAGATTGATAGGGAAATCGTGCTTGCTTAGATTCAAGGTACAGTCGAGAATAACAGAATTAATTGTAATGGGTTTTCCGTCAGCTATCTCTACCGTAAAGGGTTGTCTAGCTTGGTTCGAGCACTAGCAAGTAAGGGCTCAAAGTCTAAGGATACAAAGCTTTTATCGGCACGGTGTCAAAAAGAATCGAAGCGTATTGATTATTAATTTAGAACATACCGTTCACCACGTCGTTGCTAACTTAGGCTTGTTGGGCATTGATGTTGAATGCTCGACCTTGAGCTGCAGGGACGACCTTGAGAAGCTTCGGACATTGGTTGCGGAAATGGTTAGGATCCCCGCATTGGTAGCAAGCTCTTGCGTGCGTGATTGTCGGGGTATGCTGAACAGTCGGTGTGGTAACTGGAACCCTTGCAGTATTCTTGCACACGTTGAATGTATGGCCGAAACGACCACAGTTGGTGCATTGACGACATTGAACGTTAGCGGGATGGTGATACTTGCAGTTGTTACACTGCGGAAAGGGTCCAGCGTAGGGTTTTTTATCAGCGGTTGGTTGTTAACTACTGGTTGACGAGTTGGAGGGACTTGATTAATTGGCACAGCAGGGGTAATCACAGCAAAGTTTTGGGATTTAGCCTTCCTCTTCTTGTTTTGAGAAGGTTCGGGTTTTTCCTCCTTAGGGGGTTCAGCTGAGGGTTTCTCGGGCACCTTCTTAGCACCCTTCCTAGTCAGGGTTCCAGCCTTGACATGATTGTCAGTTAGCTGAGCAGCTAATCGGATGGTATCTTCCAAGGTTGCAGGATTCCTACCCCACACCATGTCTTGAATTTGCATGGGTAGACCACCGATGTATTTCTCGATAGCCCGAGATAAAGGAGTAACCAGGTGAGGAACAAGTAGACTCAGTTCATGAAATCGGTTGGTATAAGCTAGATTTTCTCCACTTTCTTGAGTTAAGTCCCAGAACTCAGCTTCCAATTTCTTAATTTCTTTTCTCGGACAGAATTCCCGAGTCATGAGCTCCTTAACTTCATCCCACGTCAATGCTAATGCGGCATCAGTTCCACGGGTTCGTTTCTCACCGTTCCACCAAGTGAGTGCTCTCTTTTGAAGAACACTTGTAGCATAGCGAACCTTGAGATTCTCGGGGCACTCACTATTGAGGAAAGTGTTCTCGATACCCTCAAACCACTGTAAAAGACCAGTGGCACCGTCGGTCCCGCTAAACTTAGTGGGATTGCAAGAATTGAAATGCTTGTAAGTACAAGCTCGTGGAGGGTTTTGTGCGGCTTGATTTTGAATGGTGTTGTTGCCTTGGTTCAAATGGGTAAGCAGTGTTGGGATGACCGCAGCAACTTCACGTGCCACTATAGCAGCAATCTTGCGGCCACAGCTTCTAGATCGGGAGCGGTTTTGACGAGAAGACATGCTGTATAATATGGAAAAAAAACATTTATAAGAAACGGGTAATTGGTTTTTAAAACTTTTCAAAATGGTAAAATCGTTGATGAGATTGTTTAAATAACAATGAGAGGTTAGGAGTGTAAACGTTCGGCTCGCAAACCAAAGCGAATACGTTGACTTATCAAAGTATTTGTGTCCACCACAACCTTAACGAGGACATGCGTACCTATAAGCGAATACTCATCTCGAGGGTTCCCAGGTAAGGTAAACGGATCCATCGGTTGATTTGGATTTATATGAATACCTTGCCTAGACAGAACACCTTAAGATATAGGTATCCCACTCTTCCAGCATTGCATGTTCTCGGTCATGTGACACGGACTTTGACGAGATTTGAAAACCATGAATAACAATTCAAAATTTAAAATTTGGAAACAATTTGATTTAGGCACACAATGCCATATAATATGATTAGAATTTGTATGTGAAAGGTAAGAATCAAAGTATAAGAAAATGTCATAATCACATAATAAGCATAAGTGACACATATAAGCCTTATTTAAACATATAGAATACATGAGAGGACTCATGTGTAAAGGTACTTAGTTATAGTCTAGGTCATTCCATTTCTAATAACCTAATTCCCTATAACCATGGCTCTGATACCAATCTGTCACACCCCGACCGACGGTGGAATCATCGGAGCGGATGAGGGAATGATTGATTGTTCACAACACATGGTTGTCTAATAGTGGAAATAATATTAAAATCAGATTACAAGATAATATAAGTTCAACATACACAAATACAACAATTTAAAACCACAAATAGTAATTGTCTTTTATTTTAACTAAGTCCAGGTCTTAAATGAGCAGGTAGAAGTTCACTATCTTGCTTAACCTGAAATCATGTGAGAAAATAAAGTCAGCTAACGAGTTAGCTGGTGAGTAATCACAGTTTTGAATATACATATAGATTGATTGATTGATTGAGAATAATTCAATTCACAAGGTAATATTAAGACTTATATGGCAATAGCGAAGCACATAGATAAACCGACACAATATAAACCCCTTGACTTGACACTTGCATATAATAGACTCCACACAAACACCATAGATTGACTAATTGCCTCTGGCATAATCACTACTCGTAAGCCATGTGGGGTGGGTTATCCAAACCAGTAGATCTACCATTGATACCAGGATTGATTGATTTAATTAGGGTTTTACTGTCGTCCACTTTATCTTAGTATGTTCACGTAATTGCAAGTAATAACATAACCTGTCTTGAATTGAATTTAGAATGAAATAACAATAGAATATCATGATTGAATATATTATATCACATGATTTCCCCCAAATAAGAAATGATATAAAAAGGGGATATGAATACTCACTTGATTGATGAGATTAGAAACTGGATGTGATAGATTAGACACCAACGAATTCCTTATGATTAACCTAAGGAACGGTTTCTCAAATTAGAATAATAATGATTTGGGAATTTGGGAATGTATTAGGATTTCCATTGGGTCTTGAATGGTAGTTTAAATTAATTAATTTTATTTGGTTTGAATGTCTTGAAATAAATAAACGAATTTGTTGAAAGTGCTTATGTCAAGAATTTTAATAGAAATTTATACATATATACAATTTATTAATAAATTGTATATGTATAATTATATACATAATTATATATAAGAGGTTTCCAGCAAAACTAAAGGGAAAGCTATACCGAGTGGCAGTACGTCCAGCTATGTTATATGGAACAGACTGCTGGGCCATAAAGAAATCGCACGAGAAATAAATAGAGGTAGCGGAAATGCGAATGCTGAGGTGGATGTGTGGTCACACAAGACTGGATCGGATAAGAAACGAAGTGTTTCGACAGAAGCTACAAGTGGCTCGTATCGCAGATAAAATACGAGAAGGAAGATTAAGATGGTTTGGGCATGTCAAGAGGAGACCAATGGCGGCACCAGTTAGAGCAGTAGAGAACATCATCTTAGAGGGTAGGAGAAGTAGAGGAAGACCTAGATTGACTTGGGATGAGGTTATTAGGCGAGATATGATACACTTGCACCTCTCTGAGCACATGATCGAGGATAGGAGTGAATGGAGGCGTAGAATTAAAATTAAGGACTTTTAGCTCGATCAATAGGCAGGAAGGGTATTTGAAGTCTGGTTGCGGGGCCTGATGTCTAAGTAGTCCATATCTGCCCTTTAACGGTGATTATTCCTGCTCCTATGATATATGTATGCTATGTGTCGTATGATTTATTGTATACTGTATGCTATGTGTCGTATGATTTACTTGAAGGATGTATTGCAATCGGTATGGCTTTTTGTATACTATGTGCTGTAGGATTTATTGTATGCTGTATGCTATGTGTGGTAGGATTTCTTGTATACGGTATGCGATGTGTCTTGTTTTCAGTATGGCTTTTGCTATCGATCCGGGGGTCTCTTTGGAAGCGGTCTCTCTACCTAACAAGATAGAGGAAAGACTCGCCTACACCTACCCTCCCAGACCCTGCTCTTGAGTGGGATATACTGGGTTTGTTTGTTTGTTTGTTTGTTTGTTTATGTAATTATATATAATTATATGTATAATTATATACATAATTATATGTATATAATAAATTTATACATAAGTAAGCATAACTATATATTGTATGTTAATTATATACTTAAGTTATAAATTGTATACGATTATGTAAAATTATATACGTGTAATTTATTCAAATAAAAGTTGTTTCGATAATCGGATAATATATATCTATGTATATATATTGGATTCAATTTATTTATTGTATAATTATATATTATACACTAATTATAAATTGGTAGAAAATATAATTAGTTATTTTATTTATTTAAAACAATTAAAATAAATAAATAAAATGTTGAAATAAATTTCAGAAAATAATTAGGTTGTTTTAAAAATTTCTAATGTTTGTAAAAATATTTTTATGATTTTTAGGAATTTTTTTAGAATTTTTAAAGCTTAAAAAGGCTTTAAAAAAGGAGTGAGGTGGCCCGGGGTCGAACCCGGGACCTCTCGGATGACAAAGGGCGCAGGAACCGGTGAACCAAAGGGCCGTGGCCGCGAGAGTTCTCGGCTTTTAATTCTTTTAACCTCTTTAACTTGTTTCCCCCAAACCGTGATGAACCCTAGATCGAATCCGAACCAATTGCGGTTCAATTCGATATCAATTGCATCTGAAATCATGGGGCTTTTGTTCCCCATGAAAAATCGAGTATGTATGTATGTTTAATTACAAAAAAAGAAGGCGAATTGATGACGAATACCTTGAAGCAAAATCGCGACAGAGAGGGTTTTGGATCGGGGTTCAAATGATGATAATAATCGAATTAATTGTACAGGATTCTTCCAATGATCCTATAAGCAAAAGCCCTCTAACAAATTCGGGTTTTGAAGCTCGAAAGAAGGTGAACTCGTTAGTTGCAGGTCCGCGACTTAGGAGGATGTCGGGTGTGGTGTTTGGGTTTGTTTGGGATGAAATTGATAGTGGTAATCGATTAGTAACGTATATACAACCGTTTAAGTTGAATTAATTAAATTATTATCGATTGTTAGTGCGATCAAGGCTGGAAAATCGGCCGAAAGTGCATTGGATCTGAAACCGTGCTAATCGATTCAATTTTTCAAATTGAAGTGGGCCATTGGTTCGAATCAATCACGTGAGCCTGTTGGTACCTTTAATTTGGGTTGATACCGCGTATTTTGGGCGGTCTTGCTTCGCCGGAATACGGCCGGAGATGTGGCCGGAGAACAGGGTGTCGACGGGGGATGCGGTTGGGTTTTAAAAATTTACACATTCGGTCCCTGTGGTTTTAAGTTTAATATTTTATGTTTGAAACTTTGGTTTTAAGTTTCATAAATTACATAATCACCCCCTGGACTTATAAATCCAATTTTAATACATGCTTATATATATATATATTTTAAATAATTCTTACTAATTATTAATAGCAGTATTATTATTATTATTATTATTATTATTATTATTATTATTATTATTATTATTATTATGATTATTGAAATTTTTGAATTCAACATCGACGTTTTAAAACTAACTTTTATTAATGAATATATACGCGATGTTACACAATGCTCAAGGTGAAGGTTTAAATTACAGTAATCCATGCATTGTTTAAATTATAGTAATTCAAAGCAGGGTCGTACATTTTTCATTAAAAGAAAATTTCAATTGAAACCTTTAGTATGCATTTATGCCTTATGTACAAGGAGATTCTTTTATCTGATTTTTGACCAACTTCATGAGATTAGTGATATAATAAAACCCCCATCGTGTGGATATTTTTTACTATCAAATTTTTTTAGATTGTTGTAGATGGCTACTCATTTCGCTCGATAAGGGTTTAATATCAATTTTTTTGTTTTAATGTTTTAATGTAGTCAAGAATTTTATAGCATTTTTGGTTAGGACTAACCTGCATTCACTTATATTGATAAGAATTTAAAGTTTGGGTTTTTTTTGGAACCTTTTGAAATTATTTCATGTGATTTATCTAAACTCTTTAAGTTATGGATTTCATGACTATTATCAATTGAACTTATAATAATAAGAATTTAATGTTTGGGTAAACAGATTATGCTTTTGATTATATGAATATTACATGTCAAATAATTACTCTCATACCATGACTCCATGAGCAACAAATCCTGATTATCAAAATAAATTTACATGTTTACCTCTTCTTTTAACCTAACTCAAGGGACATTTACTCCAATTTCACAAATTCTCATGATCTTTTTCATAATTATGTTCTTTTTGGCTTTTTTGTCTATTAATTCTCTAGATAGGCAGAATTTTCCAAGCATTCAAGCATCTAATTTAATGATTATTTCAACTTCAAACACATACCAAAACTGGTTGATCTGATTTTGATTATATGGTATATTAGAGTCACATAATCATTGTCAGAACACAAATCTGAACCTCAATAAAATTGATTGCCAAAAAGGTAAAAATATGATTACCTTTTCATCTTGACATAATTTAACAGGTAATTATCTCATATGACCCATTTTAGTATAGTTGTTATGTTTTCTTATTTTTAAACTCTTTATGATTAATACCTTATGTTTAACCAATATTATTGAAATTTTTTATGGAAATTATGTTATAATGTTAAATGCTACGTGCAGTAGCTGTTCAGTACATGTCGTCTTCTGATATGGTGTTTGTGAAGTTGATATTGTAGTAATGTATTCAATTTTTTGTGTTTGGAAGGTGGATCCATAAGAATGTAACATTTTGCCTACAGATCCTCCTCTTAATCCTTCAAGAAACGTAGCAAAGATGGTTTGTACAAACAATATAATTCTACTAATGGCTTATAAATTTATTTTCACAAAGAATGTTATAGTTTATAATAAAACTTAATTTGGGGTTAATCTTGATTTTAGGTCGAGACTGTGTTCGTGCACTACAATTTTGCTACTACCTTCGTCCGGATACACTGTTTTAATATTGTCTGTCACACCCCGACCGACGGCGGAATCATCGGAGCGGACGAGGGAATGATTGATTGTTCATAACACATGGTTGTCTAAGAGTGGAAATAATATTAAAATCAGATTACAAGATAATATAAGTTCAACATACACAAATACAACAATTTAAAACCACAAATAGTAATTGTCTTTTATTTTAACTAAGTCCGGGTCTTAAATGAGCAGGTAGAAGTCCACTATCTTGCTTAACCTGAAATCATGTGAGAAAATAAAGTCAGCTAACGAGTTAGCTGGTGAGTAATCACAGTTTTGAATATACATATAGATTGATTGATTGATTGAGAATAATTCAATTCACAAGGTAATATTAAGACATATATGGCAATAGCGAAGCATATAGATAAACCGACACAATATAAACCCCTTGACTTGACACTTGCATATAATAGACTCCACACAAACACCATATATTGACTAATTGCCTCTGGCATAATCACCACTCGTAAGCCATGTGGGGTGGGTTATCCAAACCAGTAGATCTACCATTGATACCAGGATTGATTGATTTAATTAGGGTTTTACTGTCGTCCACTTTATCTTAGTATGTTCACGTAATTGCAAGTAATAACATAACCTGTCTTGAATTGAATTTAGAATGAAATAACAATAGAATATCATGATTGAATATATTGTATCACATGATTTCCCCCAAATAAGAAATGATATAAAAAGGGGATATGAATACTCACTTGATTGATGAGATTAGAATCTGGATGTGATAGATTAGACACCAACGAATTCCTTATGATTAACCTAAGGAACGGTGTCTCAAATTTGAATAATAATAATTTGGGAATTTGGGAATGTATTAGGATTTCCATTGGGTCTTGAATGGTAGTTTAAATTAATTAATTTTATTTGCTTTGAATGTCTTGAAATAAATAAATGAATTTGTTGAAAGTGCTTATGTCAAGAATTTTAATAGAAATTTATACATATAAGTTATACATATATACAATTTATTAATAAATTGTATATGTATAATTATATACATAATTATATATAATCATGTAATTATATATAATTATATGTATAATTATATACATAATTATATGTATATAATAAATTTATACATAAGTAAGCATAACTATATATTGTATGTTAATTATATACATAAGTTATAAATTGTATACGATTATGTAAAATTATATACGTGTAATTTATTCAAATAAAAGTTGTTTCGATAATCGGATAATATATATCTATGTATATATATTGGATTCAATTTATTTATTGTATAATTATATATTATACACTAATTATAAATTGGTAGAAAATATAATTAGTTATTTTATTTATTTAAAACAATTAAAATAAATAAATAAAATGTTGAAATAAATTTCAGAAAATAATTAGGTTGTTTTAAAAATTTCTAATGTTTGTAAAACATTTTTATGATTTTTAGGAATTTTTTCGGAATTTTTAAAGCTTAAAAAGGCTTTAAAAAAACGAGTGAGGTGGCCCGGGGTCGAACCCGGGACCTCTCGGATGACAAAGGGCGCAGGAACCGGTGAACCAAATGGCCGTGGCCGCGAGAGTTCTCGGCTTTTAATTCTTTTAACCTCTTTAACTTGTTTCCCCCAAACCGTGATGAACCCTAGATCGAATCCGAACTAATTGCGGTTCAATTCGATATCAATTGCATCTGCAATCATGGGGCTTTTGTTCCCCATGAAAAATCGAGTGTGTATGTATGTTTAATTACAAAAAAAGAAGGCGAATTGATGACGAATACCTTGAAGCAAAATCGCGACAGAGAGGGTTTTGGATCGGGGTTCAAATGATGATAATAATCGAATTAATTGTACAGGATGCTTCCAATGATCCTAGTAAGCAAAAGCCCTCTAACAAATTCGGGTTTTGAAGCTCGAAAGAAGGTGAACTCGTTAGTTGCAGGTCCGCGACTTAGGAGGATGTCGGGTGTGGTGTTTGGGTTTGTTTGGGATGAAATTGATAGTGGTAATCGATTAATAACGTATATACAGCCGTTTAAGTTGAATTAATTAAATTATTATCGATTGTTAGTGCGATCAAGGCTGGAAAATCGGCCGAAAGTGCATTGGATCTGAAACCGTGCTAATCGATTCAATTTTTCAAATTGAAGTGGGCCATTGGTTCGAATCAATCACGTGAGCCTGTCGGTACCTTTAATTTGGGTTGATACCGCGTATTTTGGGCGGTCTTGCTTCGCCGGAATACGGCCGGAGATGTGGCCGGAGAACAGGGTGTCGACGGGGGATGGGGTTGGGTTTTAAAAATTTACACATTCGGTCCCTGTGGTTTTAAGTTTAATATTTTATGTTTGAAACTTTGGTTTTAAGTTTCATAAATTACATAATCACACCCCTGAACTTATAAATCCAATTTTAATACATGCTTATATATATATATATATTTTGTAAATAATTCTTACTAATTATTAATAGCAGTATTATTATTATTATTATTATTATTATTATTATGATTATTGAAATTTTTGAATTCAACATCGACGTTTTAAAACTAACTTTTATTAATGAATATATACGTGATGTTACACAATGCTCAAGGTGAAGGTTTAAATTACAGTAATCCATGCATTGTTTAAATTATAGTAATTCAAAGCAGGGTCGTACATTTTTCATTAAAAGAAAATTTCAATTGAAACCTTTAGTATGCATTTATGCCTTATGTACAAGGAGATTCTTTTATCTGATTTTTGACCAACTTCATGAGATTAATGATATAAAACCCCCACCGTGTGGATATTTTTTACTATCAAATTTTTTTAGATTGCTGTAGATGGCTACTCATTTCGCTCGATAAGGGTTTAATATCAATTTTTTTGTTTTAATGTTTTTTCTATCAAGATTTTTTTAGGTTCTTACTTTATATTTAATGATTTATAAAACCTATGAGATAAGGGTTCTTCCAAACCCACCCCTTATGGGTTTTATCATTCATTCCAAGTGTATTTTTTTGTGCATTTTTGGATTTTTATTTTTATTTTTATTATTTTCTTATAGATTATGTAAATAAAGAAAGATCAGTTATAGTTTGGAGGAAGATGAGTTAATAAAGAAAGATCAGTTATAGTTTGGAGGAAGATGAGTGGAATAAATTTATCTAAACCCATTTATCAAATCACTCATATTCAAGTTATCAAAATCAAGCCTTACAAATTTCAAACGCCGGACGTTGCATTACGCGAGTTTCTTACTAGTTTTGATAAGTAAGTTTTTGAACTGTAATATTTTAGGAAAGAACTCCATTACTTTATTCAAACTTATTTTTCTTGTAACTAGTGAAATAGTTAGTAAATAAATATTTTTAAGTGAGTTTTTTTTATTAATCCTTGTTTTGGTTGATTATTCAAATTACTTTAAAAGATTCTTGTTTTTCATTTTCTTATTTATTTAGTCAATTTATTATATATATATATATATATATATATATATATTACTTATCTTTAAAAAATTGTTTTTTATTTTATTACGATTCTTCAGTTAATAGTTTCTGGTTATTATGGTTAATGTGAAAGAAGAAATGTAACATGAATGAGGTATGTGATCTTATCAAAATGATAGTAGAAACTAAAAAACATAATGATTATCCGTTAGTCTATCGTTTACTAAAATTATTATTATTTTTAGTGGTTGTAATGATAAGTGTTTTCTGCAACGTTCTATGTCATTATTATTATTTCGTGAACAATTTGACTCGATCGAATCGTCTCGTATATTCTTATGTCTATTTTTTTAAAATTGAAGTATCTAAAGTCAGTGACACAATGGAAAAAAATAGATTTGCTCCTGCAAGAATGTAATTGACGTTATTATTTAGAGATTTTTAAGGTGTTCATCAGTTTACATAATAATTTATTTGTTTTATTCGGATTTGAAATTTTTTAGCACTTATCTGAAATCCAAGATAATCAGAATAAAATATATTCTTAAATGATCGAAACCAATCCAAATAAATCAAAATAAACCGAATAAGCATGATTTTTATATAAGTTGAATTCAGATGAAATCAGGTTTTAATAACCGAATAAGCAAAGATTGTATATCCATATCCGATCTAAAAACCAAATTAAAATTTTGGATTTTTGCTATCTAAATAAAATTCCGGCTCGACTTTTTTCCAGTTCCGAATACAATTTGGATTTTGAATTATTTTGGTTTTTGGTGCTTTTTGAACACCACTAGAGCCTTTCGTGCATGTAAAAGGCGGGAAACGACAAGACTTTTAACCAAAAAACACTTACTAATGGTGGTAGAAGATATCAAAGTAACAACGTTCTTTCGGATCAAGAACTAGTCTAAGTCAACAATCTGGATTGGTCCCTTTGATGTAATTGTGCTCTTTATTTCTTAAACTTTTGAGTGTTCATGCAATTGTACTTTGATCTAGCTTCTCGCTAGCATTTTTTATAATAATTCATTATTAAAACACAATATTGTTTTATTCTAATCAATTTAAATCAACGAATCACAAAGAACACTTGTATGTATTGTAATCGTATATAATGAAAGAGTGTAGAATACTACATTAAACAATTATAAAGATGTCTTATGTATCACATTCAAATGATATGTAGATGTGCTTATGCATCTCTTTTAAATTTTTATTATATATCAATTCTCTACCAATTAAATATAAACTTTGAAGAAATGAGCCAAAGGAAAGACCTAAGGTATTTTAGGTGCAGTTTGTTTTTTTAAAAATTAAAATGTCTGCAATATGCGGAGCACATCTGCAGACATCTATAGAAGAATAGGTGACGAAACCTCAGTAGTTTGCAAGAAGAAAAGTGTTTTACGAACGGTGGTGGTGGACGTGGTGGTGGTGGACGGTGGTGGTGGACGGTGGTGGTGGTGATGGTGGTGGATAGTGGGTGGTGGTGGAAGGTGGGTGGAGGTGGACGGTGAATAGTGGTGGAAGGGGGTGGTGGGTGGAGGTGGATGGTGGAGGCGGTGGTGGTGGACGGTGGTGGTGGTTTTTAACCCTCTGCAGACCTTAGAAGTTGTTGGATTAAATCTACACTAAGAAGAGCTCGCGCATACGTGTTTTAATAAAACGTCTTTAAAAAAACAAACAATCTGCAGACAGCAATGTCTGCGTATGGTGCGCGGCGCAGACAGAAGAGTTTGCGTAGATTTTTTAGAAAAACAAACACCACATTAACCTTGTAGGTCAAAGTGAGAAGGAAGTTTGTGTTAAAGGACAAATTTGTGTAGGATTTGAAAATACAAGGGGGTAAATGGAAAAGTTTAAAAGATTAAAAGCTAATAGCCATAAAAGTCATGATCTCTTAAAAAAGCACGTGGAAAGATAACCTTTTAGGGAGGAGTGGGCACTTCTCTAAAATATCCTAAACTATCCTGAAATTCATCAATCACACACTGTCACATCACAAGTACCTTGAACTATCATAAAACACCCAAAAAGCTGAAAATGCTACCCTAAACTACTCTGAAACTTTTCTTTTAATATTAATATAATTCAAAAGATAATTCACTTTTATTAAAAAATAATAATTACAATAATTAAAAATAAAACATTACATATTTAAAAATAAAAGATTACATAATTAAAAATAAAATAGTACATAACTAAAACTAAAACATTACAAATATTAAAATTAACCTATTCCACGTCCGAATCGAGGTACTCTAGACCTAAACTTGAAAGATGTTCGGCAAGATCATATCGAAGTCGGAAATATGTATCTTGATCATTTATTTCCGAAAGAGCGTTTCCGTTAAAAACCGGCTGGACCAGAGGGTCCATTATGGATACTCGTCAGACATGGTTGATGGTGTTTGTGTAATTGTTGTGTTTGTATGATTTTATTTGAGTTTGTGTAGATAATATTATGTATGTGTGTGAGTATTTATAGTGTAAAAATAATTTTTTTTTTACCTTAGCCCGCGTACAGCGGTTAAAATTTTAACGGCTATATAGCCGATACACCTCGGCTACGCATCGGCGAGTATAACCCGATCAAACTAACCCGGGTGGCTACCCGAGGGGGTGGCGGCGGTGTTACCACCCGGATACCATGCACATACCCGATGCCCCCTTCGGGCACCGCCCCCTCCTCCCTTACATTTCATTGTAGACAACGTGCTAATTGCACCGTATGTTTCATTTCCCCTTCCCACCGACGCTCTCTCTTTTTCTTCTCAAATGTATTGTTTTAAAGGCCACCATTTACTATCCTTTTTATCATTATTTTCTATAGGTTTAGAACCTCTATTACTAAGCTATTAGTGAGTGGTGTGATAGACGTGTGATAGTGAAAAGTTATAATATAAACACTCATGTAGTCAGTATGTGATGGTGAAAAATGATGATAGTAAGTGTATGATAGTGATTAAGTTTCTAATCATTAGAGTTATAAAACGGAAATTTTAGGCGCACCGTGCTTTTCCTGGAGAAAACCGACCCAAGCTGTCACGGTTAGGTCTCCCCGTGACCGCTAGGTCAGGTGTGACATCTAGCTGTCACGGTTTACCCTACCCGTGATAGTTAGATCTGGGGTCAATGATTGGGTATGTAATTATGGGGGTATTGATTGGGTATGTAATTATGGGGGTATTGATTGTGCGCAGGGGGCTATATGTCACGGTTTGGCCAAACCGTGACATATTGCTTTTATTTTTTTTATTCTTTTAAGCATTAAATATTTATTTTTATTTCGTGTATCTTCCTTAAAGATTAAACATTTATTTTTATTTCCGTAATTTTATCACTGTAAACTTGAGAATGAAAAGGCGGGAAACACCGTTCGATCGGAGTTTGATTTCGTGTATCTTCCTTAAGCATTAAACATTTATTTTTATTTTCGTAATTTTATCTCTGTAAACTTGAGAATGAAAAGGCGGGAAACACCGTTCGATCGGAGTTTTATTAACGTACTCACTGTAAGCTAAGTTTTGACGTTGATATATACGTACAGGCATGGTTTGAATGCCGGATATGCGTTTGTGAACTTTACAACATCTGAAGCATCTTGGAAGTTTCATACGTCGGTTAAAGGAAAACATTGGGATTTGTTTCAAAGCAAAAAGATTGCGGATGTTAGTCGTGCTAGAATCCAGGTACTTTATTACTTTTAATTTGTTGTTGTTTTGTAGTCGGCGAACTAACGCCGGGTTCGCGTTTGTTAACTTTACAACACCTGAAGCGGCGTTGAGATTTCGAGACGCATTTAGTAGAAGTAGTGTGACAAGGATGGTTGGGGGGAGAGGTAGCGTTGTGGCACTAGGATCTTGCACCATGGTCCGGTGGTGTAAAGCCCGAGGTGAACTGCAACCCGAGCGAGTTTTTCACCACTAACATTGCGCGCACGGAGTTCAGAGAGTTTACCAGCGTCGATATCGGGGTAAGTCAAGAAGAAAAAGTTTGAGATTGCGAGCCCAAGAGCAGAATCACCGAGGTCACGACATTCAAATCTGGAAGCTTCGGCTTTTGATAATGATCTCCCGAACCCGACATTGTTTTTGAATTAACGCGTTTTTGGAATGACGAAGGCTGAAAAATCTCGAGTGTGGATTATGAAATTGCGAATTTTTAGTTTGGAAATGGATATGCCGATTGTTCGAAGGTGAAATGTATATAAGGTGAAATTCTGGGGCACAAACCGTCACGGTTTGGCCTCCACGTGACGGTTTGTGCCGGGAATCCCGGCCTTTTGTCAAAATCACGTCTACGTCGTACCTTAAACTGAGACCGTGTACCCTAGAGGTCACGGTTTGGCCTCCACGTGACGGTTTGGTGACCGCTTTTCAACATTAACAGCCCATTTTGTCATTTTGTCGTTTTGTTGTCAGGAGGTCACGGGGACTACCACCCCGAACCGTGAAAGCAAGACCATGCTGTCACGGGGACAAACACCCCAAACCGTGACAGCAAGTCCATGCGGTCACGGTTAGGTGCCAAAATGTGACCGTAAGACCTAACCGTGACCGTTTGAACCGGACCACCCCCAAAAACCCATGCGGTGTCCCCGTTAGAACCCTTATAAAATGTATTGTTATGATTGGTTAGAAAATAATAAAAAACAATAATTCACATTCTCTCTACTTTTTGCTTATGACCACCATCTGGACATGCACCATTACACCTAGTGATGAATCTAGGGTTTCTTATTAGTGGAGGTGAAATTATAAAGCTAAAATGGAAAGGGTCAATACTACATCAACAAGTAAGATCCAAACAAGTCAAGTCAAAAGATTATGCACGGTTATGATATAAATATGAATTTTGTTCCAGCTCGAATTGTGAATGATAAATGATACTTGGTTTGTAAATAATACAATTGTCACCGACATGAAATTTGTATAATTATAGGATCCTGAGGTCATGTTCACCATGTCGTGTGTTTTGTAACCTTATTGCTCAAAGAATTCTAGTCTCCCCTTCAAGAACTTGTTTTAATTTTCAGTTAATCTCATTTGTTTCTATCCAATAATTTCAAAGAGGTCTGTTTTTTTAACAAAAAAAGCACTTGACGAGAAGCCTGTTAATAAAAGTACGGGGCACTAACATTTTTTAGTTTAAATTTCATAAATAAATTTCACTAGTGGGTTTCGGGCCTTCTCACCCCTTGCTCCTAAGGTGAATCCGTCCATGACCACACCCTTATCGTAGTAGGAGGAGGTGTTCCCCACCGTGATAGGGCTCATGAAACCTGTATAAAGATCGAGTATACCGCATGAATTAAAAAAGATATATAAAATATTTAATAATGAAAGATGTCGACTTAGTGACATTTTAATAATAATAATAATAATAATAATAATAATAATAATAATAATAATAATAAATTATTATTGTTATTAAAATTATTGGGTGATGTTTTGCATTATTAAAATCTAATGTTTTAGTTAAAAATAAATGTTTTATTATCTAAAAAATAGAACTTACATAAAAGAATTGAATTTGAAAATTTAAGAAATCTTGTAAGTTATAATTTTAAAAAATTAAAATAATATAAATATTCAATTGAAATAATATAACTAATAGTGGAGTTGTTTCGAGTCAAGTTCTTTTCAAAATTACATTTTACCGGTAGTGAAAATGTTGAATCACCGGAATAAGAAAGAAAGAGGAGCGAAAACGTAATGTTGGACTCATAAAATTTAACAAGTGATGGAAGCATTTACTTATTTATTAGGAATAAATTAGTTTTTCTCTATTTATAAATGCTAACATTTTGTTCCCTTATTTATATATATATATATATATATATATATATATATATATATGTATATATATGTATATGTATATATATGTATATATATATATATGTATATATATATGTATATATATGTATATATATATATGTATGTATATATATATATATATGTATATATATATATATGTATATATATATGCATATATACATATATTAATTATTCGAATTTTTATTTGCGATCAACTAGTTTTCTATTATCATTTATATGATACATATTTAATACATTTTTAACAGTTTAGGTACACAACAAACAAGGGTTATTTTAAAGGATGATCGTGAGGAGCGATGGCGAATGGTGTTATCATGGTAGAGGATGAGATGGAGAGAGGTTTTGTTGCTCAAACAAAAGTGCATAAAGAGAGGAGGCTTGTTGCCAAACGGTGGGAGAAAGGGATGTTTTCAGTTAATCTGATACCATAAGTATCGGTAAACGAATAACAAAGTAATCAATGCCACATAACTCAAGTTTAGTGCATATCGGTTGTTGGATCTATTGAGGCTGGTGCAACCAAAACAACACTTAAAAGAAATCTGTACAACTAAGAGAAGTCTTCCGAATGCAATGCTGCAACTTTCGAAGCTTATAAGATGATCTTCCGAAGAACTTCCGAAGGATGAACTCAGTCTTCTGAGACTTAGAAGATCTCCTTCCGAAGTAAACACTTAGAAGACAAAGTCTTCCGATGATAAAGCCTCGGAAGAAGCTGTGTCTTCCGAAGTATAAATAGTTCGGAATAACTTATTCTTTCGAAGCCATTTTACCTTCGGAAGAACCACAGTATGAACCAGTGGACAAAGCATGGTCCGACTGACACTTGCTGCCTACTCTGATTCACTGCAAGATGCTTTCCATGTTCATGTGCTTGACCTTACTTTTGTTCACTGTTCACCATTCCTTAGTTGGTACAGTCTCCACCTTTAGTAGGTGACCAAAATGTAAGTCATGGACTTGTCATGACTACCTTATCTTAGATAATACTTTATCTAAGATACCTTACCTCTAGCAATATAGTATTTGTTTAGTAGTAAGTCCCAACATGTTATCTACGTATAACAAGCTGTAGATAGTAGTATATATAGTCGCTCATTGTAACTTAGTATCCATACTTCTGTATGAGTCTTGTAATACTTAGTTGAGAGATAATATATACAAGTATCTTGAAAATCATTTCTTGTGTTCTTTACTTATTATATTATTATCAACTAAGTTCTTGATTCTGCATTCATCAAACGAGTGATGTTTATCGAGTTTGTGAGAAACACTAAGTGTTGAGAGACTCATATCGATCCTGCAATTGGTATCAGAGCATCCAGGCTCTTGATTGTGAGATCTAACCATCCCAAATCACCCTTTTTTCTTCAAACTCACTCACTCAACCAAAATTGCCATTAACCAGAGGTCTGCTGAATCAGAAATGGGAACCATGATCAAAGCTCCCATTATCACTCCTGATAACTTTAGGCGCTTGTGTCAACGTATTGAAGGCTTCATCAAGTAGCAAGACTCCCATATGTGGAAGCCCGTTACTCATAGACCATACATATCAAAAGTGGCCTCACCAACTGGAAATGGTGCCATGATTGAAAAAGAAGTCGAAGATAACTCCGATGAAGACTATAAGAAGATGGACATTGATTGCAAATCTATGATTGTTTTGCTCACTACCATACCAAACTCTATTATGGCAGGCTTTGAGCATTGTAAAACAGCCAAAGAACTCTTTGATGCTTTGAAATTGATGTACCCTGGTTCCTCAGAATCCAAAGAATCCAAGAAGGACGCTCTGAAGCAACAGTTCAAGAATTTCACCTACATTGATGGTGAAACCTTGCGCCAACAATAGTTCAGATACATGGATCTAATAGCATCTCTGCAGTCCATGAGTGTGACTCTTGAAAAGAGAGACATGGTAAGGAAATTCATGAGTGTTCTTCCTTATGAATGGACTTTCTATTGTGTCTTTATCAGGAGATCTGAAAATCTTGGAACACTTACTATGACTGAACTGTATGGAATCCTTGATGGATACCGTAAGGAGATGGAGAATCTAAACAAGCAGCAGATGAATGACAACTCAACCCTCCTGTCAGCAATGCTTTACATGCTGTTAAAAGTACAAGAACTCAACAGCCCTAGATGTACTTAACCTACAACCAGCAACCATCATGCTCATCTGGGCCTTATATCACTTTTCCTGAGACACCTAAGTGTTAGCAAGATCAACAAGGTCCTTTTTAGGAAAATTGTGCTTTTGCCTTAGGAATGGAACACTCTGATGATTTCTAGTTTTGTTGTGATGATTTGGAGTGTTTCAGCCCAGATGATGTTGAATACATGGACATTGTCCAGCAAATGGCTCTCCTTACCTATAGAGCAAAGAAGTTATACAAGAGAACTGGAAGGCAATTCCCTCAGAACCCAGTAAACAACAAATTTAGGCTTGACAAGGCAAAGGATAAGTGTTATAACTGTAACTAACTTGGTCACTTTGCAAGGGAATACAAAGCTACAAGATCCAATCTTGGAGCATGTCAAGCCTCCTAATATCATGCTACCACACAAGCTGCAACCAAGCTAGTAGAGCAAACCGTAGCTGTTGCTTAAGAAGTTGACTGGAGCTTTATGGTGCAAGATGTCACTCCTGCTCAAGCTCTTATGGCCAAAACAGATGATACCAAGGTATATGAACATCTCTGTACTCCTAACTGTGTAGCTAAGGTTAAGTTTTTCCAGGACTATAGCTTGAAACTTAAGTCTGATATTGAGTTTTTAAACATACTAAAAGCAGATTTTAAAAGAGCAGAATCTGACTATAAATTAAAAATTGAAGAGTTAGAAAACACTGAATCTACTTTAAAACATGAGCAATTCAACTACAGGGCTCAAATAAAAGATTTAGTTTCAAAGTTAACTGAGGCTCAAGCCCAGCTAGTAATAGCTGAGGCTGAAGCAAAGAAGTATGCTATATAGGAGCATAACTTCAACACTATTCTTGTATCAACCTCTCACTCAAAGGAAAGTTATCAAAACAAGAGTGGGTTGGGAACCAATAAAACTACTCCACCACACTCCTACATGTCTATTAGACAACCAAGATGTGGTACTGATTAGCAAGGGGTTTCAACTGTTGACCCACCTCTCTTTAAGAAAAATAGTGATGTAACAATGGTTACCACCACCACCACAGAGAAGGACAAGGTAGAAAACCTTATCCCCTCAGTTGAAGACAAATCTCTGACCACCAAACAAAGAAAGAACAAGATTGAAGCAGCCAAAAGAATGTAACGCCCCGAAATTTCCCGAAACAAGCCATTTAATAATAACGGGCTTTTAAGGGTTAACTTAAGAAATAAAGGGGTAAATTAGTGGGCTATGGATCAAATTAGCCTTAATGGGCTAGACTTGGTGGGTTTAAGGGCCCTAATCAGCCCTTAAACATGCATAATCAGTCCCATTCCATCACATTACAACCCTAGCCACCAAATTCGTAGAGAGAGAAAGTAGAGAGAGAAAGTGAAGAAATTCAAGATTTGGAGCTTGAAGGTTAGAAGGATTGAAGTTCTGGTGGATTGGAGCATCAAAACACAAGGAAAGAGCAACAAAACAAGGTAAGAATCGACCTCTAAGGCCCTCTGTAGATCAAACCCGGATTCTAGGGTTTTGGGGTTTTGAAAAGTTTAAAGAAACACATAAAGGTCGAATTTTTACGTATGAAAACGTGTAAAAAGCTTAGATTCGAGTTCATGGAAGGTAAACTAAGGATTTGGACGTAAAAAGTTAAGATTTTGGGTTAAAAATGGGCTGGATCTGAGTTTCTGTTCATCCAGCGAAACTGGGCCCCGATCCAGCGAATTTAAGCATTTAACCAGCGAAACTGCACATTAGTTTAGCGAGACTAGGAGAAGTTCCAGCGAAACTACAGTTTCGCTTGGGCGAAACTATAGTTTCGCCGGTAATCTCGCTAAGACCCAGACTGACCTATAGACCTTGCGAGAATAGGGAATTCCAACGAAAGTTGGGCGCTCAAGGTAGCGAATCTGTCTAGCGAAACTAGCAGAAGTGCTGCCCAGCGAAACTGCAGGCGAAACTGTAGTTTCGCTGTAGCGAAACTATGGGCGAAACTATGAAGAAAATGACGTTTTTGCATGTTAACTTTCGTGCAGCTAGAGCATTCAGGCTATAGCCTAAGTGACTTAGAATTTAAGCTACTTGGACGAGTTCAGGTGAGTTCTAGATCCCCTATTTTATACATGCTTTAAATGTTTTGGGGCGGTATGCATACTAAGATACATACTTTTTATGATCAGTTCTTTTAAAGTAAAGCTTTACATACTATCTTATATGAGAAATGGGGTGTTATAATGAATTGATAGTGTGTTTTTCCTTATCGAGATATAACCTTGTAGTGATGAATTGCCTTCGAGATGTGTTGTGTATATATATATATATAACTTAAATAAGAAAGTGAAACGTAAAGAAAGGTTATGTGGCCCATAACGTGTACCTGGATAAAGTAAAGTCTTGCAAGTAAAGTCCTGCAGGCAAGGGATAAAGTAAAGACTTGCAAGCAATGGCTAAAGGAGGGTTGCATTTGTTGTGCCCTCACCCGGATAAAGTAATGCTCGAACAGGCAGGTCTGTAAGCCCTGAATTGGCATGACAATAATGGCCCGATCGAGTACGACTGTAAGCCCTTAATTGGCGTGTCGGTAAAGTCCTAGGCGAGCCTAGGCACCGATAGTGACAGAGAATTGACGGATAAAGAAGAGTAATAAATAACAAGTAATGAAAAGTAATGATAAAGTATCGATAAAGTGATAGCCTGTATGTATTGATGTGTGATAGATGAGAATTATTTTCAACTGATAAAGCTAATGCCTCTTACAAAAGTTATTTAGCAAAGTAAACCTAGAATTCACTCAGCGAAGCTGACTTTTGTATGCATATCAGTTGACAGGTAAGAGTTAGAGCTACGGAATAGAGGCATGGGACTGAAGCTTCTTGGCACTAGAAGACTGGCATCCCTGATGAAGAAAAGATTAAGAGGACTCTAAATAGATTTTTAGAATTAAAGACAATGTTTATATTTCATTTGTAATAGATTGAAATTTACATTATTATCCACTGCAATATAGTTTTATACATATATGAGTAAATGACTATTTTAAATCAATGTTTTGCTGTGAATGACCAACTGTGAGGCTTCCCTGAGAAAGGTGGGCCTTACAAAGAACTACTAAGAAGGTGGCTGAGTCCAAAATGAAATTTGACCCAAGGCAAAAGGGTGTTTTCATTTCAGCTAGATTCCAAGTGGCTGGAAGCTCAGATTTAGGATAGGAGTGTGGTACCAGTACTCCTATCTAATTGAAGGATCTGAAGCAGAAAGGAAAAGCTATTGAGGAGAACAAGAAAAGCAATAAACAACAGCCTGTATATCCCACCAAAGCCAACACTGAGTGCATAATCTGTGGCGTGCATAATCCGTGGCCTGCATAATCACATGGCCAATGATTGTTTCTACAATCCTGCAAGCACAGATTATGCAAAAAGGGTTAAGAAAGGAGCAGCCAAGGAAGGCCTCACATTTGGACCATACAACAAGGTTCAAATGTTGAAGAAAGGGAAGCAAGGTTTCGAAGCCAAGTTACTTTCGGAAGAAACATCTACTTCCGAAAGGAAAATAGCTTCGGAAGACAAACCAAAGAAAGTTACGAAAAATAATAAAGCCCCTTTCAAATCTTCCGAGAAGAAGGCTGATTCGGAAGAGAAGGATGTGAAAGCTTCTTCCGAAAAGAAAGAAGCTTCGAAAGAATGCTCTGCTGCCCAAGCTTCATCAAGCTCATCTTCATTGATCAACCAAAGGATGGAATGGAAGATCAGAGAAGATGTTGCAGACCAAATTATTATTATTATTATTATTATTATATATTATTATTATTATTACTATTATTATTATTATTATTATTATTATTATTATTATTATTATTATTATTATTATTATTATTATTATTATTATTATTATCACAGTGGCTCTTGTAATAACACCCTGGGAGATTGTAGATGAGTTCGAGAAAGCCTATAAGACTAAGCAATCACCCCAAACGATGTTGGAATAGGGTGGTTAGGAAAGGCTTAGTCTATAAGAGGCTTGAGAACTTTTGAAAGGATGAGCTCAACCTGCTACAAGAAGGCAGACATCCTGATGAATTCGCCTATAGGCAGATCACAACTGTTGAGCTCAAGAATGGCAAACAGGCCAAGTTTGTCTCAGAGCTGTACGGCCGTGAAGGATCATTTGAAGGTGCGATTTGGAACTTGCCGCAGTAGTGTTCGCACTGAAGATCTGGAGACACTATTTGTATGGAACTAAGTGCGCCATATTTACCGACCACAAAAGTCTGAAATATTTCTTTGAACAGAAGGACCTAAATATGAGACAAAGGAGGTGGTTGGAGTTGATAAAGGATTACGACTGTGAAATCCATTATCACCCGGGTAAGGCGAACGTGGTAGCCGATGCCCTGAGCCGAAAGGAAGGATACGAACCGATCCGGGTGAAGGCGTGCCAACTAGTAGTGACCCCAGATGTTATGAGGATGATAAGCAAAGATCAAATAGACGCTTTAAAAGAGCAGCAAATCAATAAGGAAAGGATGGTAGGAAAGGTGGATGAATTGGTAGAGAACACCTTGGGTGTTAAGACCTTCCATGGCAGGATATGGGTTCCGAAGCATGGTGACTTGCGGGAAAAGATTATGGATGAAGCGCACAAGACCCGCTACTCAATACATCCAGGCGCAAATAAGATGTACCACGATATGAAGAAAGATTTTTGGTGGCCCGGGATGAAGAGAGATGTGGTTGCGTATGTAAATAAATGTCTCACGTGCCTACAGGTGAAGGCTGAGCACCAAAGACCTTATGGTTATGTTCAGCCATTAGAAGTGCCAGAGTGGAAGTGGGAACATGTTACCATGGACTTCATCACCAAACTACCCCGCACGGCAAAAGGCCACGACGCGATATGGGTGATAGTTGACAGACTAACTAAGAGTGCGCATTTCCTTCCAATCAAGGAAGCAATTAGTTCAGAAAAGCTTGCTGGACTGTTTATCCGATAAATCGTGGCGCGACATGGTATGCCCGTATCGATTGTTTCAGATAGGGATACGCGGTTCAGCTCAAAGTTTTGGAAAAAGTTCAATGAAGAGATGGGTGCGAGGTTGCATGTTAGTATCGCATACCACCCGCAGACCGACGGGCAATCGGAGAGAACTATCCAGACACTGGAGGATATGCTTCGGGCATGCGTTATCGAATTTGGCGGTAACTGGGATGATCATTTGCCACTAGCCGAGTTCTCGTATAACAACAGCTACCACGCCAGTATTAAGATGCCCCCATATGAGTTATTGTACGGTCGACGGTGCAGAACTCCTATTTGTTGGGGTGATGTCGGACAGAAGGAGCTAGGAAGCTTAGAAGTTGTGGAAGCCACAACGGAGAAGTTGGAGAAAATCAAGGCGTATATGAAGGCTGCCAAGGATAGACAAAAGTCATACGCCGACAAAAGAAGGAGACCAATAGAGTTCAGCGTGGGTGACAGGATAATGCTAAAGGTGTCACCATGGAAGGGAATCATCTGATTTAGTAAGAGGGGGAAACTGAGTCCCAGGTTCATCGGACCATTCGAGGTACTAACACGAGTTGGGGATGTAGCTTACAGGCTAGACCTTCCAGACGAGTTAAGTGGGATTCACCCTACCTTTCATGTGTCACACTTAAGAAAATGTTTAGCACCGAATGAGGCAGTCGTACCTCTAGATGACATCGTGGTGGACGAGAAGCTGAACTATGTAGAACAACCAGTGGCTATACTGGACCGGAAGGAGAAACAATTGAGAAATAAAGTAGTCAAACAAGTCAAGGTGCAATGGAAACACCGAAAGGGGTCGGATGCCACCTGGGAATCCGAGGAGGAAATGAGACGCCAATACCCCGATCTGTTTAGTGACGAGTCAGGTTTCGAGGACGAAACCTAAATAGGGGGGAGACTTGTAACGCCCCGAAATTTCCCGAAACAAGCCATTTAATAATAACGGGCTTTTAAGGGTTAACTTAAGAAATAAAGGGGTAAATTAGTGGGCTATGGATCAAATTAGCCTTAATGGGCTAGACTTGGTGGGTTTAAGGGACCTAATCAGCCCTTAAACATGCATAATCAGTCCCATTCCATCACATTACAACCCTAGCCACCAAATTCGTAGAGAGAGAAAGTAGAGAGAGAAAGTGAAGAAATTCAAGATTTGGAGCTTGAAGGTTGGAAGGATTGAAGTTCTGGTGGATTGGAGCATCAAAACACAAGGAAAGAGCAACAAAACAAGGTAAGAATCGACCTCTAAGGCCCTCTGTAGATCAAACCCGGATTCTAGGGTTTTGGGGTTTTGAAAAGTTTAAAGAAACACATAAAGGTCGAATTTTTACGTATGAAAACGTGTAAAAAGCTTAGATTCGAGTTCATGGAAGGTAAACTAAGGATTTGGACGTAAAAAGTTAAGATTTTGGGTTAAAAATGGGCTGGATCTGAGTTTCTGTTCATCCAGCGAAACTGGGCCCCGATCCAGCGAATTTAAGCATTTAACCAGCGAAACTGCACATTAGTTTAGCGAGACTAGGAGAAGTTCCAGCGAAACTACAGTTTCGCTTGGGCGAAACTATAGTTTCGCCGGTAATCTCGCTAAGACCCAGACTGACCTATAGACCTTGCGAGAATAGGGAATTCCAACGAAAGTTGGGCGCTCAAGGTAGCGAATCTGTCTAGCGAAACTAGCAGAAGTGCTGCCCAGCGAAACTGCAGGCGAAACTGTAGTTTCGCTGTAGCGAAACTATGGGCGAAACTATGAAGAAAATGACGGTTTTGCATGTTAACTTTCGTGCAGCTAGAGCATTCAGGCTATAGCCTAAGTGACTTAGAATTTAAGCTACTTGGACGAGTTCAGGTGAGTTCTAGATCCCCTATTTTATACATGCTTTAAATGTTTTGGGGCGGTATGCATACTAAGATACATACTTTTTATGATCAGTTCTTTAAAAGTAAAGCTTTACATACTATCTTATATGAGAAATGGGGTGTTATAATGAATTGATAGTGTGTTTTTCCTTATCGAGATATAACCTTGTAGTGATGAATTGCCTTCGAGATGTGTTGTGTTATATATATATATAACTTAAATAAGAAAGTGAAACGTAAAGAAAGGTTATGTGGCCCATAACGTGTACCTGGATAAAGTAAAGTCTTGCAAGTAAAGTCCTGCAGGCAAGGGATAAAGTAAAGACTTGCAAGCAATGGCTAAAGGAGGGTTGCATTTGTTGTGCCCTCACCCGGATAAAGTAATGCTCGAACAGGCAGGTCTGTGAGCCCTGAATTGGCATGACAATAATGGCCCGATCGAGTACGACTGTAAGCCCTTAATTAGCGTGTCGGTAAAGTCCTAGGCGAGCCTAGGCACCGATAGTGACAGAGAATTGATGGATAAAGAAGAGTAATAAATAACAAGTAATGAAAAGTAATGATAAAGTATCGATAAAGTGATAGCCTGTATGTATTGATGTGTGATAGATGAGAATTATTTTCAACTGATAAAGCTAATGCCTCTTACAAAAGTTATTTAGCAAAGTAAACCTAGAATTCACTCAGCGAAGCTGACTTTTGTATGCATATCAGTTGACAAGTAAGAGTTAGAGCTACGGAATAGAGGCATGGGACTGAAGCTTCTTGGCACTAGAAGACTGGCATCCCTGATGAAGAAAAGATTAAGAGGACTCTAAATAGATTTTTAGAATTAAAGACAATGTTTATATTCATTTGTAATAGATTGAAATTTACATTATTATCCGCTGCAATATAGTTTTATACATATATGAGTAAATGACTATTTTAAATCGATGTTTTGCTGTGAATGACCAACTGTGAGGCTTCCCTGAGAAAGGTGGGCCTTACAAAGAACTACTAAGAAGGTGGCTGAGTCCAAAATGAAATTTGACCCAAGGCAAAAGGGTGTTTTCATTTCAGCTAGATTCCAAGTGGCTGGAAGCTCAGATTTAGGATAGGAGTGTGGTACCAGTACTCCTATCTAATTGAAGGATCTGAAGCAGAAAGGAAAAGCTATTGAGGAGAACAAGAAAAGCAATAAACAACAGCCTGTATATCCCACCAAAGCCAACACTGAGTGCATAATCTGTGGCGTGCATAATCCGTGGCCTGCATAATCACATGGCCAATGATTGTTTCTACAATCCTGCAAGCATAGATTATGCAAAAAGGGTTAAGAAAGGAGCAGCCAAGGAAGGCCTCACATTTGGACCACACAACAAGGTTCAAATGTTGAAGAAAGGGAAGCAAGGTTTCGAAGCCAAGTTACTTTCGGAAGAAACATCTACTTCTGAAAGGAAAATAGCTTCGGAAGACAAACCAAAGAAAGTTACGAAAAATAATAAAGCCCCTTTCAAATCTTCTGAGAAGAAGGCTGATTCGGAAGAGAAGGATGTGAAAGCTTCTTCCGAAAAGAAAGAAGCTTCGAAAGAATGCTCTGCTGCCCAAGCTTCATCAAGCTCATCTTCATTGATCAACCAAAGGATGGAATGGAAGATCAGAGAAGATGTTGCAGACCAAACCTCCTATTCCCAAACCACTATGGAACCCCCATCCTTACACTTTGGTTCAATAATGTTATCATCATTAGAAGAACCCAAGACCAATAAGGCTTAGGTTTACAATAAAAACTAACCGTTTCACCTTTTGTGCAGGGACATCCATATGATAAAAATGGAAATATTTGGATAGTGGCTATGGATGCTCCAAGAACATGACAGGGAACAGATCTCTCCTTCAATAATTTCAAAATTTTGATGGAGGTCCTGTTCAGTTTGGAGGTGAAACCGGAGGATACATTTCTGGTAAAGGTAATGTGTCCAACGGTAAGTTAACAATTGACAAAGTACACTTTGTCAAATAGCTTGAACACAATCTCTTGAGTGTTTCACAGTTCTGTGATCAAAAGCATCAAATGCTTTTCACAGAACATGAGTGCATTATCCTTAAACCTGGGATGACAATTCCTAAGGAATTGGTGCTTCTTAGATCTCCCAGGAAAGGGGATATGTACAAGCTGGATATGAACAATGCTTCCCATAAATCCAAAGAAGTTAACTCTATCACTACTCATTACACTTATTGTACATGGATCTATTTGGTCCTACAAGTATAATGAGCATTGGAAAGAAATCATATTGCCTTGTGATAGTTGATGATTTTACTATATTTACATGGGTATTTTTCTTAAGAACTAAGGATGAAACTGCTGAAACATTAAAATCTTTTATTCTTAAGATAGAAAATCAAATTGATCACATGGTAAAGACAATCAGAAGTGACCAAGGGACTGAATTTAAGAATCAAGTTCTTGACTCATTCTGTAACTCAAAAGGGATTACCAGACAATATAGTGCTCCTAGAACTCCTTAACAGAATGATGTTGCTGAGAGAAGAAATAGGACACTTATTGAGGCTGCAAGAACCATATTGGCTGATTCAAACTACCTTTAACATTCTGGGCAGAGGCAGTCAGCACTGCATGCTATGTGCAGAATAGGGTTCTCATTGTTAAGCCCTATGGAAAAACCCCTTATGAGTTATGGAACAAGAGGCCACCGTTCATTGGCTTTCTAAGGTCCTTTGGTAGCAGATGCACCATACTTAACACAAAGGGCGATTTGGCTAAATTTGCTAAAAAGTCAGATGATGTTATCTTTATTTGATACTCTTCAAGCTCCAAGCTTAAAGAGTATACAATATTAAGAGTATACAATATTAAGAACCAACAATTTGAGGATTCATCCAATATTGTTGTTAATAAGCACACTCCTTGTGTTAAGGGGAATGGCCCTGAATATATCTTCAACTTAGAATTGTTTCCTAACTATTCTAAACAATCTTGTGAGAATGATTTAGCTGGAACAGAAACTCAAAGTGACTTTGATGATGATTAACTGTTTGAGTTGCCCAGACCTATTCCATACTCTACAAGAAGAAATGAAGAACAAACTCGCACTACTGCAAGTCCTGAGAGTCTGAATATTCAGAAAACAATGGAGCTTCAACCAGTTGTCAACAAAATGAGCATCAAACCTCATCAGATGACAACTCCATTTCTCAACACCAAGCTGATGAAGATAGCTATCTGGAGGAACAGGCAACTGATGATGCTATATTACAGCAAAACATCATTGATGTTGTCACTCATTCATTCAATCAGTCCTCATTGAATGAAAGAGAGACATCAGTTGGAACCAATGTTGGTAATCCCAATATGAATCATTCAAACCTGGATCTATCTATGCAACTAGATGTGATTCCCAGGATCAGGATTCATAACACTCATCCAGCTAAAAACATCATTGGGGAAGTATCAGAAGGTGTGAGAACTAGGAGAAAAACTCACAATAAGAATGTCTGCTTGTACTCATGCTTTCTTTCTCAAATGGAACCCAAAAAGGTGGAAGAAGCCCACAGGGACAACAATTGGGTTGAATCAATGCAAGAGGAATTGCTTCAATTCTAAAGGCAAAAGGTGCAGAATCTATGTCCACTACCACCTGGTCAAGTCCCCATTGGCACAAAGTAGGTGTTCAGGAACAGAAGAGATGATAGAGGTTTGATTATCAAGAATAAAGCTAGACTTGTGGTTCAAGGATACACACAAGAGGAAGGAATAAATTATACTGATACCTTTGTACCTGTTGCAAGACTTGAGGCTGTAAGAATCTTCCTTGCCTTTGCTGCTTCCAAGAACTTCACAGTTTATTAACTTGATGTCAAATGTGTATTCTTGTATGGGAACATCGACAGAGAAGTCTATGTGTGTCAACCACCTGGTTTTGAAGACCCACAACACCCCCACTATGTGCGCAAACTAGATAAAGCTTTTTATGGGCTGCAGAGGAACCAAAGCTGTGGTATGAGAAATTGTCTCAATTTCTTCTTAAGAATGGCTACACCAGAGGCACCATAGACAAGACATTGTTCATAAGAAAATCAGGGAAGTACATGTTGCTTGTCCAAGTCTATGTTGATGACATCATATTTGGTTCCTCAACTGACGAAATGTGCAAAGACTTTGAAAGCATCATGAGGAAGAAATTCGAGATGAGTTCCATGGGAAAGATGGATTTCTTCTTAGGGATTCAAGTCAAACAGATGGAAGATGGCTTCTTCATAAATCAATCTAAATATTTCAAGGACATTTTAGAAAGATTTAAGATGAAGGATTGTAAACCAGCCAAGACACCTATACAAAGAAATCACAATCTTTGTCCTGACTCCGAGGGGGAGGATACTGACCAGCATCAGTACAGGGCAATTGTTGGATCTTTAATGTATCTCACTGCAAGCAGACCTGATATCATGTTTGCTACATGTTTATGTGCAAGATATCAAGCTGCTCCCAAGGTGTCTCACCTAATTGCTGTTAAAAGAATACTTAGATATCTTAAAGGATCTCCCAAACTGGGACTTTGGTATCCTAAGGACAAAGACTTCAACCTTTATGGTTATACTGACAATGATTATAGAGGCTGTAACATTAACAAGAAATCCACATCAGGACGATGCCATTTCTTGATGGAAGGATCATCTCCTGGCAATGTAAGAAGCAGTCATGTGTCTCTACATCAACTGCTGAGGCTGAATACATTGTTGCTGCTAGCTGTTGTGCTCAACTGCTATGGATTCAAAATCAGATGTTAGACTATGGCTTTAACTTTATGGAGACTCCCATTCATATAGACAACAAGAGTACTTTCTCAATCACTGAAAATCCATTCAATCACTCAAAGACAAAACATATCGATATCATATATCATTTTATTAGGGATATTAATGAGAAAAACCTGATCAAATTAGTCAAAGTTTACTCAAATGAATAATATGCTGATTTTTTCAACAAAGCCTTTGATGAACAGTTTTAAGTATTTAATTACGGCTATTAGGATGATAAACATTGACTAATTATTTTGTATAATATGTTAAGTCTAATCTGTCTATTTATAATCTAAGCCTGTTACATAAGGTATCTCTTCAAATTTCTAAGTATAATCTCTTCTGAAGAGAAATTTACCCTCGGAAGAAATTCTTAATCTTCTTCCGGAGGAAAATTCCTCTGATCCACAATTATCTTCCGAAGAGGTCTAAGCCTCGGAAGACAAATTTATCATTGATTAACTTCATTTCGAAGGATACTTTCCTCTTCTCTCGGAAGCATTTTTCTTACTTTAGAAGCAAAATAGTCTTTATGACAAATTTTGCTTCGGAAGCAAAATTTGCCTTCGGAAGATAATCAGGAGAGAGAGACCTAAAAGTTCTCTCGGAAGCATTTATTGTCGGAATAATATTTTAAAATTGTAACGAAAACATTTGGGCCCACTCTGGAAAAAGTAAGATTTTATGTAAGATTGTTGGAGTATTTTAATAAAACATCCTTACCACATCTGTCAAATCAGGCCGCATTGTGCCCTTTCACCTTATCGGTTTGATCTTATACCTCACCTTTGAAAGTCTCCAACTCTCTTTTCTACTTTCTTCACCACTGTAAAAGCCCTAACTTACTATTTTTACTATCATCTTCAAACTTAAATTCCCTCCTTCCCAAAATTCTCAAACAATGGCTCTAAACTCTCAACATAACCAAATTACTACCCTTGATTCATCTGTGGATAGTGATTTTGCTCAAATCGTCCAGTTCCTTACACAGTCCATATACCTTCCTGCTCTCACAATGAACCCTACCTACTCTAACCATATGTATGAATTTTGGACAAATGGTCAGAATGAAGTCATCAACAATGAAAGGGTAATAAAGTCAAGAGTCTGTGGACAAGAGATACTGGTGAGTGAAACCACCATCAGGGAACGCTTGGAACTTCATGATGCTAGAGCTCCAACTGAATTCCCAAGACCTGATTTGGAGGACACCTACACTAGGATGGGCTATGGAGGTGATGTAAGTAAGTCAACTGTGTACAAATTTTACTTCTCTTACAAAAGGAAGTACCTACTACACATCATCCTTCATAGTCTATC
Organism: Flaveria linearis; assembly: GCA_024085815.1. Classification (NCBI taxonomy): domain Eukaryota; kingdom Viridiplantae; phylum Streptophyta; class Magnoliopsida; order Asterales; family Asteraceae; genus Flaveria; species Flaveria linearis. The sequence continues at coordinate 63,366,273 of CM044013.1, read as the reverse complement.
TAACAAATCAGGAGGGTGGGATCAAATCCTTTACGAACTAGACTGTCTAGTTCATGGGTTGGTTAAAGGCATGAGGTTCAACTACTCTAGGTTTGTTTTGAATAATTTAAGGGGAAATTTCATCAATAATACATTTTACATGTATCCTCGTTTTATTCAACACTTCATCAACTGTGAATTGGACCTAGATAGACTAGAATATGAAGAAATTCTAGTGGTTCCTCAAATAAGGCCGGGTATCTTTCAAATGTTGAAGAAGATATCTATCAACTCCACTGGAAGGTTTACTCCACTGCTTCCAGGTATGCTTGAGCCAATGGCTCCTGGTGACATCCCCGCTCAGCCAGCAGGTGGTGAACCCATACCAAACATCACCACTTCAATACCAAAGGCTTCTCTCCCTATCAAACACCTTTACCAGAGACGTTCCAAACGAACCCTTGTTCAATCTACTCTGATTGAACAAGCACCCCCTGCTCAACCCAAAAAGGCTAGAGTTGAACACATGGCTCCCACTCAGCCACAGGTCCAACTTTCCTCTCCCATTCACCTCAATATCAGTGTTGAGTCTCCTCAGTCTCAGCCTGATGAGATCATAACCTAAACCTCAAGGCCTCAGGATGAGTCACAATACTCTCCTGTGCCATTAGATGTTGACCTAGGTCCCGGGTCATTAGGTATAACCTCCATATCCTTCACTGACCTTTTAACCCAACCTGATGAGGATTTTAAGTTCCCTCAAAGCTATGAAGTTGATATATCACACCACTCTTTAGATCAACAGAGCCAAAGGGAACCTCTTATCTCTAACCCACATCAGCAACCTTTAACTGAGGTGAGTCCCACCGGTGTGCAGAGGACTCATGTAGGCTCAGCTGCCATTACTCAGAGTTTCTAAATGAGCTCTCAGGACAGTGGTAACATCAGTGAGACTGAGTCTACGGCAAATTTTCCTATTGACATCTTTGAAAGAGATCTCATTGAGCAAAGGAATCCAGGGTGCCAAGAAACCACTACTGGTGATGAAGATGTACATACTTGGTATGTTGTCTCATCTCCTCGTGATTCTTCACATGAAGATGAGGGAAGACTGAAACTCAACATTGAGCACCTGCTCTCTAAGGTCTCAAACCTTGAATTCAAGATTAAGATCTTAGACAACAGGACTGCCACTCAGCAACTTGAGATTGAAGATCTCAAGGCCAAACTAGTTGAGACACATATTGAGAAGTTTGTTAGGCATGTACAAACTCAGGTTTTTTTAAGTTCTTCCTCTAGCTCATCTACTTCTCAAGATAATGCTACCAAAAAGGGGGAGAATATACAGAAACAAGCTCATGAGGAACCTCAAATTCTAGAGGAACATGGATCTCTGGCTCTTACAACTTTATCCTTCCTATACCCTCCACTAAAGCAATCTGCTACTGTTTTCCCTTAGCCGCCTACTTTGACTTTTCAAATAGACCCAAGGATGCTCATCAGCCTTCACAACTTTTTCACATAGTTCCTGATAAGCTCCTCACTTGAACAACCATCCCCTGATGTTGCCATAACCTACTTTGGAACAGAAGAGTTTCAAAGGCTCAGTGCACCACCTATCACTCAGGTGGAAGTTAGTCAACCTAAGGTTACTATGGAACCTGAGATTCACTTCGAAGGAGAAATAAGGACTGATGGCCCAGCAACTGCCTTAGTTGGGATAGATGGTGCAATATCAATCTCTTCCGAAGCAGAAATTCAAGCTACAGAAGTGATTGTTGGGCAATCATCTATGTCTGATAAACTAATTCTCACAGAAGCCATCCTGGATCTAGCCTCTGAGGTGAACACTATGGACTTTCTTGCAACTCCCATCTTCCAACAAGTACCATAAGATTAACCACAATTTTCTCAACCTCAACCTTAGTCTTCTCAACCTTAACTCTTAAAGCCAGAATCTCCAAAAGAAGCATCTCCTCATGATTATAAAGGTAAAAAGAAGATGACTGATGAATAACTTCTTAAGGATGAGAGGTTTAACAAGTTAAGAAGAAAAGGAAGACTCCCTGCTGAGAAGCTGTTGGCTGTAAGCAGCAAAGCAGCAACAACTACTCAGGAGTTTATAAATGAAAAGAGAAGGTTGGAGGTGATTGACAAGCTCATCAGCCTAGGAGTAGCAAATGAAGAAATGCTACTACTCCCACTTGATGAGCTTGTAAAGTTAGAAGAAGCAACCTTGCTATAAAGAGAAAAGGAGAATGCAGCAAGGTTAGCTAAAGAGGAGAAGGGAAAGAAGATGAAGGAAGAGGCTGAACTGAAAAAGAGGATGGAGAGGATAGCCTTCTTATACTCAAGAGGTTATTCTCAGGAGGAGCTAAGTCCTCATGAGAATGAGATGATCCTGCTTCTTATCAACAGAGAACATGATCAAATCAATAAGGAAAGAAAGAGAGCTGCAAGGGAGAATGTAAAAGAGAGAAAGAAGAAGGAGGAGGAGGCCAAGCTTGCAGCTGCCAAGAAACAGGGAGATAAAGCCTTGATGAAGGCTTATCTCCAAGAACATGGATTCACTGGCAGGAAAGTTGTGCCAATGTCAGAGAAGACCCTACAGCGACATGTCAGTGATATTAAAGTTGACATTCGCTTAGGAAGAAGGAAAGAGGTATCTCAGGAGATACAGAGGATGGAACCCAAACCAGCACCCAAACCACAACCCACAATAACTGAACCTATACCCTTTTTTCCCCTATCAAAACCGAACCCATCACTGAACCATACACCCCTGAACTTACACCATCCACCTTACCCTTGCCATTTTCCTCTACCTCTCAACAACCACGACCACTACACATCCTACAACCCAAAACACAACCCAAACCCAATCAATACCTAAACCATCCTTTGAACCATCTAAAACTCTGACCTTAGAAGAGATTGGGGAGATCAAAAGGAGACTCATCAACTGCTCAACTGTGAGTAGCATCTCTTGTGAGGAAGGATTCATTGTATTAAAATACATTGATGGATCCTCATGCTCCCTCACAAGAAATGCCTTCCTTGATCTACCCCAAGAGAATCTACACCAATCTCTCAATCTCTTAGCCTTAGACTCTAATTCGTTAAATGAAGAAGAGAAGAAACTGATAAGAAGATTGGTGACCTTACTGGATACTAGGAATGGAGATAGATTGCCAAACTTGCCCCTCATTCCTAGAAAGAAAATTGTCCAGTGGAGGTTTGATGAACCTTCTTACAACTTCATTATGGAAATGGAGAATGGAGAGGTAAACAGGTTCAATTCCTAACTTCTGCTACACTTGAGTAGATTTGATATTGCCGAGTTAGCAGAGAGACCATTCACTAATCCCTCAAACTCCATAATAGCTGCTCACATCAGAAGACACATTGACAACCTTCATCTCGCCGAATTAAACAAAAGGCAAGAACTAAAGAGGAGTTAAAAGTTGAATAAGAAAATGTAGTTTTGGTAGCATCATCCTAGGGGAGTTTGTTGGATCTATTAAGGCTGGATAACCAAAACAACACTTAGAAGAAATCTGTACAACTAAGAGAAGTCTTCTGAAGGCAATGCTGCAACTTCCGAAGCTTACAAGATGATCTTCAGAAAAACTTCCGAAGGATGAACTCAGTCTTTCGAGACTTAGAAGATCTCCTTCCGAAGTAAACACTTAGAAGACAAAGTCTTTCGAAGACAAAGCCTTCCGAAGACAAAGCCTCGGAAGAAGCTGTGTCTTTCGAAGTATAAATGGTTCGGAAGAACTTATTCTTTCGAAGCCATTTTACATTCGGAAGAACCACAGTATGAACCAGTGGACAAAGCATCGTCCGACTGACACTTGCCGCCTACTCTGATTCACTGCAAGATGCTTTTCATGTTCATGTGGTTGACCTTACTTTTGTTCACTGTTCACCATTCCTTGGTTGGTACAGTCGCCACCTTTAGTAGGTGACCAAAAGGTAAGTCATGGACCTGTCATGACTACCTTATCTTAGATAATACTTTATCTAAGATACCTTACCTCTAGCAATGTAGTATTTGTTTAGTAGTAAGTCCCAGCATGTTATCTACGTATAATAAGCTGTAGATAGAAGTATATATAGTCGCTCATTGTAACTTAGTATTCATGCTTCTGCATAAGTCTTGTAATACTTAGTTGAGAGATAATATATACAAGTATCTTGAAAACCATTTCTTGTGTTCTTTACTTATTATATTATTATCAACTAAGTTCTTGATTCTGCATTCATCAAATGAGTGATATTTATCGAGTTTGTGAGAAACATTAAGTGTTGAGTGACTCATATCGATCCTCAATCGGTGGATATATTATCACCAAAAAAAGGGTTATTAGATTTTAATAATCCAGACTTTCATTTATTGGTCGAGATTAATCACAACTTAGGAATTGTTTATAGACACTCCTAACTTTGAGCTTATTTTTCTTCAACAATCCCTTATTAACAGACTTAATGCTCGTTAGTTTTTTTTTATGAAATGGGGCTAACTTTGAGCCATTTTTTAACTTCGCCGCCGTCCTACCTCTATTAGGTCCTTTTATCAATGTTTAGAATCCATCATCATTTGAAATCTACCTTTAACGAGGCAAGTGGTTCAAATCAGAAGGTGAAGATTGACGAGTTTTAGGTTGCAGAAGTTTCAGATTGACGGACTCAATATTTAATTTTAACTTTCCGCTTAGTGTTTTGACCATATAAGTAGTCCACATCATCAAAAAACTAACGGTGTTAACTTTTATTTAGTAATGAATCGTTGCAGAAAAATAAGCTCAAAGTTGGGAGTGTTTGTAAATATTTGCTGAGTTGGGATTAATCCCGACCAATATATAAAAGTTGGAATTATTAAAATCCAATAACCAAAAAAAATAATTGGAGTTCGATACATGCCACTACAACATGTAATGCATATTTTGATTCAATTAATCTTAACAACAACAGTAGCTGATAAATATTTTTGATATGTGTTAGTTAACTATAGAGATAAGTTTTCAACTACTATACACTCAACTTCAAATATCAGTAGTTTTTTTTGGTCAAAGCCGAACCTCAAAGATGGATACATAGCTAATAATATTTAGCTGGATAATCCATAGCTAATAACACCTCTTACTAAAAAGTCTTTCATTTAGATTTATTATATCAATCTTTTATTCTTATTTTCAAGTATTCAATTTTAGATATTGACAAATTTACATTTATTAAATCATGACATAACATTTTCAGGCAATTTCTTGTTTGTATTTATGTTTGACATGCATGTTACATGTAGATGGATTTAGATTGTTAGTTAAGTCCGTCCAAAGACAACTTTTTATTATTGGAGTTTAATAATCCCAATTTTTATTTATTAGCCGGTATTAATTCCAACTTAAGAAATATTTACATACACTCTTAACTTTAAACTTATTTTCCTCATATGATCCCTTACTAACTGAGAGTTAACTATCATTAGTTTTTTTGATGAAATGAGGCCAACTTTGAGTCATTTTTCAACTTCAGCACCGCCTAGTCTCAGTTAGATCTGTTTTGCATTGTCTAACCCTCCAATAAGTTCGGTGGTTCAAATCAGTATGTGAAGATTGACGGTTTTTTTGGTGCGGAAGTTTCAAATTGACGAACCTGATAATAGATTTCAACTTTCTGTTTAGTGTTTTGACCACAAAAACAGTGCACGCCATCAAAAAACTAACAGGGTTAACTCTCAGTTACTAAAAGATCGTTTGAGGAAAATAAACTCAAAGTTGAAAGTATCTGTAAACATTGACTGAGTTAGGATTAATCTCGGCCAATAAATAAAACTTGAGATTATTAAAATTCAATAACCCATATTAATATTAATTTTTTTTCGTTGTTCAAGTTTGTTTCTACAGGCATAAATATATTATGAAAATACTTAACATATATACACATACATGCACACACGTATATATAATATTCAATTCATATATTTACAAATACAAATAAATGAACGAGACCCTTTTATTGTTTGCTCAACTAAGTAAACACACGTTAACTATAAGAAAACAATATAATAACAAAATTAATTTAATTTTTGTTATCAGTAAATTAATCTTTAATTAACGTTTCATCCATAAAAAATAACTTTTGTCGTCTAGAACAAGTTGCAGGTTAACACTTCGTTAATGTGGCACAATATATTAATACATGTGGTGTCACACCTTCAAAATCCGCTAACGGGGTTTTACCGTCAGACGTGTGACATAACCAGGATCTCAGTTAAGCATTAGCTACACCAAACGACTCGATAATTACAAAACATATAGATTGCTTAAGAATAATGAAACAAACCAAATATATTTAAGTAGTGCGGAAGCGAAAACAGGAAAACATTTAACAATAGTTTTGGAACAAGCAATCACGCGTCCAATCCAATTTATGTAAAGTAAATGCATTTTAATCTTGAAACAGTTGAGATTAACGCAGAATGACATGCAGTGGATGCTGTGCTCCTAGACGTGCCACATCAATGTCCTGAGAGAAAACATGCAAAAATCTCAGTACAAGACTGGTGAGTTCACAGGTTTATCAGAAAACAGTAATTATCAGTAATGAAGTTCCCGGATTATGTAATCCGTCAAGTATGTAATTCCCGGATTATGTAATCCGTCAAGTATGTAATTTCCCGGATTTAGTAATCCAATAAGTATAATGAAATCCCCGGATTTATTAATCCGATAAGTATAATGAAATCCCCGGATTTATTAATCCGATAAGTATAATGAAATCCCCGGATTTATTAATCCGATAAGTATAATGAAATCCCCGGATTTATTAATTCGATAAGTATAATGAAATCCCCGGATTTATTAATCCGATAAGTATAATGAAATCCCCGGATTTATTAATCCGATAAGTATAATGAAATCCCCGGATTTATTAATCCGATAAGTATAATGAAATTCCCGGATTTGTAATTAAAGCATATAATGGGTAGCTAGTCCATAATGATCATTATGTGTATGAAGTCGCGGCCGAGCTGACATGAAATCAAATAATAAACAGGCCCGGATGTGGATCACACACCACAACACTTGTAATTAGGCTAACCGTTCACCCGTTTGACGAACGTTGTGCTAGCGCGACTAGCCCGGGTGGGGTATGTCAATCCCAGTAGTACTACTAACAATTACCTCGCTAAGTCCATATTAACGGTCCGTTGGGCAAGTATACACCATAGTATCAAGTATATGCGGTATTACAAAAATCCAATGTAATGTAACGTTTATGAAAACATCATGTTTCTCTCCCCCAAAAGAGTATATAAGTAAAAGTGGGGCTGTAAACTCACCTTGAATTGATGTAATGAAATGAACAAGAACTTCAAAGAATAAGGCAATGCACGATCAAACACGAGCAATGCCTATTATTAATGGTAATTACGTCTTTAAGGTATGTGCAATACGAATAGATATATTTGGTTGGATTTGAGTCGATTTGGGTTTGACGCACACGATCGGTTTTATATATCTAAGTTTAATTATAAACTTTGTGATTTATATATTTAATTTTAATTAATTAAAGTATAATTTTATAAGAAGTAACTCGTAAATAATTATGAAATTACAAATTGTATGATTTCCACAATTTCCACGGTTATTCTTTAATTAAACACGATCTTGTGTTCATTTTTATAAATAAATGGTTGTTTGTAAATAATAATTTATAAAAGTTATTAAGGTTTTTAAATAAAATAAATTCACAGGAAATATCTATGTAACCTTTTAAATAAGAATAGTTTATAAAATTTATTTTTATGATTTTTAGAAATTTTTGTATAATTTTTAGAAGCTCAAAAGGCTTTAAAAAATAGTTGTAGTGGCCCGGGGTCGAACCCGGGACCTTCTGTTTGAGATAGAGCGCAGGAACCAGTGGAACAAAGGCCTAAGCCGTGATATTCCCCGGGTTCCAAATCTTTTAAACACAGCCACAATCCAACCCAATTCCCCGTATGAACCCTAGGTTTGATTTGGGTCAAATTGATCCCCGATTCGATGTTAATACCAACCGAATCCATGGGGCTTTTAATCCCCACTTAAAATCGAGCGTGTAGGTGTGTTTAATTACCAGATTTATGTCGATTTGATGATTATCCCACGAAGAACAGTTCGCGACTTCTTGAGGTTCGATTTATGCCCGAATCAGTGATTATAATTCAATTCCTTGAACAGGAAGTTTTTAATGATGCTAAGTATCAAAAACCCTCTGTTAATTGCTAGTTAGGAAGGCCGGAGAGTGGTGTTCGAGTAGGTTGCAGGTCGCGGTCGAAGGTGGTGATCAATGGAGGTGTTTAAGTTTGTTTCAGATGCGATTGAAAGTTGCATTCTATTAGGAATAGTTATGGGGTCTTATATACACGATTAATTGAATTATTTTAACTGTTAGTGGCGATTATGGATTGTTTGTTTGGCCGACAATGGAGATAGTCGGTTTTAGTGGTGTTTGCACTTGTATTATTCAATTGAATGGTGACTCACGTTCGACTCCACCACGGGAATGTGTCGGTAACTTTAGTTAGGTCAAAACCGCGTTATTTTGGCGTTTAGGGGGGTCGCCGGAGCCGCTCCGACGGTGGCCGGAGGGTCGGCCGGAAATACGGGGGGGAAAGGGGGTTGGGTTTTGGTTAATTACACAAATGGTCCCTGTGGTTTGAACTTGTGTCATTTTATGTTAAAACTCACTTTTAAAGTTTCTAAAATGACAATACAACCCCCGACTTTATTATTATTTTTTATTATTAGTATCATTATTATCCTTATCATTATTAGTATTATTATCATTATTATTATTATTATTATTATTATTATTATTATTATTATTATTATTATTATTATTATTATTATTATTCCTAAATAATAATAAATTGGTTCAATTTATGATAAGCGGTGAAAATTAGTTTAATAGTATTTACCGAAAACTCGGGTTGTCACATTATCCCCTTGTTGAAGGAATTTTCGGCCCGAAAATTGGAACACCGGGGTTAACAAACAAGTATACGGAGAATTCGGTGAAACCGATAAATAGACTATGAAAATATATAAGAACAGTTAATACACACAGTGAGTTAACAAACTTAATGCTAACTGACGTACTGGTTAGTGACAGATGTCACATACCATCACATTCACCACATGATCTTCAACAAGAAGAATCTTAGGTTTCCTTTCTGATTGGGAATATCTTGAATGTTTCTAGAACTTTTGTTCATCATCAAATCCATCTGTATTATCTGAGCTATCATACGCGTGTGAAACAAATGTGAAAGTAGACCTGCAATGTTCTTTGCTTGATATCGTGAGATGTCACAGTATCTCTCAGTTGAGAGAATTTCGTCCTGTAATTCAGTTGTAGTTAGATTCTGAAGTTGTATCCACGAACAAGTGCGGATATTTAGACTTCATCTGATCCTCCCGTTCCCACGTGAATTTTGGTCCCCGTTTGGAGTTCCATCTTACGCGCACAATGGGAATTTTGCTACGCTTTAGTGTCTTGACCTCTCAATCCATGATCTCCACTGGTTCTTCGATGAAATGTAGTTGATTATCTATCTTAAGTTCCTCTAAAGGCACGATCAATGATTCATCAGACAGACATTTCCTCAGATTGGATACGTGAAACACATCATGTATCCCTCTGAGTTCTTCAGGTAAATTCACTGATAGGCTACTGGGCCAATCCGTTTGACAATCTCGAATGGCCCCACGATCTTGGGCTTAACTTCGCACGCTTTCCAAAGCGTATTACACCTTTCCAGGGTGAGACTTTCACCAGTACTTTGTCACCAACCTGAAACTCCAATGGCTTACGACGCTTGTCAGCGTAACTCTTTTATCGATCACGTGCTGCTGCCATACGGTTACGAATTTGCATGATCTTCTCAGTCGTTTTGTGCACAAGTTCAGGTCCTGTAAGTTGGCTTTCTCCTACCACTGCCCAACAGATAGGTGATCGGCACTTACGTCCATACAATGCCTCAAATGGAGCTGCCTTAATCGAGGTGTGATAACTGTTATTATAGGAGAACTCAACTAATGGTAAATGAGTTTCCCAGCTGCTGCCAAAATCAATGACGCAGGCACGCAACATGTCTTCCAGTGTTTGGATCGTACGTTCACTTTGACCATCGGTCTGCGGGTGATACGCGGTACTCATATCCAACCGCGTTCCCAATGATCGTTGTAATGATTGCCAGAAGTGAGAAGTGAACCGAGCGTCACGATCAAAAATGATAGATATCGGCACGCCATGCCGAGAGACTATTTCCGTTAAATAGATACGTGTCAGCTTCTCCATTCGATCAGTCTCTCGGATTGCCAGAAAGTGTGCGGATTTCGTTAAGCGATCTACTATAACCCAAATGGTATCGCATCCGCTGGGAGTCCTAGGTAACTTCGTGACGAAGTCCATTGAGATCTGCTCCCATTTCCACACTGGAATTTCCGGTTGTTGGAGTAAACCGGATGGTCTCTGGTATTCTACCTTAACCTTGGAACAAGTTAGGCATCTGCTTACGTATGTGGCTATCTCTGCTTTCATTTTAGGCCACCAGTAAAATTCTTTCAGGTCCTGATACATCTTGTCTGAACCTGGATGGATCGAGTAACGTGACTTATGAGCTTCATCCATTATCAGCTCTCGCAAGTTCCCGTACTGTGGTACCCAGATCCGTTTCATAAAATAACGGATTCCATCAGCTTTAACCTCCAACTGTTTCTCCATGCCTCGCATGGATTCTGCTTTGAGATTCTCCGTTTTCAAGGCCTCAGATTGAGCAGCTTTGATTTGTACTGGTAGGTCAGAGTGGATAGTCATTTGTAATGCGCGCACCCGACGAGGCTTTAGGGTTTCCTTACGACTAAGGGCATCGGCTACCACATTAGCCTTACCCGGATGGTACTTGATCACACAGTCATAATCATTGAGTAATTCTAACCATCGTCGTTGCCGCATATTCAGTTCCTTCTGGCTAAAAATCTGCTGAAGGCTCTTATGATCTGTATAGATCATGCACCTGGTTCCATATAGATAGTGCCTCCAGATCTTCAAGGCAAACACTACAGCTCCTAGTTCCAGATCATGCGTTGTGTAGTTCTTCTCATGCACCTTGAGCTGTCTAGATGCATAAGCTATGACTTTATCATGTTGCATCAATACACACCCCAAACCTTGGATGGATGCATCATAGTAAACAACAAAGTCATCAGTTCCTTCTGGCAAGGCTAAGATTGGTGCGCTGCAGAGTTTGTCTTTAAGCGCCTGAAACGCTGTTTCCTCTTTGCTACCCCACTTATAAATTATTCCCTTATGAGTCAGGGCAGTCAAAGGTTGCGCCAATTTAGAAAATCCTTCGATAAACCTCCGGTAATAACCTGCCAAACCAAGGAATTGTCGCACCTCAGTAGGCGTCTTGGGTGCCGGCCAATCCTTGATTGCTTTAATCTTTGAAGGATCAACATTTATACCCTTTTCATTCACCACATGCCCAAGGAATTGCACTTCACGCATCCAGAAGTCACATTTTGAGAACTTTGCGTAAAGCTGTTCATCTCTTAGCAATTCCAGTATGGTTCTCAAATGTCCCTCATGATCTTCCTTATTACGGGAGTAGATTAGTATGTCATCAATGAAGACAATGACAAACTTATCCAGATAAGGTTTGCAGACACGGTTCATGAGGTCCATGAAAACTGCTGGGGCATTGGTCAGCCCAAAAGGCATTACGGTGAACTCGTAGTGCCCATAGCGTGTTCGAAAAGCAGTCTTGGAGATGTCTTCCTCTCGAACCCTCAACTGATGATAACCTGATCTCAAGTCAATCTTGGAATAGTAGCTAGATCCTTGCAACTGGTCGAACAAATCATCAATGCGTGGAAGTGGATACCTATTCTTGATTGTCACCTTGTTCAGTTCGCGGTAATCAATACACATCCTGAAGGTTCCATCTTTCTTTTTAACGAAAAGTACTGGAGCTCCCCAAGGTGAAGAGCTGGGACGTATGAATCCTTTGTCTAACAACTCTTGTAATTGCTTAGACAGCTCTTGTAGTTCGTTCGGTGCCAGACGGTACGGCGCCCGAGCGATCGGAGTTGCTCCTGGTGCTAGTTCAATTTGAAATTCTACCTGTCTGTGTGGAGGAAGGCCAGGTAGGTCTTCGGGAAATACCTCAGGAAAGTCTCTAACAACAGGAATGTCTTCAACTCGCCTTCGTTTCAGTAACAAGTGCCAACAAGGCAAGGTGTCCTTTTCTGAGACATTTTTGTGCCTTCAAATATGATATGATGCCGACCACCGCACCCACCTTTTCACCTTCCACTGTAAGAATTTTATCGTCCGAAATAGGTAACTTGATCAGTTTTTCCTTGCAAACGATCTCAGCACTATTTTGGGATAACCAATCCATCCCGACTACTACATCAAAGCTTCCTAGTGTGACGGGAATAAGGTCTATGCTGAAAGTGTGTCCGGTTAAGCCTAGCTTACAATTTTTAAACACTTGTGTTGCTGTTATCGTCCTACCATCGGCTATTTCTATGGCATACTTAGAACTCAAGTCAGTGGGCACCATCCCTAGTGTTTTACTAAACTTGGTGGACACATAACTCTTATCAGCACCAGAGTCAAATAAAACAGAGGCATAACACCCATTAATAGAGAATCTACCAGATACTACAGTAGGGTCCTTTCAAGCCTCACCTGAGCCCATGATGAAGACTCTGCCTCTGCCACCGCCACCACCATTGTTGTTGTCTTTGGGCTTATCAACAGCACCATTGTCACCATTCTTTTTCCGTCTCGGTCAATCCCTTTTAAAGTGTCCGGGTTGACCACATTCATAACACATAGTCTGATTGTGGTTCTGCTGTTGTTGAGGTGCTTTTCCCGAGAGATTTACCCGGCAATACTTGGCAACATGCCCGAACTTCCCACACCTCTCACACGTGCTCCTTGTGCACTGCCCAGTATGATGGAGCTGACATTTGTTGCACTTTGGGAGATTTCCATGATAGCCGCCCGAATGAGAAGGTTGGGACGGATTAAACTTCTTGTGTTGAGGTTGATAAGTAGAGGATGAAGATTGCTTTCCGCTGGTAGAGGTTCCCATTTCCTCTTGTTATTGTGGAAACCAGATGCAGCACCACGCGGGGGCAGTTTACCCTGCGCAACAGCCTGGTCAGTCAACTTGTGGGCCAGTTGAACAGCTTCCTGAATGGTAGCTGGTCTAGCAGTGGTGACCATGCTCTGGATTTCAGGTACCAGTCCGTCGATGTATCTTTCAACCCGTTTGTAAGCCGGGTTAATCATAGTAGGGCACAGAGTAGCCAACTCGTGAGAACGAGTTGTGTAAGCTTCAATTTCAGAACCTACCATCTTCAGGTTCCAAAATTCGGTTTCCAGTTTTTGTATTTCATCTCGTGAACAGTACTCCTCTTTCAGCAGATTCTTGAATTCTACCCATGTTGTGGCGTTTGCAGCTTCGACACCCAGCATCTAAACTTGTGTGTTCCACCAGCTCAGAGCAGCACCATCCAGTGTGCCAGCAGCATATTTTACCCTATTCCCAGCAGGGCAGTTGCAGATTTCGAACACCGATTCTAGCTTTTCGAACCAACGGAGCAGTCCCACTGCTCCCTCAGTTCCATTGAACGGGTTAGGTTTGCAGTCCATAAAGGACTTGTAGGTGCAAGTCGGTTGACCAATAGGGTTCTGCTGTGGAGGGGGTTGGTTTGCCAACGCTGCGGTGATACTATGATTGATTATCGCTGCCAATTCTGCAGGCGTCATTGAGATGTTACCTCTCCCGCGTCCACGTCCTCTTCCAGACATTCTTTACATTACCAAATATCAAAAGCTATCAGTCATATGAAAATAGACCTTTTGTCTTGGAATGAAAAGGAAGAGAAATTCAAAGATTTAAAGAAATAGACAAGCTAGAGAATCAGTCCGAATCTGAGGGATTAACACAAATGTCATGGTTTGAATTTCGTCCAAATTCAAGGTAAATGTGAGCATTCCTACAAGTAGAACTGATAATTAGTTTCCACATCAGTGGCTATGTTCTATGAGAACCGAGGCTTTCTTGCTCAACGTGTATGAATGATGACTTATACTGACTACAATGTTACCACCCGACCAGATTCACCGGACTTAGCATGCACGACAAATTACAATTACGTGTGCACCCGTAATGGTAATTTGCTTTGCATGATCACCCCGGTTCCTCCTATCAGGCTAACATATCTTGTCAAGTATAGTGGTCATCAATGATAGAAGTACCAAATATGTATGTATTATATCGGGGTCGATCAATCAAAGTATACGTAAGGATCAGTAAAGTTGGGAATCATTGACACGCCAAGGTAATTCGACCCATTTGCCTTAAAGACCTGTGTATTGACCATAGTTTATCACTCATCCCAGAAATCCCCAGGTAAGCATACCAGGTCTCGCAATGAGATTTATGCGATATGCTTGCCTTAGCCCGAGGGCCTTTTGCCAGGAAATCCAGAATACAGGTGTCTATGCGTCACACAAATCATGAAGAACATTTAGGCGGTGTCAAATGCACACAAACTCTCCCGTGACTCACAGCAACTCGGAGTCACCATCCCTGTAGTCGTAAGCTCACAAGGATATGTTAAAGCAAAAGTTTTCAGGCAAGCAAATTAAGTAAGCACAGCTTAACAATCTATGTGTATGTAACTAATGCAAATCCAGCTATAGTCTAAAATGCAATGCTAATGAGATGCAAAGTTTATTTTAGTTCGCTATAACTAATGCTCTGATATCAATCTGTCACACCCTCAAAATCCACTAACGGGGTTTTACCGTCAGACGTGTGACATACCCAGGATCTCAGTTAAGCATTAGCTACACCAAACGACTAGATAATTACAAAACATATAGATTGCTTAATAATAATGAAACAAACCAAATATATTTAAGTAGTGCGGAAGCGAAAACAGGAAAACATCTAACAATAGTTTTGGAACACGCAATCACGCGTCCAATCCAATTTATGTAAAGTAAATGCATTTTAATCTTGAAACAGTTTTAGATGAACGCGGAATGACATGCAGTGGATGCTGTGCTCCTAGACGTGCCACATCAATGTCCTGAGAGAAAACATGCAAAATCTCAGTACAAGACTGGTGAGTTCACAGGTTTATCAGAAAACAGTAATTATCAGTAATGAAGTTCCCGGATTATGTAATCCGTCAAGTATGTAATTCCCGGATTATGTAATCCGTCAAGTATGTAATTTCCCGGATTTAGTAATCCGATAAGTATAATGAAATCTCCGGATTTATTAATCCGATAAGTATAATGAAATCCCCGGATTTATTAATCCGATAAGTATAATGAAATCCCCGGATTTATTAATCCGATAAGTATAATGAAATCCCCGGATTTATTAATCCGATAAGTATAATGAAATCCCCGGATTTATTAATCCGATAAGTATAATGAAATTCCCGGATTTGTAATTAAAGCATATAATGGGTAGCTAGTCCATAATGATCACTATGTGTATGAAGTCGCGGCCGAGCTGACATGAAATCAAATAATAAACAGGCCCGGATGTGGATCACACACCACAACACTTGTAATTAGGCTAACCGTTCACCCGTTTGACGAACGTTGTGCTAGCGCGACTAGCCCGGGTGGGGTATGTCAATCCCAGTAGTACTACTAACAATTACCTCGCTAAGTCCATATTAACGGTCCGTTGGGCAAGTATACACCATAGTATCAAGTATATGCAGTATTACAAAAATCCAATGTAATGTAACGTTTATGAAAACAGCATGTTTCTCTCCCCCAAAAGAGTATATAAGTAAAAGTGGGGCTGTAAACTCACCTTGAATTGATGTAATGAAATGAACAAGAACTTCAAAGAATAAGGCAATGCACGATCAAACAAGAGCAATACCTATTATTAACGGTAATTACGTCTTTAAGATATGTGCAATACGAATAGATATATTTGGTTGGATTTGAGTCGATTTGGGTTTGACGCACACGATCGGTTTTATATATCTAAGTTTAATTATAAACTTTGTGATTTATATATTTAATTTTAATTAATTAAAGTATAATTTTATAAGAAGTAACTCGTAATAATTATGAAATTACAAATTGTATGATTTCCACAATTTCCACGGTTATTCTTTAATTAAACACGATCTTGTGTTCATTTTTATAAATAAATGGTTGTTTGTAAATAATAATTTATAAAAGTTATTAAGGTTTTTAAATAAAATAAATTCACAGGAATATTTATGTAACCTTTTAAATAAGAATAGTTTATAAAATTTATTTTTATGATTTTTAGAAATTTTTGTATAATTTTTAGAAGCTCAAAAGGCTTTAAAAAAAATAGTTGTAGTGGCCCGGGGTCGAACCCGGGACCTTCTGTTTGAGATAGAGCGCAGGAACCAGTGGAACAAAGGCCTAAGCCGTGATATTCCCCGGGTTCCAAATCTTTTAAACACAGCCACAATCCAACCCAATTCCCCGTATGAACCCTAGGTTTGATTTGGGTCAAATTGATCCCCGATTCGATGTTAATACCAACCGAATCCATGGGGCTTTTAATCCCCACTTAAAATCGAGCGTGTAGATGTGTTTAATTACCAGATTTATGTCGATTTGATGATTATCCCACGAAGAACAGTTCGCGACTTCTTGAGGTTCGATTTATGCCCAAATCAGTGATTATAATTCAATTCCTTGAACAGGAAGTTTTTAATGATGCTAAGTATCAAAAACCCTCTGTTAATTGCTAGTTAGGAAGGCCGGAGAGTGGTGTTCGAGTAGGTTGCAGGTCGCGGTCGAAGGTGGTGATCAATGGAGGTGTTTAAGTTTGTTTCAGATGCGATTGAAAGTTGCATTCTATTAGGAATAGTTATGGGGTCTTATATACACGATTATTTGAATTATTTTAACTGTTAGTGGCGATTATGGATTGTTTGTTTGGCCGACAATGGAGATAGTCGGTTTAGTGGTGTTTGCACTTGTATTATTCAATTGAATGGTGACTCACGTTCGACTCCACCACGAGAATGTGTCGGTAATTTTAGTTAGGTCAAAACCGTGTTATTTTGGCGTTTAGGGGGGTCGCAGGAGCCGCTCCGGCGGTGGCCGGAGGGTCGGCCGGAAATACGGGGGGAAAGGGGGTTGGGTTTTGGTTAATTACACAAATGGTCCCTGTGGTTTGAACTTGTGTCGTTTTATGTTAAAAACTCACTTTTAAAGTTTCTAAAATGACAATACAACCCCCCGACTTTATTATTATTTTTTATTTTTAGTATCATTATTATCATTATCATTATTAGTATTATTATCATTATCATTATCATTATCATTATCATTATCATTATAATTATCATTATCATTATCATTATCATTATCATTATCATTATCATTATCATTATCATTATCATTATCATTATCATTATCATTATCATTATCATTATTATTATTATTATATTATTATTATTATTATTATTATTATTATTATTCCTAAATAATAAATTGGTTCAATTTATGATAAGCGGTGAAAATTAGTTTAATAGTATTTACCGAAAACTTGGGTTGTCACATGTGGCATGTAATAATACATGTGGCATGTCACACACCTTTGTGTCGATGTTTTAATGCATGCCTACATGCATACTACTTGGGTTCCTTCAAGTCCTTTTCTATACATAAAAAACATGATTATAAAGAAGTTAAAGTACCTCACATGGAGATTTTCATAGAAGTTCAAAACTTTTTATGTCGTTTGTTGTATTTATAAAATTCAATAACCCTTATGTTTTAGTACTATGTTTGATTATCCTTACTTTAGAAATCCTTTATAGTTTACAATTTAGTTTTACGTGCGATTTGAAAATGCAATTTTGGCTATCTTATGTAGCACCCCAAAACGAGGGAGCGATGTTTCCTTGGATTAACGCGTCACTTACGCAACGAAGGATTTTAAAATATTTCACCTAATTCATTACAAACCTTGCATCACGTAGCAATCCTAACACACTTCCTTTACTAGTTGTATTACTAATACACTAATTGTATTACCAATACTAATTCCTTGGGTCCATCACGCTCTAGCAGCTTTTATTATCGAATTAATTTGATCCACGTCACATACATTTTTTAATTGTTAACTAGCTTAGCCCGTACTGCATACATTCCAACCATTACCTAGCCAACTTAACGATTAACCATGTTGATTTCATATAGATAATAGCCCCAAAACTAGATGTTACAATATATGCCTCAGAGGTTGTCATGAGTTAATGGAACGGTCTTGATGGTGAAAATACGAGAAAAGTGGATTTTTTATCGCCAATGTTGTCATGATAGGATCAATAGGACTAGAAAATGAGTACAAAACAAGTTTGGTTAAGCTAATTTGAACTGTCTTTATTTGAATCGCTCGGACCAGCTGAACAGATGACCTAGACCATGTGATTAGACCATATTTTTAAATTTTAAAATTTATTTAAATATCATTTACTAGTTAGTTTTACTACTTGAGCTTCATATTGCATTTCATCTTGATTTTTTTTATAATTGTAAATCCATAGCAAAATATCAAGACTTTCATATTTTGTTTATATATATATATATATATATATATATATATATATATATATATGTATGTATATATATGTATATATATGTATATATTATGTATATATATGTATATATATATATATATGTATATATATATGTATATATATGTATAATATATATATGTAATTATATATGTGTGTATATATATGTGTATATATATGTGTATATATGTGTATATATATGTGTGTATATATATATGTATATATATATGTATATATATATGTATATATATGTATTATATATGTATATATATGTGTATATATATGTATATATATGTATATATATGCATATATATATGTATATATATGTATATATATGTATGTATATGTATGTATATGTATGTATATATATATGTATGTATATATATGTATGTATGTATATTTGTGTATATATTATATTTAAATTATTTATAATGTTATCCATTCTCAAAACATGTCCAACAAGTAGATTTAAGGTGTCTTGAAAGCACCGATCCGATTAGGAAGGCAGAGTCGTTGCGGGAATAGGGAGGTCGATAGTTAATGTGGTCGTTTAGCTGGTCATGAACACCGCCCCAAGTATGCTTTTGATGCGGACTAAACTCGATGGAGACTCACCAAGGGAGCAGCAAAGATGCAAAGTGGGGAGGGAGCTGAGCGGTGCATGGGATTGTGAATAGAGCGCGAACACTACCTCTTATATTTTGTGTGAACTGATCATGATGGAGGTATGTAATGATACGTCCACCCTTCTACAACTACTTGTAAGGCTATTTGGTTTAATAATAACAAATAATGATAAATTAAGTAATTACACATATCGTCCTTGAAATTAAAAAAAAAATACAAGTTTGGTCATAAGGTTTGAAAAAATGGGACATATTTAGTGATTTTGTTAAACATCCGCTAATAAATTTCGTTAAGTGAAAGTAAAAGTACCATTTTACTCTTCAATTTTAAAATGAAAATAAAACCTAGAATAAATAATACCCCTCACCCACCATCCCCACCCCACCCTCACCCCATCCCTACCTCTACTCCATCTTTTTCAATTTTAACCACCCCCCCCCCCCCCCGCGACTACTTTCGAGTTCCGACAACCACTTCTGGTACTAACACCACCACACCCACACCCAATTCTCCATCATCTTCTTTGATTTATAGCCAAAAAGGTCATCCAGTGGCATCTTAGGTGCTTGGCATTTTAACACAACCACTAATACTACGCCTGAAACATCCATCGACACCACAAATCCACCACTACCCCTCGCAAGCTCCTTTGGCGACACCACCACTACAAAGCATATAACAAGGCATAACAAAGGCAACGACTCTGCCTTCCTAATCGATTAAAAGGAGGCTGGTGTTGCCGGGAAAGGGGGAATGGTACAGGTGGGGTTGGTATGCTTTTATTATTATTATTATTATTATTATTATTATTATTATTATTATTATATTATTATTATTATATTATTATTATTATTATTATTATTGTTATTATTATTGTTATTATTATTGTGTTATTATTTTGTTATTATTATTGTTATTATTATTGTTATATTATTGTTATTATTATTGTTATTATTATTGTTATTATTATTGTTATTATTATTGTTATTATTATTGTATTATTATTGTTATTATTATTGTTATTATTATGTTATTATTATTGTTATTATTATTGTTATTATTATTGTTATTATATTGTTATTATTATTGTTATTATTATTGTTATTATTATTGTTATTATTATTGTTATTATTATTGTTATTATTATTGTTATTATTATTGTTATTATTATGTTATTATTATTGTTATTATTATTGTTATTATTATTGTTATATTATTGTTATTATTATTGTTATTATTATTGTTATTATTTGTTATTATTATTGTTATTATTGTTATTATTATTGTTATTATTATTGTATTATTATTGTTATTATATTATTATTATTATTGTTATTATTATTGTTATTATTATTGTTATTATTATTGTTATTATTATTGTTATTATTATTGTTATTATATTGTATTTATTATGTTATTATTATTGTTATTATTATTGTTATATTATTGTTATTTTATTGTTATTATTATTGTTATTATTATTGTTATTATATTGTTATTATTATTGTTATTATTATGGTTATTTTATTGTTATTATTATGTTATTATTATTGTTATTATTATTGTTATTATTATTGTTATTATTATTGTTATTATTATTGTTATTATTATTGTTATTATTATTGTTATTATATTGTTATTATTATTGTTAGATTATTATTGTTATTATTATTGTTATTATTATGTTATTATTATTGTTATTATTATTGTTATTATTATTGTTATTATTATTGTTATTATTATGTTATTATTATTGTTATTATTATTGTTATTATTATTGTTATTATTATTGTTATTATTATTGTTATTATTATTGTATTATTATTGTTATTATTATTGTTATTATTATGTTATATTATTGTTATTATTATGTTATTATTATTGTTTTTATTATTGTTATTATTATTGTTATTATTATTGTTATTATTTGTTATTATTATTGTTTATTATTATTGTTATTATTATTGTTATTATTATTGTTATTATTATTGTTATTATTATTGTTATTATTATTGTTATATTATTGTTATTATTATTGTTATTATTATTGTTATTATTATTGTTATATTTTGTTATTATTATTGTTATTATTATTGTTATTATTATGGTTATTATTATTGTTATTATTTGTTATATTATTATGTTATTATTATTGTTATTATTATTGTTATATTGTTATTATTATTTTATTTATGTTAGATTATTGTTATCATTATTGTTATCATTATCATTATCATTATCATTATCATTATTATTATCATTTCTATCTTATTATCATTATCATTATATCATTATCATTATTATCATTATCATTATTATCATTATCATTATTATCATTATCATTATTATCATTATCATTATTATCATTATCATTATTATCATTATCATTATTATCATTATCATTATTATCATTATCATTATTATCATTATCATTATTATCATTATCATTATCATTATTATCTTATCATTATTATTATTATTATTATTATTTTATTATTATTATTATTACTTTATTACTATATTACTATATATTATATTATTATTATTACTATTATTATTATTACTATTATTATTACTACTATTTTATTATTATGATTTTATTATATTGATTATTATTATATTTATGATTTTATGATTATTATGATTATTATTATTATTTTATTTTATTATTATTATTATTATTATGTTATTATTATTATGATATTATTATTTATATTATTATTATTTATTATTATATTATTATATTATTATTATTATTATATTATTATTATTATTATTATTGTTATTATTATTGTTATTATTGTTATTATAGTTCTTATTGCTGCTGCTGCTGTTCTTGTGCTTGTTAAAATATGATGTAGTTTAGCAAAGAATTAGTGAGCGTATGAATTTGTTTATAGAAAAACATATATATTATGAAACAAATGGATTCCTCTTAAGGTAAACATTTTTGGTGGAGAGCTCTAGTAAATCGTCTTCCTACTAAATCGGAGAAGAAATATTCTGGTGACATCCATGACATGTTTGATGTGTGAGGAGATCAATGAATCTCTTAATCACATGTTCACATCTTGTTTATGGTGACAATTGTGTGGCAAATGGTCTGCGATTGGTGTAAAGTTCCACCAATATTTGCATTTTCAACAGGATCTACTAGAGATTCATCATAATGTTAATTGTATTGACATAAAGAGGAAATCTATTCAGTCTGTGGTACTTATCTCGTGTTGGGATATCTGGAAGGCATGCAACAAAAAGATCATTAAGAGCAAACAAATTTTCATTCAAGACATTATCAATGAAATCGAAATCAAGACTCTCAACTATCTTTCGATTAAAATATGTCTAGTATACATGATTTAGATTGAAGCACATGTTGTATCAGGTTTAGTTGAATTGTTTTCAAGTCTTTATATTGTTGTTGAGGTCCCTAGCTTCTTGCTATGGTCCTTATTTGTTTAAATATATATATATATATATATATATATATATATATATATATATATATATAATATAAATATATAAATATATAAATATATAAATATATAAATATATAATATATAAATATATAAATATATAATATATAACTATATAACTATATAACTATATAAATATATAAATATATAAATATATAAATATATAAATAATAATAAATATATAAAATATATATATGTAAATATATATAAATACATAAATATATAAATACATAAATATATAAATATATAAATATAT
This sequence comes from Flaveria linearis, assembly GCA_024085815.1. NCBI lineage: Eukaryota > Viridiplantae > Streptophyta > Magnoliopsida > Asterales > Asteraceae > Flaveria > Flaveria linearis. The sequence continues at coordinate 63,343,255 of CM044013.1, read as the reverse complement.
AATACATAAATATATAAATATATAAATATATAATATATAATATATAATATAGAAATATAGAAACAAACAAACAAACAAACATACCCAGTGTCTGCCGCTGAAGAGCAGGGTCTGGAAGGGGTATATGGTGGCAAGTCTTTCCTCTATCTAGAAAGATAGAGAGACCGCTTTCGAAGAGACCTCCGACTCGTTAACAAAGGCAATAACAATAACAATCATAATACAACGCATATACAAAGCATATAACAAGGCATAACAAAGGCAATAACCATCATAATACAAAGCATATAACACAATGATATATATCACAAGAAGAATTAGATAATGCGCTTATAAAAAAAACGGCATGTAACACCCAAAAAGGATAGATGAGGAAAACTACACCTAACGGTGGGGTACGACCATATGTCACCGTATACCCTTCCCACCCACAAAACCCACTAAAAGTCCTTAATTTTAATTCTACGCCTCCACTCACTTCTATCCTCGATCATGTTCTCAGAGAGATGCAAGTCCATCATCTCTCCTAATAACCTCGTCCCAAGTCAACCTAGGTCTACCTCTGCTCCTCCTACCCTCTAAGCTGATGTTCTCTACTGCTCGGACTGGTGCTGCCATCGTTCTCCTCTTCACGTGCCCAAACCATCTTAATCTTCCCTCTCTTATTTTTTCTGTGATACACGCCACCTCTAGCCTCTGGCGAAAGACGTCGTTTCTTATCCGATCCAATCTTGTGTGTCCACACATCCACCTCAGCATTCGCATTTCTGCGACCTCTATTTGTCTCTCGTGCGATTTCTTTATGGCCCAACAGTCTGTGCCGTATAACATAGTTGGACGTACTGCCACTCTGTATAGTTTTCCCTTTAGTTTTGCCGGGAACCTCTTATCACACAAAATTCCTGATGCTGCTCTCCACTTGCACCATCCTGATTGTACACGGTGTGCTACATCGCTGTGTATCTCTCCATCTTCCTGTACGTACGAGCCAAGGTATTTGAACCTAGACGTCCGGGGGACCGCCATGCCCTGGATACTGATTTGGGTGTCCTCTTCGGCCTCACCACTAAAGTTACAATGCATGTATTCTGTCTTAGAGCAACTTATCCTTAAGCCCCTGCGTTCTATTGCTGCTCTCCACTGTTCTAATCTCTCGTTAAGCACCGTCTTAGATTCTGATATTAAGACAATATCATCCGCAAACAGCATACACCATGGGACTGGCTCTTGTATAGACTTGGTCATCTCGTCCAACACTACTGTGAAGAGGAATGGGCTCAATGCCGATCCTTGGTGGAGTCCTACTTCCACCGGGAAGTAGTCTGTGTCTCCGACAGGTGCTCGTACACATTTTTTGCCCCGTCATACATATCCTTTATTATTTTGATATACCTTTCTGGTACCTTTCTAAGTTGTAGACTTTCCCAGATGAGTTTCCGCGGCACACTGTCATATGCTTTTTCTAGGTCAATGAATACCATATGCAGGTCTCTTTTCTTTTCTCTATATTTCTCCATTATCCTCCTTATGACGTGTATAGCTTCTGTTGTAGAGCGGCCTGGCATAAATCCAAATTGGTTTACCGCTATCTGAGTTTCTCGTCTAATTCTCATGTCAACAATTCTTTCCCATAGCTTCATCGTGTGACTCAATAGCTTTATTCCCCTGTAATTTGCGCAACATTGGACATCTCCTTTTTTCTTATATATGGGGACTATGACACTGCTTCTCCACTGCTCTGGCATCTTTCCTGTCTTAAAGATAGTGTTGAATAAGTCCGTTAGCCATTGTAGGCCCTCATCTCCCAGGCACTTCCACACTTCAATCGGGATGTTGTCTGGCCCCACCGCCTTAGCCCTTCCCATTTTCTTCAAAGCTCTCTTAACTTCATCGACTGTGATGCTTCTACAATAACACTTGTTTTGTTGCGTCGTTTGAGTTGTTTCATCGATCTCCGTTTGTTGATTACGGTTCGTTATGTTGAAAAGGATATCGAAGTAAGTTTTCCATCTTCCCTTGATGTCTTTCTCCCTCACCAAGACCTTTCCATCCGCGGCCTTTATAAACTTCACCGATCTCAAGTCCTGTCTACTACGTTCCCTTGCCTTGGCAATCTTAAACATGTCATGTTCACCCTCTTTCGTCTCTAATCGCTTATACATCCTCTCGTATGCTGTGTTCTTTGCCTCTGACACAGACTTTTTCGCCTCTCGTTTTGCCTCTTTGTATTTATCTTTTAGCTCTGTTCGTTCTTCCTCATTATTACAGCGTAAAAGCTCTCTAAAATTTTGTTGTTTAATTCTTATCTTCTTCTGTACATCTTCGTTCCACCACCAGGATTCCTTGTGATTGATTTTCCTATTTGTTGTAGTCCCAAGCGTTTCTTTAGCTGCTTGAGTGACTCTAGTTGCCATAGCCTCCCACTTTTGGTTTGCGTCTTCCTGTGGCCCACTCGGGTTCATTGGTATGATTTTATCTCTAAAGATGGTAATCTTTTCGTCTTTGAGTTGTCCCCATCTGATCGTAGGTCTACTTCTCTTAGTTGGTTGGACACTTGCTCTCTTCAGTCGTATATCTGCCACCAACATGTGATGTTGAGTGACTACTGTCTGTCCCGGTATTGTCTTGCAGTCCTTCCACGAGCTACGATCTTCTCTCCTCATCAGCAAATAATCTATCTGTGTGTGTCTCCCGCCGCTGCTAAACGTAATTAGATGCGATTCTCTTTTCTTGAAAAACGAATTTATGATGCTTAGTTCATGCGCTAATGCAAAGTCAAGAAGCTCCCTACCGACGTCATTCCTCAGACCATACCCAAAGCCTCCATGCACCAACGGGAAATGATCGTTGTCCTTACCGATATGCCCATTAAAATCTCCTCCTATAAATATTTTTTCTTCTCGGGGTATGTCTCCCATAACGTGATCTAAACTCTCCCAGAACTTCTTTCTTTCCGTATCCCCTAGTCCAACTTGCGGTGCATACGCACTAACTACAGCCACTACCTCGTCTCCTATTACTATCCTTAACAACATAAGTCTATCATCGATTCTTCTAACTTCCACTACATTATCCTGAAGTTCTTTAGCTACTAAAAAACCTACTCCATTTTTTGTTCCATCTGACCCTGAGTACCATAGTTTATACCCATTACACTCCTTTGCCCTCCCACCTCGCCATCTAGTCTCCTGGAGGCACGCTATCTGAACCTTACGACTCCTTAACACATCTATTATCTCTAATAACTTATTAGTAAGTGTTCCTACATTCCATGATGCCACTCGTAATTTATAACCCTTATTCCCTGTAGTTGCATCTCTCGTCACCGTACATGATCTCGGGACAACATAATGTCTCCTGTTATCTATTATACCTCACTCACCCAACGTGACAAGAAACACCTTAAAAGAGGATGCCACACTAATAAAGCATAAACAAAAGCAGTCGAACACAATTACAACCAGCAACAGAAATATATCAAATCACATGACAATGTGACTGGCACAATCAAATCCCTATTTAAAAGCAGAGTGCTGGTACCCCTAACCCAGCCAATCAGTCCAATCTAAACTATTTAAAATCAGAACAAGTAGCTATTTAAAATCAGGAGCAGAGAATATGAACTAACAATCAGACTAGAAGCAGGGATATAAACTAACAATCAGACTAGGAGCAGAGATATAACCTAACAATCAGAACAATCAGTCCAAACGAGAAAATATAAATAGAGCAGACTAGACGCAGAGATAAAACCCGAGACGGAACGATCTCACCCAAATTACACGAACAAGTAGCTATTTAAAATCAGAATGAAGTCACGTTGGGTGACTAAACCCTAAACCCTAAACCCTAAACCCTAAACCCTAAACCCTAAACCCTAAACCCTAAACCCTAAACCCATATTTGATGAACGAAATATAGAAATATATGTATATATAATATATATGTTATATAAATATATATATATATATAAATCTATATATATATATATATATAAATATCTACATATATATAATTATAAACATATATATATATATATGTGTATATATATATATATATATATATTATACATATATACATATAAATATATATATATATATGTATATATATATGTATATATATGTATACATATGTGTATATACGTATATATGTATATATATATGTATATATATACATATATGTATATATACGTATATATGTACATACGTATATATACGTATATATATACGTATACATATATATGTATATATATGTATACATATGTGTATATACGTATATATGTATATATATATGTATATATATACATATATGTATATATACGTATATATGTACATACGTATATATACGTATATATATACGTATATATACATATATATATATGTTGGGTCATGATGAGGCTGGTGCATCCAAAACCACTTCACATAGTCATTTTGATGCTACATTCAAGGGCTTCCGAAGCTAAGCATGAGATCTTCTGAGAGTCTGAAGAACATCAGCTGAAGATATCAGCTGAAGGCAACAGCTGAAGTCAACAGCTGAAGGCAACAGCTGAAGTCAATAGCTGAAGGCAACAGCTGAAGTCAACAGCTGAAGACAACAACTGAAGCCAACAGCCGAAGACTATCTTCCGAAGACAAAGTCCGATGAAAGAGCTGAAGACAAAGTCTGAACTTCCGAAGACAAAGTCTGATGAAAGAGCTGAAGACAAGGTCTGAAAGCTTCCGAAGACAAAGTCTGATGAAAGAGCTGAAGACAATGTATGAAGACTTCCGAAGACAAAGAAGACTCCAAGCCTCGGAAGATGCAGTCTTCCGAAGTATAAGTGGCTTCGGAAGAAGTTATTCTTCCGAAGCATTTTTATCCTTCGGAAAACATTGCTATGTCCAGTAGATATAAGTATGGTCCCTGATAGTCCACTGCAGACCTCTGATACAGCATGGCATCTTCCTAAAGAGCCATGTTGTTGACCATACTTTATTCTACTGTTCACCTTTTTATGATAGTACATGTTACCAACTTTAGTTGGTGACAAAAGGTAAGTCAGGGACATGTCCTGACTACCAACTCTTAGACAAAATATCTGAAAGACCTCACCTAGAGTCTTGTAGTATAGATGTTAGGTTAGAGGTTTCCAGCTGGTATCAAAGTATATCCGGCTGTAGGTAGTATTATATATATCTTCTCCATGTAACTCATTAGAAAAGCGATTTGACTCCAAGAGTCTTGTAATCCTTTGAGTTGAGAAGCAATATATAAAAGTACCTTGAAAATTTACATCTTGTGTTTATTTACTACCTGTTACTTGTTATATTGTGATCAACTCTTTATAGACTCTTGCTGAGTGTTGTTCAAGGTGAGTTTGAGAGAAAAACCATATGTTGAGTGACCAATACACGATCCTGCAATTGGTATCAGAGCTTCCAGGCTCTTGATTGTGTGATCTTACCATCCAAATCAACCAGTTTTTCACTCCTCACTTCAAACCACTCACTCAAATGGCCGCTCTCTCCAAGGCTGATATGGAACCGGTACCATGATCAAGTCCCCACTGATCACCCCTGAAGACTTCGACACATGGTGCATTTGAATGGAAGGCTTCATCAAGTGTCAAGATTCAAGAATGTGGGACTCCATTGTCAATGGTCCTTTCGTACCAAGCACTACTTCTGCCACTGGTAATCGCATCATTCCAAAAGATGTTGATGATTACTCAGAAGAAGATAAGAAGAGAATAGAGCTAGATCAAAGGGCTATGACTTCTCTCCAAACTGCTCTCCCTAATTCCGTCTACAGAGGCTTCAAGAAGTGCAAGACAGCCAAAGATTTATGGGATGCATTGAAGCTTATGTATGAAGGATCCAAGGAAACCCAAGAGAACAAGAAGGATCTCTTGAAGTAGCAGTTTGAGAACTTTACTTTCAAGGCTGGTGAGACATTGACTAAACAATACTTCAGGTATGTTGAGATAGTAGATGCTCTGGTGGATATTGGAGTAGCTCTTGAGAATAGAGACATAGTTAGGAAGTTCATGTCTTCCCTTCCTAAACTATGGACGCACTATTGTGTTGTAATCAAGAGAACTTCGGACCTTAAGACTCTTACTCTCACAGAGTTGTATGGTATCCTAAGTGCATTCCAGATGGAGATGAACATGCAGAACTCCTCTGGTCACTCCAATAACCAACTGAGTTCAGCCCTTCATGTGGTTGAAAGAGAAATCACAGAACCACAACATCAGTTGCTGTGTTACCCTGACAACTCACATAGTGGACCCTATATTACTCTACCTGAGACTCCAAAGTCTCAAAAGGTTCAACACAACTCCTTTCAGGATAGTTGTGCCTTTGTCTCTGGAAGTGGACACTCTGGTGATTTTCAATACTGCTTTGATGATCTTGAGTGCTTCAGTCCAGATGATGTGGAGTATGTGGACATTGTCCAACAGATGGCTCTTTTAACTTACAGAGCAAAGAAGTTCTTCAAGAGAACTAGAAGGTAATTCACTCAAAACCCAGTCAACAGCAAGTTTAGGTTTGATAAGACAAAAGCAAAGTGTTACAACTGCAACCAACTAGGTCACTTTGCTAGGGAATGCAAGGCTCCCAAGAACAACCCGGGAACCCCACAGGCCTCCACACATCCCACTGCTTCAAAACATGAAGAGAAGTCAACTGAAACAGCTGCTGTAGCTCAAGAAGTTGACTGGAGCTTCATGGTACAAGATGTGACTCCCCCTCAAGCACTCATGGCGGGAACAGATGATGATCAGGTATTTGAACATCTTTGTACTGCTGCCTGTATTGCTAAAGTTAAACTCTATAAGGATTACATTTCGGAAATCAGATCTGAGGTTGAGTCTTTAAATGTGTTAAAATCTGATTTTAAGAGAGCTGAATCTGACTATTAAAAGAAAATTGAAGAGTTAGAGAAAACTGTGTCTCTTTTAAAACATGAAAAGACCAACTATAAGACTCAAATTGAAGATTTGATATCCAAACTATCTGAAGTTCAAGCCCAGTTGGTCACTGCCGAGGCTCAGGCCAGGAAGCAAGCTATTGCTGAGCAAAACTTCCAAACTATTCTTGCATCATCCTCTCATTCCAAAATGTTTTATCAAAACAAAGAAGGGTTGGGAACCAATGAAATAGCTCTACCACACTCTTATGAGTCTATTAGACTACCTAGATGTGGTACTGAAGAGCAAGAGGTTCCAACTGCTGACCCTTCTCCGTTGGAACTAGAGGAGGAGGCAAAAATAGTGGCCACCACAGGGGAGAAACAGGAGGATACACTCATCTCCACCTGTGAAGACCAAATCCTAACCACCAAGGCAAGAAGAAGTAGAGCTAAAGCTGCTAGAAGGACTGCCAAGAAGGTTGCAGAGTCCAAGCTTAAGATTGACCCAAAGCAAAAGGGTGTCTTCATATCTGCCGGATTCCATGTGGTAGGTACTTCTGATTCAGGAAAGGAGTGTAGTACCATCACTCCTGTCCTACCAAAGGATCAGAAGTTGAAAGGGAAAGTTGTTGATGAAGAGAAGAAATCCAAGAAACAGCAACCTACAAGTTCCCAAAAGACTAACATTGCATGCATAATGTGTGGTCTGCACAATCACATGGCTAAAGATTGTTACTACAATCCAGCAAGCACACATTATGCAAATAATGTTAGAAAAGAAGGAGTCAAAGAAGGTTTCTCAGTTGGACCATTTCAAACGATCCAAATGATGAAGAAGGGAAAGTTGGTCTCGGAAGCCAAGTTGCTTTCGGAAGAAAGTACTTCTTCCGAAGGGAAAATGGCTTCGGAAGCCAAAGCTTCCAAGGTTTGGAAGAACAAGAAGGCTCCCTTGAAACCATCTCAGAAGAAGACTACTTCGGAAGAAAAGGTGGTGAAGGCTTTTTCCGAAAAGAAAGAAGCTTCGGAAGAAGACCATGTTGCAAAAGCTTCAACAAGCTCATCCTCAAAGATCAACCAAGGGATGGATTGGAAGATCAAGGAAGATGCTGCAGCCCAAACCTCTTCTTCAACGACCTCTATTGAACCCCAATGCATATCTTTTGGTTCAATTATGTCATTATCTTTGGAAGAGCCCAAGACCAGCATGGCTTGGGCTTCCAAACAAAACTAACCATCTCATCTTATGTGCAGGGACATCCATTTGACAAGAATAACAATGTCTGGATTGTAGATAGTGAATGCTCCAGGCACATGACAGGGAACAGATCTTTCCTTCAACAATTCTAGAACTTTGATGGAGGGCCTGTCCAATTTGGAGGTGAGGCCGGAGGATATATTTCTGGCAGAGGAAGTATATCTGACCGGCTTGTCGCGTGCACTAGTCAAAGATAGTATTTGTATAGTTCCTTAGTACCAAAACTATGTAGCAAATGGTAAGAAGGGTGTCGAATCACAAGGAGTATGTGGTTTGTGTTTAGACTTGAATTGGACTAACGAATTAATTATGAAGCTTGCTATTTTGTTTATAAAAGATTTTATATGTTTATTTGAAATGGTGATGAGATTTTGTTCAACACAAAGGAATGAACAAAACACAAAGGTTGCTTAAAAATGATTAACAAAACTTGAGAAACTTAGAACAATGGTTAACAAAACAAGGTTTAATAATAAGGTTCACCCCCGGTTGATATCATAAGGTTATGGTTCTACCAATCCAACTAACTTGCATCAAAGGTGTGGTTTATGCTAACGAGTTCATCATTACACGGTTTAGGTGTCAATAATCGTCAACGTTAACACGGACAATAATACACTTCATTACACAAGAACATTCAAACTCTACATATACATAGCACACATGACCAACTCCATTTCTCAAAGACAAATTTCATAATCATTCATTCAATTTGGGAATTCAAGTTAAGATCAAAGTACTAACATAAATGTTTCAAGCAATCAAATACACAACACAAGGATGCAATCTAGTTTTCAAATGTTAACAAACCATAGTCTTACAATACACGAACCGGGGGAAAACCCAAAGAAGCTTAGCCTCTCATGTTGATTGAAGCGTGGAATCCGGTTGATGATCTTGGTTGAAACTCCGTGGCACTTGGATTTGGAATCACTTTGATGATGATGAAGATGAGTTAGAGAAGTAGAGAAGAGCTCCAAAATCGCCCCTTTTCGTCTCTTCCTGCGTCTGCTACTGCTTGAAGTGTTTTTGCCCTAATTCCCCCCTTAAATGTGGTCAAAACCCGAAAGTTCTGGTCAATCCAGGATAAGGACGTAAGTTACGTCCATAAGGACGTAAGCTACGTCCTCTCCACTTTGGTACGTCCTGAGCTACTGTCTTACGTCCACAAATCAGGGGAGAAAAGCTAAGGACGTAAGCTACGTCCTTGAGGACGTAAGTTACGTCCCTAACATATTTTTGCCTCTGGGCTTTCTTTTGTTGTTTTCCCGTGTTCCAGATCTCATCCATCTTTCTCTTACGCTCAATTTCCTTCCTTTTAGCTCCAAATGCCTGCGTTTCATAAGCAGGACAAAGTAATTCCGTTCGATAATAAAATCACGTTAAATGCATACATTTAAACACTTAAAACATATACAAAACATGAACGCATCAATATCCAATGGCAGAATAAACATTGACAAAGTTCACTGTGTCAAACAGCTTGAACACAATCTGTTAAGTGTTTCTCAATTCTGTGACCAGAAGCATCAGATGCTTTTCACAGAACATGAGTGCATTATCCTCAAACCAGGGATGACAATTCCTCTGGAATTGGTGCTTCTTAGATCTCCTAGGAAAGGGGATATGTACAAGCTGAATATGAACAATGCTTCTCCTATGGGTGAAGTATCATGCTTTCTTTCCAAAGCTGATAGTGATGAGTCAACACTATGGCATAAACGCATGTGTCATGTGAATTTTAAAACAATGAATAAATTGGCTAAAAATAACTTGGTACATGGGTTGCCTAAAAAGGAATTTTTCTGCAAAGATAACTATGTTGCATGCCTGAAAGGGAAACAACACAGATCATCTCATAAATCCAAATGTGTTAACTCTATCACTACTCCATTGCACATATTGCACATGGATATCTTTGGTCCCACAAGTATAATGAGCATTGGAAGGAAATCATACTGCCTTGTGATTGTTGATGATTTACAAGATTTACATGGGTATTCTTTTTAAGAAGTAAAGATGAAACTGCTGAAACGTTAAAATCTTTTATTCTTAAAATAGAGAATCAAATTGATCACAAGGTTAAGATTATTAGAAGTGATCAAGGGACTGAGTTTAAGAACTTTGTTCTTGACTCATTCTGTGACTCAAAAGGGATTTCCAGACAATATAGTGCTCCCAGAACTCCTCAACAAAACGGTGTTGCTGAGAGGAGGAATAGGACACTTATTGAGGCTGCTCGGACCATGTTAGCTGATTCAAAGCTGCCTCTAACATTCTGGGCAGAGGCAGTTAACACTGCATGCTATGTGTAGAACAAGGTTCTTGTAGTTAAGCCCCATGGAAAAACCCTTATGAGTTATGGAACAAGAGGCCACCGTTCATTGGCTTTCTAAGGTCCTTTGGCTGCAGGTGTACCATACTTAACACAAAGAACAACTTAGCAAGGTTTGCTGAGAAGTCGGATGATGCTATCTTTGTTGGATACTCTTCTAGCTCCAAAGCTTATAGAGTATATAACATCAAGAATCAACAATTTGAGGAGTCATCCAATATAGTTGTTAATGAGCACACTCCTTGTGTTAAGGGGAATGGACCTGATTATATCTTTGATTTAAAATTGTTTCCAAACTATTCTAAACAATCTTGTGAGAATGTTTCAGCTGGAACAGATGCTCAAGGTGATTCTGATGCTGATGTAGATCAACTATTTGAGCTTCCCAAACCTCTTCCAAATTCTCCAAGAGCTGAAAGGCAATAAGCTTCAACCATTCACAGATCTGATAGTGTAACTATCTCCAGGAATAGTGAAGCTTCAACAAGTGAATCACCTGATGAACCCCAAAGCTCTTTAGGTTGAGGGAAGTAGTATTCTGAAGGAACAGGCAACTGTTAATACTACTTCACAACCAACCATTGATGATGTTTCTTAATCATTCAATCAGTCGTCATTGAATGACTTTGAAACAGCAGCTGGACAGAGTGATCCAGTTCCTGATCAGAATATGTCCAATCTAGACTTATCTCTGTAACCGGAAGTGATTCCTCGTCTTAGGATTCACAACACTCATCCAACTGAGAACATCATAGGGAATGTCTCTGAGGGGGTGAGAACAAGAGGACAAACTCAACATGGAATGTCTGCTTGTACTCATGCTTCTTGTCTCAGATGGAACCCAAGAAGGTGGAAGATGCCTTAAAGGATAGTAGTTGGGTTGAATCGATGCAGGAGGAGCTGCTTCAATTCAGAAGACAAAAGGTCTGGAATCTATGCCCACTACCATCTGGTCAAGTACCCATAGGCACTAAATGGGTTTTCAGAAACAACAAAGATGATAGAGGCTTGATTATCAAGAACAAGGCAAGACTAGTAGTTTAAGGGTACACCCAGGAGGAAGGAATTGATTATACTGATGTCTTTGCACCTATTGTAAGACTTGAGGCAGTTAGGATCTTCCTTGCTTATGCTGCATCCAAGAACTCACAGTCTACCAACTTGATGTCAAGTGTGCTTTTCTATATGGGGATATAGATAGGGAAATCTATGAATGTCAACCTCCAGGATTTGAAGACCCACAGCACCCCAACTATGTGTGCAAACTGGATAAAGCTCTATATGGGCTGCACCAAGCACCTAGGCTGTGGTATGAGACCTTGTCTCAGTTTCTCCTGAAGAATGGATACACTAGAGGTACCATTGACAAGACTATCTTCATTAGGAAGTCTGGAGAAGACATTTTGCCTGTACAAGTCTATGTTGATGACATCATATTTGGTTCTTCAAATGACCAAATGTGCAAGGACTTTGAGAGCATTATGAAGCAAAAATTTGAGATGAGTTCCATGGGAAAAATGGACTTTTTCCTTGGAATTCAGGTGAAACAGATGAAGGAAGGGTTCTTCATAAGTCAATCTAAGTATGTCTCAGACATCTTAGATAGATTTGAAATGAAGGACTGTAAACCAGCCAAGACACCCATACCCAGAAACCATAATCTTTGCCCTGACCTTGAGGGGGAGGATACTGATCAACATCAGTATAGAGCAATTATTGGTTCTCTGATGTATCTCACTGCTAGTAGACCAGATTTCATGTTTGCCACATGCATTTGTGCAAGATATCAGGCTGCTCCAAAGGTGTCTCACCTGGCTAATGTTAAGAGAATCCTCAGATACCTCAAAGGAGCACCTAAACTAGGTCTCTGGTATCCAAGAAATAGTGATTTCAATCTCTATGGATACTCTGACAGTGACTATGGTGGCTGCAACATTGACAAGAAATCAACATCAGGAGGATGTCAATTTCTTGGTGGAAGGATCATCTCATGGCAATGCAAGAAACAATCCTGTATCTCTACATCAACTGCTGAAGCTGAATACATTGCTGCTGCTAGCTGCTGTGCTCAACTGCTATGGATTCAAAATCAAATGTTAGACTATGGATTCAACTTCATGACTACTCCTATCCATATTGACAACAATAGTGCTATCTCCATTACTGAGAATCCGGTGAAGCACTCCAAGACAAAGCATATTGATATCAGGTATCAGTTCATTAGAGATATTCATGAGAAACATCTGATAAAGTTAATCAAAGTTGACTCAAATGAACAATATGCTGATTTGTTCACAAAGGCATTTGATGAACAAAGATTTAAGTATCTCATATCAGTTATTGGGATGATAAACATTGATTAACTAGCTCTTTTGAAAAGCTTTTTCAAATGTGTAATGTCTTGTGTCAATACAATTTAAGCCCTGTTACAAAAGATCTTTAAATTATTCTAAGTGTAAATTCCTTCCGAAGAGGAATTAACTCTCGGAAGATATTCTTGAATATCTTCCGAAGCCAAATTCCTCAATGGAAATTTTCTTCTCGGAAGAGTTTTTGGTCTCGGAAGAAGCGATTGATTTTACATCAGATCTACTTCCGAAGCTTATATAACTCTCCATTCGGAAAGACAATTTACCTTCGGAAGCAATGCCTTGCTTCGGAAGAGAAATTGTCTTCGGAAGATAATTACCTTCGGAAATGTTTTGCCTTCGGAAGGAGAGATTTTTATGTGTAACGGATATCTTTGGGCCCCACTCTGTAAAAGGTAAAAATTTTGCTCATGATGGTCAGATTATTTAAAATTATCCCTTGCCGACACTGTCATTTCTCCACCGTAAACCACCATACCACCCACAGTAACCCCAAAACAGTTACCCTATTACCGCCACTACCACAATTCATCCCCTTTAAATAATCCAGACTGATCAAAGTCATCTTCTTTTACCAATTTACTTCCCTAACTATTCCTTTCATTGTCAAACCTACAATTTCACCCAAATTCAAGCTTACTTTCTCTGTAATGGCGCTAAACCCTCAGCACAACCAAGTCGCATTGCTTGATTCGTCAAGAGATGCTGACTTTACCGAAATCATCACCTTTCTTACTGAATCCACCTACCTCACGACGCTAACTGTTAACCCCACTGTCTACTCCAACCACATGTCCGAATTATGGAGTAACGGTCAAACTGAAGTTCTGAATGGGGTTCGCGTCCTGAGAACCCGCATTTGTGGCCAAGAGTTGGTCATCACTGAACAACTCATCAGGGAGCATCTCGAGCTTCATGATGATGGGGCTCCTACTGAGTTTCCCAAAGAAGACTTGGATAGCACCTACATCCTCATGGGATATGGTGGGGATGTGAGCAGGTCAACCGTCTACAAGTTCAACTTCTCATACCATTGGAAGTTCCTGCTGCACATTGTCCTGCACTGCTTATCCAACAAGTCAGGGGGATGGGATCAAATCCCATATGAACTAGGATGCCTAGTTCATGAGTTGGTGAGAGGTCTACGCTTCAACTACTCACGATTTGTGTTGACCAACCTAATCGGTAATCTGAGAAGGGATACATTCTTCATGTATCCCAGATTCATTCAACACATAATCAACTATGAGCTGGAACCGAGCAAGCTTGTCTGTGCAGCTGCTCTTACAGTTCCCCAAGTGAGGCCTACCATCTTTAAAACATTGAAGAAGATGTCCATAAACTTCACTGGAAGGTACACTCCATTACCTCCAGAGATGACCGAGCGCATAGCTCCTGGTGACATCCCTGTTATCCCCACAGGTGATGAACCCACACCAGCAACCTCCACCACAAATGTCCCCACACCTTCTTTACCCATCAAAATTACATACCAGAGACGCCCCAAACGAACCCTTGCTCAATCTACTCTGATGGAACAAGCTCTTCCAGTTCAAACCAAAAGGGCTAGAGTGGAACCATGGGCTCCCACTCAGTCCAAGGTCACACCATCCTTCACATTTGACCTCAATGTGGGTTTTGAGCCTCCTCAGTCTCAAACCCAAGAGCCCAAACCCCAAGCCTTAAGCCCACAGGGTGAGTCTTTACACTCCCCTGTGCAGCCTTCAAGGGACAGCCCCACTATAGACTCAATGCCTGTAGACATTGATCTAGGTCCCGGGTCAGTAGGTTTAACCTCCTTATCTTTCACTGACCTTTTACTCCGCACTGATGAAGAGATTACATCTCTCCATGGCCATGAAGTTGATCTACAACACCCTCTGAAAGATCAACAGAGCCAAGAGAGATCCCTTGTCTCTAGCCCCCATCAGCAGCCAATTACTGAGGTGAGTCCCACTGATGTGGAGGGGACTCATGTAGGCTCAGCTGCCACTACTCAGAGTCTCTCATTGAGCTCTCAGTATAGTGGTAACATCAATAGGACTGAATCTACGACAACTTTGCCCATTGACATCTCTGAAAGAGATGACTTTGAGTAAAGGTATCCAGGGTGCCAAGAAGCCACATCTGGTGGTGAGACTGAGCATACTAGGTATGTTATCTCATCTCCCCGTGATTCTTCTCATGAAGATGAGGGAAGTATGCAACTCACACTTCAGTACTTGCTTTCTAAGGTCTCCAACCTGGAATCACAGATGAGGATCTTAGAATCAAGGACAGCCACTCAGCAACTTGAGATTAACACTCTCAAGGCTAAACTAGCTGAGAAACAGACGGAGAGGTCTGTTAGGCATGTACCTATTCAAGTATCATTGACTTCTTCCTCTAGCTCATCTAGCTCTCAAGATGATGCTACCAAAAAGGGGGAGAAAGTTCAGAGACAAACATCTGAGGAACCACAGACCCAGTCCTTTACTTCCCAACTCATCACACTACCTGAGTCATCTCAATCATTTCTAGAGATTGACTCAAAGATGCTTCATGATCTCTACAGACTTTTCACAAAGTTTGTATTGAGATCCTCCTTAGAACAGCCTAGCCCTGACACCACACTTATATACTTTGGGGTTTCGGAGCTTCAAAGACTGACTGCACCTTCTACCACTGTGAAAGAAGTTGGTCAACCTAAGGTCCACATGGAACCTGAGATTAACTTCAAAGGGGAAATGGGGACTGATGGCCCAGCAACTAAAACAGATGGGACAGAACTTGCAGCAGCCTCTTCTTCCGAAGCTCAGGCTGAAACTTCCGAAGCTGACATTGAAGCCTCGGAAGAACAAGACAAGTCTTCCGAAGCTGAGATGGAAGCTGTGGAAGGTTTGTTCCAAATGTCCGAGGAACTAACCATCACAGATGTCATTGCTGAAATAGCATCTGAGGTGAGCAGGGAGGACGTTTCTGATATACCTCCATCCCAAACACCAGTTGAACCTCTCTCTCAATCTGAACCCTCTATCCAAGAACCACCACAGTCAAGCTCTGCCAAAGACAAAGGCAAAAGGAAATTGACTGCGGAAGAGCTTCAGGAAGAGGAAAGGATTGAAAAGCTCAAGAAGAAAGGTAGGTTTCCTGCTGAGAAGTTGCTAGCTGCTAGCTCTAAGGCAGCTGCAGCTAATCAGGAGGAAATCAACACTAAGAGAAGGACAGCACTCATTGACCAGCTCATCAGCTTAGGAGCTGCCAATAAGGAAGTACTCCTGCTACCACTAGAGGAGTTGGTGACTTTGGAGAGGTCAACCAGGCTAAGGCAAGAAGAAGAAGCCAGGTTTGCCTTGGAGAAGGAAGAAAAAGAACAAAGGGAAGCAGCCCTGCAGCTGAGAGAGGCTAGGATTAAATTCCTACTCTCAAGAGGATTTAGTCTTCCGGAACTGTCTCCACTTGATGATGACATGATCCTGCTGCTCCACAACAAAGAGCAGGATCAAATGGAGAAGGAAATGAAGAAAGCTGCCAGGGAGAAGTTGAAGGAGAGGAAGCGGAGGGAGGAAGAAAAGGGGATCACTGCCACCAAGAAGTCTAACGACAAAGCCTGGATGAAAGACTATCTCCAGGCTCATGGCTTCTCTGGTAGGCAGGTGGGACCTATGTCCAAAAGGACACTCCAGCAGATAGTCAGTGAAATAAAAGCTGACATCCGTATGGGGAAAAGGAAAGAGATGTACAGGAGGGGACAGGGAATGGTCTTCACCCCAGCCACTCAACCACAGCCACTCAACCACAGCCAACCACTAAACCATAACCCACACAAGAAGAACCAATCCCATTTCCCATCAAAACCGAATCCACTGATGAAACCTTCATCCCTGAACCCACAACTCTACCCAAACCTACCATTTCACCTCAACCACCTAAACTTCCCATCCTAAAACCCAAAACACAACCCAAAACCGCTAAACCTAAACCTACCCAACAGAAACCAAGATCATCCCTTCAGCCTTCTCAACATGTCTCCTTTGAGGAGATAAAGGAGTTCAAGACTAGGCTCATCAACTGCATTACTATGAGCAGCATCTCCTGTGAGGGAGACCTTATCAACATCACCTATGTTGATAACTCTTCAAACTCCCTCACCCTAGGCCAATTTCTTGAGTTGCCTAGAGATACCTTGGGCCAGGCTGCAAGACTTCTTGGTCTCAACTCTGATACCCTCAATGCTGAAGAGAAGAGACTAAGAAGGAAACTGGTGACTCTATTGGATACAAGGAAAGAGGACAGGATTTCTAGTCAATCTCCTGGACCTAGGAAAGCTATAATCCAATGGAGGCTCGATGAACCTTCTCACAACTTTGTCGTGGAAAGAGAGAATGGTGAAACCAACAGGCTTAATGCCACTTCTCTATTGCATCTCAGCAGATTTGACATTGCTGAGCTTGCAGAGAAGCCATTCTCCAATCCCTCCAACTCTGAGACTGCTGCACACATCAGAAATCATATCAGCGGTCTCCACTTGGCTGAACTGAATACAAGAGCCAAGATTGAAGAAAAGTTGAAGTTGAAAAGACCGAAAGACAAGGAAAGACCAACCACCAAAGGCACAGCCTTTCTATAGATGGTGGAAGGTCCGGAATTGGAACCAATAGTTAGATGGGAATATGACTATAGTTCCCATCAACTAACTCTTTTTAGAGGGCCACAACAAAGGGTACACATAATCCAATCTGACAGAGTGGAGGTTTTGTCTACCAAGAATTTATACAAACTCCTCAGCACCACATCAGGAAAGAATGAAGAAACTGATAAACACTTACTTTCAATGGTGCTGAGAGTTTTGAGAAGAAGAGGGAAGTGAAGTTTTAGTAGCATCAGCCTAGGGGGAGTTTGTTGGGTCATGATGAGGCTGGTGCAACCAAAACCACTTCACATAGTCATTTTGATGCTACATTCAAGGGCTTCCGAAGCTAAGCATGAGATCTTCCGAGAGTCTGAAGAACATCAGCTGAAGATATCAGCTGAAGGAAACAGCTGAAGTCAACAGCTGAAGGCAACAGCTGAAGTCAACAGCTGAAGGCAACAGCTGAAGTCAACAGCTGAAGTCAACAGCTGAAGACAACAGCTGAAGCCAACAGCTGAAGACTATCTTCCGAAGACAAAGTCTGATGAAAGAGCTGAAGACAAAGTCTGAGCTTCCGAAGACAAAGTCTGATGAAAGAGCTGAAGACAAAGTCTGAAAGCTTCCGAAGACAAAGTCTAATGAAAGAGCTGAAGACAAAGTCTGAAGACTTCCGAAGACAAAGTCTGAAGAAAGAGCTGAAGACAAAGTCTGCTTCCGAAGACAAAGAAGACTCCAAGCCTCGGAAGAAGCAGTCTTCCGAAGTATAAGTGGCTTCGGAAGAAGTTATTCTTCCGAAGCATTTTTATCCTTCGGAAGACATTGCTATGTCCAGTAGATATAAGTATGGTCCCCGACAGTCCGCTGCAGACCTCTGATACAGCATGGCATCTTCCTAAAGAGCCATGTTGTTGACCATACTTTATTCTACTGTTCACCTTTTTAAGATAGTAAATGTTACCAACTTTAGTTGGTGACAAAAGGTAAGTCAGGGACATGTCCTGACTACCAACTCTCAGGCAAAATGTCTGAAAGACCTCACCTAGAGTCTTGTAGTATAGATGTTAGGTTAGAGGTTTCCAGCTGGTATCAAAGTATATCTGGCTGTAGGTAGTATTATATATATCTTCTCCATGTAACTCATTAGAAAAGCGATTTGAGTCCAAGAGTCTTGTAATCCTTTGAGTTGAGAAGCAATATATAAAAGTACCTTGAAAATTTACATCTTGTGTTTATTTACTGCCTGTTACTTGTTATATTGTGATCAACTCTTTATAGACTCTTGCTGAGTGTTGTTCAAGGTGAGTTTGAGAGAAAAACCATCTGTTGAGTGACCAATACACGATCCTGCAATATATATACGTATATATACATATACATATATATATATATATGTATATAAGTATATATATACATATATGTATATATATACATATACATATATGTATATATATACATATATGTATATATATACATATATGTATATATATACATATATGTATATACGTATATATGTATATATACGTATATATATATGTATATATACATATATATAGAATGTATATATACGTATATATATGTATATATACATATATACGTATATACATATATGTATATATATACATATATGTATATATATACATATATGTATATATATACTTATATATATATATATATATGTATGTATGTATGTATATATACGTATATATACGTATGTATACATACGTATATATATATATATATGTATATATACGTATATATATGTGTATATACCTATATATACATATATATATGTATATATACGTATATATATGTATATATATGTATATACATATATATACGTATATATACATATATGTATATATATTCATATATATACATATTTATAGATATATATACATATATATATACATATATGTATATATATACATATATATATACATATTATATATATATATATACATATATCTATATATATACACATATATATACACATATATATACATATATATATACATATATATACACATATATATATATATACATATGTATATATATACATATATATTGCAGGACCGGTGAAGGGTAGCACTTACAACACAACAACACAATGAGGAGAGTGTTTTAAAACACTTAACAGATCAAATGGGGAACTGGTTATGATGATACAAAGAACACAAGTAAACTTATAAACAAAACAAGATAACAACACAAGTAGTTGGTTTTCAAAGATGCTGTATATTGCTTATCAAGTTCAAAGTTACAAGTATTTTTCACTACTAAGCATGCACACTAAGTTACAAGACTTGAGACACTATATACTACAACCTAAAGCCGACCATACATTGAAGGCCAACTGGATACATGAACTAGACAACAAAATCCATGTAGAGTCAAAAGCAAGATTGCCTTTTGACTAGTGACTATGACTTGCCATAGCTCACATCCTAATATATTACAAAAAGAATAAAAGTACATAAAGTAGAAAGGTTGGACCCAAGACCTCAATGTACAGTTTTCCTAAAGTGTGGACCTTTTCACCAACTCATGCAAGTTGGTGACCAACCAGAGTGGCAGCGGGAAAGTGGTTCAGCTTTACAGAAAAAGTACATCAGATAAAAGCATGTATGATAAAAGTCTTCAAAAGAATTTGTCTTGGTTCTTTGGCTTCGGAAGACTTTGTCTTTGAAGCTTCGGAAGACTTTGTCTTTGAAGCTTCGGAAGACTTCATTTCTGGATTCGGAAGATATTGGTCTTGGCTTCGGAAGATTTTACACTTAGAATATTTCTGAAGTGAAGTGTAAAACTTCCGAAGCATTTCTACTTCATGTTCTTCTGTGCAGCATGCAGGAAGACTTAGAGTGTTTTGGTTGCATCAGACTTATAGGAATCCTTACAAACTCCCCATAGGCTGATGCTACCAAAACACTTGAAGATACTCAGCTGTTCATAGTCCTCGACATAATCATGACCATTCCTGTCTTCATTAGAGGGTCAGGATCACTCAGACTTGTGTAGTATCTTCTCATGTCAAAAAGAGCATGCAGAGGTAAATTGAAGAGGTCTTCCCAAGAGTAGACATTCTCTTCACCTTGATCTATGACTACATGTTACCTCTCTGGATTAGTTGAATAAGTCCAGGATAAGATGGGTCTTCCTGATGCAAGAGTAGCCATTTGAATTGAAGGTGATTGGGCTTCCTCTTCTTGCACTTCTTTAGGGTGTTCTGATTCACCCTGAGGATCAGAGGAGGTTGATTTTGGCTTCTTCTTCTTCTTTGACTTCTATTTAGAAGCCATCCTCTTCTTCCTCTGTGCAGTCTTTAACTGAGAAAACTGGCCTGCAGCACCTTGTTTATCAGCTATGTCTTCCTCAGTTGGGTGTTCCTCCCTCACATGTTCAGAAGGAGAGGGAGTTTGACCCTATTTTGGGTCAGATGATGAGGCTGGCCTTTGACCTTGCTGTGGGTCAATAGATGAAGAGGCTAGCCTTTGAACCTGCTGTGGATCAGAAGATGAAGCAGGAGGTTCAGTTTGTGTTGTCTCATGTTGTTCAAACTTAACCTCTACTTCAGGTGGAGCTTGACTTGGAGGAGTGTGTAAGTCAACTAGCTCTCCACTCTTTATCTTCTGCGTGATTACCCTGATATGCTCATCCATAGTGGATAGAGACATAGGGCCAAGTCTCCTTCCGGAGAATCCGTACAACTTCAAGAAGCTCATCATTCTTTGTCTATTAACAGACTTTTTCAAGTTCTTCTGAATGAGAGCTCTTGACTTTGCAGCTTCTTCCCTTAATTTTTTCTTTGTTGACTTGCTCTCTTTGAGTACTTGAAGTTCAAGTTGTTTGAGATACTCAAACTCAATGTACTGAAAGGGCAAGGAAAGGAGTACTTCTGACTGGTAGAAGCTTGTGGCACTCAGGTAGTTTATCATCCTTTGTCTATCTGTTTCTTTATCTACCTGAGGTTCTTGTGTAGTAGCCACAGCCTCTTGCACAGGGCTTTCTTGAACTGGTGAGAGAGTGCGAACATGCTTGTATAGCCTTTGTTGTCTTTTCTTCTCTTTGATCTCAAGAAGAATTCTTGCATCTTCAGCTTCCTTCCTCTCTCTTGACATTTCCATGTCAGCTAAATCATTTAACTCCTCTAAGGAGAGAATCTTATCTATGTCATAGTTCCTGGTCTGTAAGTAAGTAATCCTGACTGCCCTCAACTTATCATCTTGAGTGTTTGGTCTGGGGGCAGCCCTGATTGCAGCTTGCATGAAGCTTGAAGACCCAGTGGAACTTACTCCCCTTAGCTTCCTCTTTCTCTCTCTTTCCTCCTCCTCAATCTCCTTAGGGGTTAGAACCCTTTTCCCTTTGTCACCCACAGACCTTTGTGACTCAGGGTGGAGAGAGCTTTGGCCTTCATTGCTTGGTGTAGCATCCAAGCTTTGGCAGGAGAGAGACTGTTATACACCTTCACCAGCAGGTGTTTCACTAAGGGGTTGAGTTGCTGAAGTAGTTGTTGTTGTGACAGGTGTTTCAATCTCTGTCACTTCATCAATGGATTGTAAGACAGGGATCTCAGGCTAAGTCACTGGGCTTTTAGTCTAGGTTTTCCCTTTGAAGCTAATCTCAGGGTCTGCCTTAACATCCAGTTGACCAATGACATTGCCTGATTGCCTTGGTCTATCTTCTTCAGCTTCTTGAGTAACCTAAGCCAACCTACTAGTTTGTTGAGGTTGAGTTGTTTGAGTAGGTGGCTCAGGAAGGATGATGGCTCTGCCATCAAATGGCATTGCCCTTGGTATACTCTCCTCCTTTGGTATACCCTCCCCAAAGAGACTCTGAAACAAGTAGTCTAAGTTCACATCAATGTGAACTTGAGGAGGTTGCTGAGTAGGTACAATTACAAGAGAGGATGGTAAGTCCTCAATGTCCATACTCCTTGAAGAACTCCCAGGTTCTGTGATTGTAGTGACTTTCTCCCCCTTTTTGGTAGCATCACCCTCTTGTATAGGTGAGCTAGGAGTTAGATCAATCACATCCACAGGTTCTTGTGTTCCTGGTTGAGCTCTTCTTAAAGGTCTCCCAACTAGTTTTTCCTTGAGATAAGATATCTCAAGTTGCTGATCATTGACCCTCATGTTTAAGGTTGTCACTTGAAATTCAAGATGACTAACATTTGAGACTAAGTAGGTGCATGTTTTTGACAGTTGTTGCACCTGTAGTCTCAGATTCCCCTCATCTTCATCAGAAGAATCATGGGGGGGGGTGAGAGAATTGGACCTGAGTCCTCACTCTCATCACCAGCTTGGTATTCTGGGTTGCTGGATTTCCTCTACTCATTGACAGCCTCAGATGAAGTGTCAATGGGCTGAGTTGCCATGGTTGAGGTCTTAATGATGTAATCACTTGTAGAAGTGAGAGCCTCTTCCATATGGATCCCCTGAACAGGTTTAGAAGGACCCACTTCAGCAATAGGTGACTGATGTGGGGTAGACATAGGGAATTCAGAAGCACTCCTCTCTCTTTGAGGAGGTGATGAGTAGAGAGATTCATGGTGCTCACTGAAGCCTAAGTCCTCATCAGTGTAGAATTCAAGGTTAGGTTTTTGGTTATTTAAGTCCAAAGGATGGGGATGGTAACTGTCCCCTGAAGGTTGATCACTTGAGTGTTGAGACTCAGAGTGAAGGCTTAAGGCAGTTGGGCTTATGAGCTCATCAGGCTGGTCATGAGGAACATCAGCACTGATTCTTGAAGAGATGGGAGTGGTTTGCTCCTCAGGAGAAGTGGGAGCTCTAGTATCCACTTCTTCCTGTATGGGTGAGTATATGGGGCCTGTACAGACTCAATAGCTTGTGCAGGGGTTCGTTTGTGCTTTCTTGGTAGGTGAGGGTGATTTGTGGCTGTTTTGGTGGTTGGGATGTAGAAGGTGTGGATTCAACACTAGCTGGTGTTGCTACAGTTGGCTTCTTCATAATCTTAAAGATGCATGGCTTCATCTGTCCCAATTTAAGAATATTGTTTGTTTCCCTCAACTGTGAGCCAAGTTCACAATTGAGAATATGTTAAACATATTTAGGAAACATATAGTATTCTAAGGAGTCCAAGTTAGCAAGCAGGTTTGTATATACAAATTGTGAGTACCTGAACTTGACCCCTTGCACCGTTCCATGAACTATAAAGGAGAGATCCTCATGAATCTGGTCCCACCCACCATGCTTGTTAGACAAGCTATGAATCACTACATGGAGTAGGTATTTCCACTGGGATGAGACCTTCCCTTTCCTAAAGGTCTTTACATGAAAATCTCCCTCATAGCCCATCTGCTCAAAGGAATAGTTAACAGCTTCCTTTGAGAAGGATAGTTCACCTTCTTCATCATCCAGCTGAAGATGGGTGTTGATGATGGTTGGAGTGATAAAGACTGTCCTCCCCTGCACTGTGGCAGACAGTGCCTTCTCCCCATCCATGATAACCTCTTGACATGTTCTCCAAAATTCAAGCAAATGATCCTCATAAAGAGTAGAATCAATGGTGAGTGAGGTGTAGTAGTTGGACAGAGCCAGAAAACAACAAACCTCTGAGAAACTATCATCTTTCTCAGAGTGCAACAAGGCGACCTGATTGTGTTGCCTATGGAGTTGCATGGAGAATCCAGGGTTGTTTCTATTTTGAATGTTGGCCATTTCGAAAAGCTTAAGGGTGAAGAAAGGTGAAGAACAAATGCAGTTTTAGAGAGATTAGGTTTGAGATATGGTGTGAATTTGGAGCAGGTAGAAGAAAGAGGGGTAACCGTTGGGTATTTGTATGAATTGGATTTGAGACAAAGTTAATGAAAGAGGATAAACTTTGAAATCCGTGTGTCGGTCCCACCTCTGAAAAGCAGTTTTCTTTTGCCCAATAGATAGTTTTCTTGGAAGTCGAGAAATCTTCCGAAGGTTATTTAACTTCGGAAGTTTTGACTGAAAAGCTTCCGAATGTTATTTAACTTCGGAAGTTTTGACTAAAAAGCTTCCGAAGGCAAATTTTGCCTTGGAAGATATTTCAAAAATTTTGAAGAATTTTGCTTCGAAAGCAATTTATACCAATTTCATTCTGAGATGAATAAAAGCTTCCGAAGGCAACTTTAAATCTTCCAAAAGATAAAAAGTCTTTCGAAGGATAAAAAGAGTAAAATTCTAAAAAATATAAGGAATATCTTAAAAGGTTTTTCTTCCGAAGAGAAACTGGGGCTTATTAAAGTGATAGAATAGACAACATAGAACACATATAGTTTTAGAAATAATTAAGTTTTAAGAAAAGCTACTCAAAGTTAACAATCCCAATAGCTGATATAAGATATTTAAATCTCTGTTCATCAAAAGCCTTTGCTTTTGATGAACAGATCAGCATATTGTTCATCTGTGTGAACTTTGATTAGTTTGATTAATCTCTTTTCAAAATTATCTCTAATCAAATGATACCTGATGTTGATGTGCTTAGTTCTTGAGTGCTGCACAGGATTCTCTGTGATTGAGATAGCACTGTTGTTGTCTATGTGAATGGGAGTCTCTTTGAAGTTGAATCCATAGGCCAGCATCTGATTTTGAATCCAAAGCACTTGAGCACAGCAGCTTGCAGCAGCAATGTATTCAGCCTCAGCAGTTGATGCAGACACACAGGATTGTTTCTTGCATTGCCAAGAGACTATCGTTCCACCAAGAAATTGACATCCCCCTAATGTAGACTTTTCAGTCATATTGCATCCACCATAATCACTATCTGTATATGCATACAGATTGAAGCCAGAGTTCTTTAGATACCAAAGGCCAAGAGATGGAGCTCCTTTAAGGTATCTTAAAATTCTTTTGACAGTGATTAGGTGTGACATCTTGGGGTTTGCCTGATATCTTGCACATATGCAAGTGGCAAACATAATATCTGGCCTGCTAGCTGTAAGATACATAAGAGACCCAATCATAGCGCTGTAGAGATGTTCATCAACACACTCCCCCTCAAGATCAGGTCCAAGGGAGTGGTTTTTAGCTATGGGTGTCTTAGCAACCTTACATTTAGTCATGTTGAATCTTTTAAGTATGTCTTGCACATACTTTGACTGACTTATGAAGATACCAGAGTCAACTTGCTTCACTTGAATCCCTAGAAAGAAATTGAGTTCCCCCATGGCACTCATTTCAAATCTATCCTTCATCAGCTTCTCAAAGTCTTTGCAGAGCTTTGGATTAGTTGACCCAAAGATGATATCATCCACATATACTTGAACTAGCATTATGTCATTTCTTGTTCCTTTGATGAAGAGAGTTCCATCAATGGTACCCCTTTTGTAGCCATGCTGATAGAGATACTGAGATAGAGTCTCATACCACTTTCTTGGTGCCTAATGTAGCCCATAGAGAGCTTTGTCAAGCTTGCAGACATAATCAGGATGATCAGGATCTATAAAACTAGGTGGTTGTCTGACATACACCTCTTCATCAATCACTCCATAGAGAAAAGCACACTTGACATCAAGTTGATAGACCTTGAAGTTCTTGGATGCAGTAAAAGCTAGGAATATCCTAACAGCTTCAAGTCTTGCTACAGGAGTAAAGACATCTGTGTAGTCAATTCCTTCTTCTTGAGTATACCCTTGAACAACTAGTCTAGCCTTGTTCTTGATGACAAGTCCTCTATCATCCTTCTTATTCCTGAACACCCTTTTGTACCTATGGTAGTCTTCCCTTGAGGAAGAGGACATAGGTTCCAAACCTTTTGCCTCTTGAATTGAAGCAACTCCTCTTGCATAGCTTCAACCCAACTTCCATCCTTTAGAGCTTCATTAATCTTCTTTGGCTCTATTTGGGACAAGAAACAAGATTGAAAACAGATGTTGGCATTATGAGACTGTCCTCTTGTTCTTACACCTGTACCAACATCTCCAATGATGTTTGTAGAAGGGTAAGACTTGTGGATCCTTAGTTGAGGGATCATAGCAAGTTGTTTAGACAGATCTAAATTTGAGAAATTTTAATCTGGCAAGGAGGATTCACCCTCTACAGCAGTACACTTATCAAGATTAACTTGATCCAATGAGTGTATGACATCATTGAGATTTTCTTCAATGGGATGGTTCTCAGCATCAACACAATGATCATCACTTGTAAACTCTCTTTTTGGTATTCCAGTTACCAAATCATTCTTAATTAATTTATTCATGTTATTAAAGTTTACATGGCACATTCTTTTATGCCAAAGGAAAGACTTATCACTATTTGCTTTAGATAGAAAGTATAAAACCTCTCCTGAGGGAGATATTTCTTGCAAATCCATCTTGTACATGTTCCCTTTCCTGGGGGCTCTGAGTAGGATGTGCTCATGAGGAATGACCATCTCGGGTTTGTGAACAATGCACTCATGCTTAGTAAACAGCATGTTATGATTCTGATCACAAAATTGAGATACACTCAAAAGATTGTATCCAAGCTCCTTGACAAAGTTTACCTTGTTAATGTCGAGCTTACCATTTGTGACCTTGCCCCTTCCAGTAATGTAACCACCTACATCTCCTCCAAAAGCAACTGGTCCTCCATCAATTCTTTCAAACTTTTGGAGTAGTGACCTATTGCCTGTCATGTGCCTGGAACAACCACTGTCAATAATCCACACATTTTTGTTTGTTTGTAGTTTTTCCTGCACAAAGAGATAGCTAGTTACTTTTGGAAACCCAAACCTCATTGGTCTTGGGCTCATTTAAAACAGTTGAAGACAATGCAACAGTAATAGATCCTATGGTTATGCTTTGAGGATCTTCTGCTGTTGTTGATGAAGAACCTATAGTCATTTGGCCTTTCTTTGACTTCCACACCACCTTTGGAAGTTTGGACTTGACCTTCAATACTTCGGAAGTTTTTGAAACTTCAGAAGTTTTGATGACTAGACCTTCGGAAGAACTTGCCTTTACTGCAGCAAACTTCAGTACTTCGAAAGCATTCCTTTCTTCCGAGACCAATTTTTCTTCTGAAGGCAATTTTCCACTTGCCTTTTTCTTCATTTTGGAACTTTCGAAGGAAACAGATTTTCCTTCTAAATCTAAGTTCCTCTTGGAATTCTTGGAAGTCTCTTTGTTCATCATGTGAAGAGTACTTTTAGGATTATATGGACAATCCTTGGCCAAATGAGAAGTACTCTCACACATGAAACACTTCAGTTTCTTCTTCCCAAGAGTCATCTTCATAGAAGAGGACTGAATTTGGTCACATCCCTTCTCCATCTTCACCTTTGCAGGAGCTGAGACAGTTCTTTTGGTTTGAGAAATGTTTTTGGAGTTGGATGGTCCAGGTTGTGTAGCAGTAACACACAACAGATCAGTCTTCTTCTTGTTGCTGAGATGAGTTGCACATGAACCAGAGTTCATGTCGTCAGTCTTAACCACTTCAAACCCTGCAGAGATAAAAACTTGTTTATGCTTAGAGTCAAAAATGGCCTTGATCTCTTGAGCCTTCTTTGACTTTTTTTTGGCTTTCCTGATCAAGTTCTTTCTTCTTGACTTGGTCATCCCAACAGCTTTACTCTCATCAGAGAAATGGTGATCCTTCTCAGAATGCTTTTCTTCACTCAAACCAAAGTCATTCTTCACCATTTCCTCTCCATCCTCTTCAGTCAAAGGATCTAAGAGGGGAAGCTCATCTTCATGAGTTCCACACCTAGGAGATCTTACAGACAAGATGGTGTGTGGAGGAGCTATCTCACTAGATCCCAGTCCCTGCTTATTTTGATAATACACTTTTGCATGCAAGGATGAGGATATTATGTTCTTGAAGGTTTCTTCTTCAAGAACACAGTTTTCTGCCTTAGCTTTGCTGATCACAAGCTCAGCCTGGCATTCAGTTAACTTAGCTATGAGATCTTTGATCTGAGTCCTGTAATTTGTTAGCTCATGTTTAAGAGTTGAAATGGTTTTCTCTAAATCTTCTATTTTAAGTTTATAATCATTTTTAGCTCTTTTAAAATCAGCTTTCAAGATGATTAAGGACTCAAGGTCAGATCTCAGCTCTAAGTTATATGACATGTATCTATTAACTTTAGCAATGCATTCAGAAGAGCAAAGATTTTCCAATACCTTGGTTTCATCATGGTCTACCATAAGAGCTTGGTTTGGAGATGCATCTTCTATCTGAAAGCTCCAGTCAAAGCCTCCTTCTTCAACAGCAACTGCAGCCTGCTGCTTTGGCTTCTCATTCTGGTGAGCTTTCTCAGTGTAGTTTGGTCTGGTTTGTGTTTGGCCACCATTTGTTCTTGGTGGCTTACACTCTCTTGCAAAGTGCCCCATCTGGTTACAATTGTAGCACTTTACTTGCTTTTATCCAGCCCAAACTTTCCACTGGATGTATTGCTTGGAAGCTTTCTCCCAGTCCTCTTGTAGAACTTCTTGGCCCTGTGAGTGAGAAGAGCCATTTGCTGAACTATCTCCATATACTCTAGATCATCTGGATGGATACAGTCCAGGTCTTCAAGAGTGAAGAGAAAGTTTCTAGAGGTTTCATCAGCTGAGACAAAGGCATGAGAAGAACTTGTCTCTTGGAAGGGACTTCCTTGAGTGTAGCTTTCTCTTGGTGTCTCTGGGAAGGTGATGAAAGGCCCCTTGTGTGAGTTGTCTGGGTAGCATAGCAACTGATGTTGTGGTTCAATGTTTTTCCTTTCATCCACATGAAGAGCTGAACTCAGTTGGTTATTAGAGTTACCAGAGGAGTTTTGCATGTTCATCTTCATCTGGAATGCACTCAGGATACCATACAACTCTGTAAGAGTAAGAGTTTTAAGGTCCGAAGTTCTCTTGATCACAACGTTATAATGTGTCCATAGTTTAGGAAGAGAAGACATGAACTTCCTTACTTTGTCCCTGTTCTCAAGAGTTACTCCAATATCCACTAGAGTGTCCACTATCTCAACATACCTGAAGTATTGTTGAGTCAGGGTCTCACCAGCCTTGAAAGTGAAGTTCTCAAACTGCTGCTTTAAGAGATCCTTCTTGTTCTCCTTAGTTTCCTTGGATCCTTCATACATGAGCTTCAGTGCTTCCTATAAATCTTTAGCCGTCTTGCACTTCTTGAAGCCTCTGTGGATGGAGTTTGGAAGAGCAGTTTGAAGACAAGTCATGGCCTTTTGATCAAGCTCTATTCTTTTCCTGTCTTCTTCTGAGTAATCATCTACATCTTTTGGGATGATACGATTACCAGTAGCAGAAGTAGTGCTTGGTATGAAGGGACCATTAACAACTGAGTCCCATATCCTTGAGTCTTGACACTTGATGAAGCATTCCATTCTTGTGCACCATGTGTCAAAGTCTTCAGGAGTGATCAGTGGGGACTTGGTCATAGTACCGGTTTCCATATCAGCTTTAGAAAGAGCTGCCATTTGAGTTGTTAAGTATTTTGTGTGTGTGAGGGATCTTAAGATGGTGAGATCTTATATCAAGAGCCAGGAAAGCTCTGATACCAAATGCAGGACCGGTGAAGGGTAGCACTTACAACACAACAACGCAATGAGTAGAGTGTTTTAGAACACTTAACAGATCAAATGGGGAACTGGTTATGATGATGCAAAGAACACAAGTAGACTTATAAACAAAACAAGATAACAACACAAGTAGTTGGTTTTTAAGGATGCTGTATATTGCTTCTCAAGTTCAAAGTTACAAGTGTTTTTCACTACTAAGCATGCACACTAAGTTACAAGACTTGAGACACTATATACTACAACCTACAGCCGGCCATACTTTGAAGGCCAGCTGTATACATGAACTAGACAACAAAATCCATGTAGAGTCAAAAGGCAGATTGCCTTTTGGCTAGTGACTATGACATGCCATAGCTCATATCCTAACATATTACAAAAGAATAAAAGTACATAGAGTAGAAAGGTTGGACCCAAAACCTCAATGTACAGTTTTCCTAAAGCATGGACCTTTTCACCAACTCATGCAAGTTAGTGACCAACCAGAGTGGCAGCGGGAAAGTGGTTCAGCTTTACTGAAAAAGTACATCAGATAAAAGCATGTTTGATAAAAGTCTTCGGAAGAATCTGTCTTGGTTCTTTGGCTTCGGAAGACTTTGTCTTTGAAGCTTCGGAAGACTTCATTTCTGGCTTCTGAAGATATTGGTCTTGGCTTCGGAAGATTTTACACTTAGAATATTTCTGAAGTGAAGTGTAAAACTTCCGAAGCATTTCTACTTCATGTTCTTCTGTGCAGCATGCAGGAAGACTTAGAATGTTTTGGCTGCATCAGACTTATAAGAATCCTTACATATATATATATACATATATATTATATATATATATGTATATGCATATACATATACGTATACATATATGTATATGTATATACATATACATATATGTATATGTATATGTATATGTATATATATATATATGTATATACATATACATATACATATACATATACGTATACGTATATGTATATGTATATACATATACGTATATGTATATGTATATACATATACATATACGTATATGTATATGTATATGTATATACGTATACATATTGTAACGACCCGAATTTCGTATTATGTAATTAAAATACAATTAATGTATCATGTGTTAAATATTGTAAATATTTAAGACTTAACTAGAAGATTTACTAGTTAGTTAATAGTGGTGGAAACATGAAAAATGATACTAGAAGGGTGGATCTTGCCAATTGATGAAACCTAAACATGGATATGTATGGCTTGCCATACATTTGGTGAGCATTGTCTTACTCACTCACGTTTCACACAAGAGAAGAGGAGAAGAAGGGTTTTTGTCATCTCATTTCTCAAATTGTTGGTGATTCAAGTGCAAGATCCGAAATTGAGCCCTAGAAATCATTCTTCATCTTATCAAGAGCTACAAGTAAGTGTTATTTGATGTTCTTGAGGTGGTAAAATCGTCACCCACATGATGGGTGTAGAAATTGGTGGTTTAAACATGAAACCCTAGTGTTATAGTGCTAGATGATCATGTGTATGTGTGTATTATGGTAACTAGATGTGTAATTGCTCCTTAATTGAAGATTTACATGAACCATGGAAATGGGTTTAGTTACTAGAAGGTTAAACTAAGGATTCTTCATGTAAACTAGTTGCTAGTTGTAGAATCCATGTTCATTCTTGTAGAAATGTGATTATGTGCATAACATTTGGTTGAAATTGATGAATCACATGTGTGATATGTGATTTAGGTGTAAAATTAGCTTGATGATGTTTAAAAGCTAGTAAATAACCAATATGTTAAGTTATGCACATAAGGTGTTTGATGAAATGCCCAAATTAGATGAAAAACATGAATGAACTACTTATTTGCAAGAAATGTGCAATGTGAAAGCCTAGATTGTAGGTTAAATGTGACAAATGGTCAAATAGACCATATGTGTGATTAAATGAATGTTATGTGTTAAATGGGTCCTTAAAATGGTAATAGGAAGTGGTGTGGCAAGCGGATCCAAGGGAACCGGCAAGGAACACGTTTGATTGACCACTTAAACCTTCCGGACTCAAGGTAAGACATTCTTTAAATTGAGCATAACAAAGTAAAGGCATGAGTCACAATGTGTGTGACCATGTGCTCATAAGCTCAAACAAAATGAAAACCACGTTTAAAAAGGATAAATAGTTGACTTGCACCGTATGTGAGCTTCTATGACAAATGATTCATGACGTGCGTGAACATAACGGAAAATGACACTGTAGTGTTATACCACATGGTTGTGGAACAGAACGAGTCATGACGTGCGTGACCGTCCCATGGAAATGGGAAGAAAGGACAAACCCGGATTAAAGTGATTCACATCGTGTGTGAACACTAGGGTAAAGGGTTATCCCTACGATTTGCAATGTGTGTGGACGTTGGGTAACGCCAAGGAAAGCGGTCGTTCGCGAAGGAATGGCAAACCGCTCATTAAAATGGGATTTGACCCTATAAGGGGCAAATTCGGTATGAAAAGGAAAATTTGCGTTATGATAAGCAAATGGGATGGGTTGGGTCTAAGAACTCACCAAACATATGTAATATGTTATAATAGACCGGTTCCATGGTTGTCGGAACGGTCGGGAACTCTAAAGAACAAACGAACCATAAATGGGTTAATTAAGGAATTAAATACCAAACAAATAGAAAAATTTTGGTATATTGCCAAGAGTCGGGTTAGACTCGTTGAAACTCCATGGGAATCACGTATATGATAAAATATGTTATTTCCGGGTGTTTGGAACAATCGGGATCGAAAGGGGTGGTTCGGGAACGCGAAACGACCCTTAACGGGTCAAAAATAAGGAGTTGCTGCAGGGACTACCGTAAGTTACGTCCATAAGGACGTAAGCTACGTCCTCTCCACCTGGGGACGTCCTGAGCTACTGCCTTACATCCACAAATCAGGGGAGAAGGGTTAAGGACGTAAGTTACGTCCCTAAGGACGTAAGTTACGTCCCATATAAAAAAAAAAAAATTTTTGCCTCCGAGTTCTTTTGTTGTCTTCTCGCGTTCCGAGACCGTTTAAACCCCCGTAAAGACCCTAAAATGAATGTTGGAATGTACTTACTTAGTTCCTATGAACTAATGGATGTCTAAACGTGTGTTTTCAGGTGTTACGGGACCGGAAGGCTAAAGTGATCGATAGGGCATACAAGGATCGAACGGGACTTGCATACACGTTTCTTTTGTACAAACTAACGCGTTAACATTATTTTGAAACTTCCTATCACGTGTGTATGTAAATGGATTGTTAAAATTCATTTTTGAGTGTCGGTTGACACGAAACACATATTTTGGGAGTTAAATGTTAATGAAATTTTCTGGGACCAAATTCCGCATGTTTATTTAACTTAAACGGACCCTTTGGAGGTCCGGGTGTTACAAGTTGGTATCAGAGCCAACGGTTTGAGAGATTCAAGTGCGTCGCGAACACTTGGACTCAAACTTTTGAGCTCTAGATATGAGAAATGCAAACGTTCGATCCAAGAAGCCGATCACTGAGCCTAAAGGTACAAGGTTAGTGTGCCGTTTATAAACGTAACAAGCTTGACACATGTATGATATATGTATGATATATGTATGATATGTACCATATGAGCTGATTGAACCTAGCTTCTTGACTTAAGTTTGGAATAAAGGAACTAAGAAGGCATCCGTGTGGTGAGCTTGTTGCTAGGCCTGGCCAGTCTAACAACAATCAAAGGCACGCGAATGGGTTCTTAGGGATGTTGTTTTAAACTTGAGGATGGAAATGGGTATTGTGTGAATAGGGTTAGGCCCTAGTGATAGTAGAATCATAAGCATTGGTGTATATGCTATAGATTACGTACATGGTACTAACGTAAAGTTTAATGGTCACAGTCTTAGGTCATGGCTGGTAACGATCACGTGATTAATATAGAGAATCACGAGACCCATCCCGATGATGCAACACGGGAAATGGTCAAGGAGGAAGTTGGCAAGGCTTTTGAGGCTTTATTGCTGGGCTACATCGAGGATGTACGCAAAGATCTACGGGATCTCATTCAACAAGAGTTTGTGGCTCTGAAGGCTGACAAAGAAACCGAAAGGCCAACAAAGAAAGTGACCTATAAGGAGTTCGTTGCATGCAACCCTACAACGTTCAAGGGTGAGGTAGATCTACTACTTAGTCAAAGGTGGATCAAAGATATGGAAAGTGCCTTTGAAACCTCACACTGTGAAGAATCTGATGAAGTGAGGTTTGCTGCAAGCCAACTCCGGGAACGAGCTAAAGACTGGTGGGAATTGCAACGGGATGAGAAGGGGCAGGAAGGTATCAAAAGTATGACTTGGGAAGAATTTAAGAAGTTGTTCACAAAGCGGTTTTGCCCACAAGCCGCTATCAACAGAATAGCAGAAGAATTCCTACAGTTACGACAAAAAGATGAAAGTATTGATACCATCACGGCCATCTTCTACGACAAAGCCAAGTTTTGCCCACAGTTGCTCCAGGATGAAAGGATGTGGATTAACCACTACTATGGCATGTTGAGTGCCAAGTATCGAGAGTTTCTTACACCGTCCAAATGTGAAACTCTAGCAGAGCTTATCGATTGTGCTAGGGATCGAGAAGCGGAATTGAAAAGGCAAGTTGATCGTGGGGAGAAGCGTGCGGCTGAAACGGAGACGGGTTCGTCTAAGAAAGCCAAGATTTCATCTTCATCAAACAAGTCTGGGAATGACAAAGACTCCAAACATTGCAAGATTTGTAAAAAGAAGCATGGGGGAGTTTGTAGATACGAATCTAAAAATTGCTTCAAGTGTGGGAAGTCGGGTCATTCGACATCTCAATGCACAAGCCCGCTAAGTGTGTGCTACAACTGCTACAAACCGGGCCACAAAAAGAGCGAATGTCCGGAACTAAAGAAGGATGGTACAAGTCAATCCTCGGTTGCTCAAGGTTCGGGGAAAAAGGGTGATGGAGGAAAAGCTAAGGCGAGAACCTTCTTGATTACGGCGGAAGAAGCCAAATCTATAGCCGACGTTGTGACGGGTACCTTTCTTATCAACTCACTACCTGCTTATGTGCTATTTGACTCGGGTGCTAATAGATCGTTTGTTTCGGTTAAATTTGCGAGTCATTTTTCCATGGTGTTAGACAACTTACCTAGTCCTTTAGAGATTGAGGTAGCGGATTCAAAAACGTTCTTAGCGTTCAACGTTTATCGAAATTGCATACTTACCATCGAAGGTGAGGATTATTCGGTCGACTTAATACCCATGACACTCGGGGAGTTTGATGTAGTAATTGGTATGGATTGGCTTTCCATGTACCACGCCAATATAGTTTGCAATCGCAAGTGCATCCAATTGATATCTCCGAGTGGTTATGAGGTAATAATCCAAGGTGCAAAACGCGGTGGCGTAGCTTTATGTTCTTTGGTTAAAGCAATGAAATACATGAGCCATGGAGGACAATCGTTCTTAGCCTATGTAATAGACACGGAAACGAAAGTTCAAGTGTTGGAAGATATTCCGGTTGTTCGGGATTTTCCAGATGTCTTTCCGGAGGATTTGCCGGGAGTCCCACCGGAACGGGAGGTCGAGTTTCGAATCGACCTAACCCCGGGAGTTAAACCCATTGCAAAGGCTCCCTATCGCTTGGCGCCATCGGAGCTCCAAGAGTTAATGACACAATTGCAAGATCTTTTAGACAAGGGGTTCATACGTCCGAGTACTTCGCCATGGGGAGCACCGGTTCTTTTCGTGAAAAAGAAGGATGGAAGTCTTCGGATGTGTATCGACTATAGAGAGTTGAACCAGGTGACGGTTAAGAACCGTTACCCATTGCCTAGGATTGATGACCTATTCGATCAGTTGCAAGGTGCATCGTGGTTTTCGAAAATCGACTTACGGTCGGGTTATCATCAGTTGAAGGTAAGGGAAGAAGACATCCCCAAGACGGCATTTCGTACTAGATACGGGCATTATGAGTTCCTTGTGATGTCTTTCGGGTTGACAAACGCCCCGGCAGCATTCATGGATTTGATGAATAGGGTGTGCCGACCCATGTTAGACCGATCTGTCATTGTATTCATAGATGATATCCTTATTTATTCTAAAAATGAAGGTGATCATGCTTGTCACTTGCGTGAAGTTCTCGAAACGCTTCGTCGGGAGAAATTGTTCGCAAAATTCTCCAAGTGTGCCTTTTGGTTGCGAGAGGTACAATTCTTGGGTCATGTGGTAAACTCGGAGGGTATACACGTAGACCCCACAAAGATTCACGCGGTGACCAAATGGAGTCCACCCAAGACTCCCACAGAGATTAGAAGCTTTCTTGGGTTAGCCGGATACTACCGGAGATTCATTCAAGACTTTGCTAAGATTGCTTCTCCTTTAACCAAGCTTACCAAGAAAGAGGTGAAGTTCCTATGGGGTGAAGAGCAAGAGAAAGCCTTTCAAGAGTTAAAGTCGAAATTGACTCAAGCTCCGGTTTTGTCTTTACCCGAGGGAACCGACGATTTTGTGGTATACTCGGATGCTTCCTACTCCGGTTTGGGTTGTGTTCTAATGCAAAGGGGCAAGGTGATTGCTTATGCCTCGAGACAACTGAAAGTGCATGAAAGGAACTACCCAACCCATGATCTTGAACTAGCCGCGGTGGTGTTCGCGTTAAAGATTTGGAGGCATTATCTATATGGTGTAAAGTGTACGATTTACACGGACCATAAGAGTTTAAAGTACTTCCTTACGCAAAAGGAGTTAAACATGAGACAAAGGCGGTGGATGGAATTGCTAAAGGATTATGATTGTGAAATCCTATATCATCCGGGAAAGGCCAATGTCGTGGCTGACGCCTTGAGTCGAAAGGAGGATCATACTCCTATCAAAATAACCGCAATGAAGATAACCGTTATATCCGAAGTGGTTGAACGAATCAAGGAAGCACAAACTGAAGCGCTAAAGGAAGAAAATTTGAAGAAAAATCGAATCAAAGGTCAAACTCAAAACTTGGAAGATGATAGTCAAGGATTGAAAACAAGATGGGGTCGGGTTTGGATACCACCTACTTGTACCTTGAAGAATGATCTATTGGATGAAGCCCATAAATCCAAGTATTCAATTCACCCGGGAGCGACTAAGATGTATAGAGACCTTCGGGTTAACTATTGGTGGCCGGGCATGAAACGCGATATTGTCAAATACGTGGAGAAATGCTTAACTTGTTTGCAAGTGAAGGCGGAACATCAAAAACCTCATGGTGAATTGCAACCGTTGGATATTCCGGAATGGAAATGGGAAAAGTTAACAATGGATTTGATTACTAAACTTCCAAGAACGAAGAAAGGGTACGATGCGATATGGGTTGTTGTCGATCGATTGACCAAGAGCGCTCATTTCCTTCCTATTCGTGAGACTTACAATTCGGAGAAAATGGCGGAGGTTTACGTGAACGAAATAGTGTCACGACACGGGGTGCCCGTGTTGATTGTGTCCGATAGGGACACACGGTTTACTTCCAAGTTTTGGAGGAAATTTCAAGCGGAGATGGGGACAAAGCTATTGCTAAGCACGTCATACCATCCCCAAACCGACGGACAAAGTGAAAGAACCATTCAAACATTAGAAGATATGCTACGAGCGTGTGTTCTTGACTTTGGGGGTAGTTGGGATGAGTATTTGCCTTTGGCGGAATTTTCTTACAATAATAGCTACCACTCCACCATCGAGATGCCTCCGTATGAAGCTTTATATGGCAGAAAATGCCGAACTCCCATTTGTTGGGGAGAAATTGGTCCGCGGGAACTCGCGGGCCACGATACGATAATGAATACGGATGAAAAGATTAAGCAAATCCGTGCTCGCATGAAGGCGGCGCAAGACCGTCAGAAAGCTTACGCGGATAAGCGTAGACGACCCATCGAGTTTGAGGTGGGCGATTTGGTTTTGTTAAAGGTTTCCCCATGGAAGGGTATTATACGATTCCGGAAGCGGGGAAAGTTGAGTCCGAGGTTTATCGGGCCATTTAAAATCATCGCACGTGTAGGTAAAGTTGC
The DNA here is from genome assembly GCA_024085815.1 of Flaveria linearis. NCBI lineage: Eukaryota > Viridiplantae > Streptophyta > Magnoliopsida > Asterales > Asteraceae > Flaveria > Flaveria linearis. Next base: position 63,305,271 of record CM044013.1, on the reverse strand, counting down.
TTATCGGCTGGAATTGCCGGAAGAGCTTCAAGGAATTCACAACACGTTCCATGTATCTTACTTGAGGAAGTGTTTGGCTGACGAGTCGGCCTATGTCCCGTACGAGGATTTGGAAGTTGATGACAGATTGAACTATATCGGGAAGCCGGTGGCTATCTTGGATAGAAAGGTCAAGCAACTGAGAAACAAGACACTCAATCAGGTGAAGGTGCAATGGAAGAATCGTAAGGGATCCGATGCCACTTGGGAATCGGAAGATGAAATGAGGAAGTCTTATCCTCATCTATTTGATTAGTATGTAAAGTTTCGGGGACGAAACTCTCTTTAGAGGGAGAGACTTGTAACGACCCGAATTTCGTATTATGTAATTAAAATACAATTAATGTATCATGTGTTAAATATTGTAAATATTTAAGACTTAACTAGAAGATTTACTAGTTAGTTAATAGTGGTGGAAACATGAAAAATGATACTAGAGGGGTGGATCTTGCCAATTGATGAAACCTAAACATGGATATGTATGGCTTGCCATACATTTGGTGAGCATTGTCTTACTCACTCACGTTTCACACAAGAGAAGAGGAGAAGAAGGGTTTTTGTCATCTCATTTCTCAAATTGTTGGTGATTCAAGTGCAAGATCCGAAATTGAGCCCTAGAAATCATTCTTCATCTTATCAAGAGCTACAAGTAAGTGTTATTTGATGTTCTTGAGGTGGTAAAATCGTCACCCACATGATGGGTGTAGAAATTGGTGGTTTAAACATGAAACCCTAGTGTTATAGTGCTAGATGATCATGTGTATGTGTGTATTATGGTAACTAGATGTGTAATTGCTCCTTAATTGAAGATTTACATGAACCATGGAAATGGGTTTAGTTACTAGAAGGTTAAACTAAGGATTCTTCATGTAAACTAGTTGCTAGTTGTAGAATCCATGTTCATTCTTGTAGAAATGTGATTATGTGCATAACATTTGGTTGAAATTGATGAATCACATGTGTGATATGTGATTTAGGTGTAAAATTAGCTTGATGATGTTTAAAAGCTAGTAAATAACCAATATGTTAAGTTATGCACATAAGGTGTTTGATGAAATGCCCAAATTAGATGAAAAACATGAATGAACTACTTATTTGCAAGAAATGTGCAATGTGAAAGCCTAGATTGTAGGTTAAATGTGACAAATGGTCAAATAGACCATATGTGTGATTAAATGAATGTTATGTGTTAAATGGGTCCTTAAAATGGTAATAGGAAGTGGTGTGGCAAGCGGATCCAAGGGAACCGGCAAGGAACACGTTTGATTGACCACTTAAACCTTCCGGACTCAAGGTAAGACATTCTTTAAATTGAGCATAACAAAGTAAAGGCATGAGTCACAATGTGTGTGACCATGTGCTCATAAGCTCAAACAAAATGAAAACCACGTTTAAAAAGGATAAATAGTTGACTTGCACCGTATGTGAGCTTCTATGACAAATGATTCACGACGTGCGTGAACATAACGGAAAATGACACTGTAGTGTTATACCACATGGTTGTGGAACAGAACGAGTCATGACGTGCGTGACCGTCCCATGGAAATGGGAAGAAAGGACAAACCCGGATTAAAGTGATTCACATCGTGTGTGAACACTAGGGTAAAGGGTTATCCCTACGATTTGCAATGTGTGTGGACGTTGGGTAACGCCAAGGAAAGCGGTCGTTCGCGAAGGAATGGCAAACCGCTCATTAAAATGGGATTTGACCCTATAAGGGGCAAATTCGGTATGAAAAGGAAAATTTGCGTTATGATAAGCAAATGGGATGGGTTGGGTCTAAGAACTCACCAAACATATGTAATATGTTATAATAGACCGGTTCCATGGTTGTCGGAATGGTCGGGAACTCTAAAGAACAAACGAACCATAAATGGGTTAATTAAGGAATTAAATACCAAACAAATAGAAAAATTTTGGTATATTGCCAAGAGTCGGGTTAGACTCGTTGAAACTCCATGGGAATCACGTATATGATAAAATATGTTATTTCCGGGTGTTTGGAACAATCGGGATCGAAAGGGGTGGTTCGGGAACGCGAAACGACCCTTAACGGGTCAAAAATAAGGAGTTGCTGCAGGGACTACCGTAAGTTACGTCCATAAGGACGTAAGCTACGTCCTCTCCACCTGGGGACGTCCTGAGCTACTGCCTTACATCCACAAATCAGGGGAGAAGGGTTAAGGACGTAAGTTACGTCCCTAAGGACGTAAGTTACGTCCCATATAAAAAAAAAAATTTTTTGCCTCCGAGTTCTTTTGTTGTCTTCTCGCGTTCCGAGACCGTTTAAACCCCCGTAAAGACCCTAAAATGAATGTTGGAATGTACTTACTTAGTTCCTATGAACTAATGGATGTCTAAACGTGTGTTTTCAGGTGTTACGGGACCGGAAGGCTAAAGTGATCGATAGGGCATACAAGGATCGAACGGGACTTGCATACACGTTTCTTTTGTACAAACTAACGCGTTAACATTATTTTGAAACTTCCTATCACGTGTGTATGTAAATGGATTGTTAAACTTCATTTTTGAGTGTCGGTTGACACGAAACACATATTTTGGGAGTTAAATGTTAATGAAATTTTCTGGGACCAAATTCCGCATGTTTATTTAACTTAAACGGACCCTTTGGAGGTCCGGGTGTTACACATATATGTATATGTATATGTATATACATATACATATATATATGTATATATGTATACGTATATATACATATATATGTATATATATATACATATATATATGTATATGTATATACATATACATATATATATGTATATGTATATACATATACATATATGTATATGTATATACGTATATATACATATACATATATATATGTATATGTATATACATATACGTATATATATATATGTATATACATATACATACATATATATATATATATATATACGTATATGTATATACATATACATATACATATACATATACATATACGTATATGTATATGTATATACATATACGTATACATATATATATATATATATGCATATACATATATACATATACATATATATATATGTATATACATATACGTATACATATACATATATGTATATGTATATACATATACATATACATATATATATGTATATACATATACATATACATATACATATATATATATATATATATATATATATATATATATGTATATGTATATACGTATACATATACATATATATATACGTATACATATACATATATATATACATATACATATATATATGTATGTATACGTATATACATATATATATAGATATATATATATATGTATGTATATGTATACGTATATACATATATATATATATGTATATATATACATATATATATACATATATATATATATGTATATGTATATATATACATATATATATATGTATATGTATATATATACATATACATATACATATACATATATATAGATATATATATATGTATATGTATATATATACATATACATATATATATATGTATATATATAGATATATATATATACATACATACCTATATATATATACATACATATATATATGTATATGTATATAGATATACATATACATATACATATACATATACATATACATATACATATACATATACATATACATATATATAGATATATATATATGTATATGTATATATATACATATAATATATATATATGTATATATATATATGTATATGTATACATACATATATATATATATATATATATATATATATATATATATATATATAGGGTAATGTTCAAATAAGAACTCTGTATTATTGCGAGAACCCGTCAACATTAATTGAAATCATAATTTTTTTATTGTAATAACAATATTACACATACACAAGATTGTAATATTTTATATATATGTGTGAATTCGTAAATGTAAAAAAAAGTTTACATTGGTGTAAGTTTTACTTACGACTTTAAATATATGTGTTTTTTACAAAACTTACACCAATGTAAACTCATTTATACTTACGAATTTACACATATACATAAAAGATCATAATCTTCAATATATGTAATAATGTTATTTAAGCAAAAACAATATTAATATTTATTGATCTTGATGGTTTTTTGTAGATTGTCGCAATAAAAGAGGGTTATTGCTTGAACATTTTAATATATATATATATATATATATATATATATATATATAACATATAATAAAAAGAAGGTTTTTCTAAGACACGTGTCATCATTTTAGCATATCAAAGGACACGTGTCATCATTCTAGCATATAAAAAAATAATTATCCCGCCTCTCTCTCATAATAAATAAATAAGAAAATTTTAAAAACAATCAATTTGACTTTCTTTTTTTTACGAAAATATGTTGAAACAAATATATTTATATTTGGTAAACTAAACTATTAAACATCTAAAATATAAATATATTATTTTAGTAATTTTTAATACATACTAAATTATATGATTTTAGACATACTTTATCATTAAATACAGAGTAATAATTTCTAATTTTTTTATCTGTTATAACTTTTAAATACTTATTATATTTTTGTTTCACCAATTACTAACAACATCTAGAAAATAAAATATTATAAAACTAATGATTTTGATATATTTTATTTATTTCACCCATGTAATACATGGACTCTAACCTAGTATGTATGTATATATATATATATATATATATATATATATATAAATTTCTTATTTGAGTAAATTACCATTTGCATCCTTGTGGTTTGGTGATTTTGACCATTTGCATCCCTACAGTTTAAAAATCCTCATATACACCCTAACGTTTCATTTTTGTTCCCATTTGAATCCAAAACACTAACACCGTTAAATTATTCTGTTAACTCCCTTGTTAAAAGACCAAATTGCCCTTCAAATTAAAACCCTAGTCCCCTCTTCATCTTCTCCATCTTCTCCACCAACCTGAATCTCAACAACCTCTACAACCACGTTTGAATACAATCAGTAGGATCGACACCGTCCGTTAACACCACCGTGGTCTCCTCCGGCGATCTCAGTTCTCTGGCAGCCTACAAAACGGATGCGACAACAACTCCGCCGCCGTCCACCTCTTCCCCGAATCCTTGTGCAAACGACACTCAATAAACCCCCGAAATTCACCAACAGATGGAGTCAACCACCCTGTCGGAGGACGACGGAGTCCAACACGTCCACCACCACTCAAACACCCTGTCGGAGGACGGCGGGAAGCTGGGGACAATTGACAAACAGTTATTAACGGCATCATCGTCCACCACATCTACAGCTTCAACATCCCACAACACCCAATCATTCATGGAGCTCGTGGAACTCCCATCATGCGTCACCGTATTCCTCCACGGTGGCATCGCCCCATTGGCCCTCAAATACGTCCCCACCGACGACTTCAGCTTGAACTGGAACCCATCCCTCACCGGCTGCCACTCGATGGCCAAATCGCGGTGATTCTCCGTCGCCGATTGGATGATTTTGTTGCTGGTGGTGCCTAACAGTACCGGCGTACTGCACGCCGTCAAGTAACGCCCGTAACAGCTCTTGAGGCGGATCACGTGCTCGTTTGACTCCATGTGCTCGATCAGCCACCATGCCGCCGGAGTTGCTCCGCCGCTGCGGCTTTGCCGGACGGTGTGGCCGTCGTCGCCGGCCACCAGGTACTTGTCCAGGTGGCTTTTGAGCCTCACGGCGACGGCTCTCTCAAAGAACTCCATTCTTGATCGTTGAGAAAGATGAAGTAATCAAGTTTTTTTGCTTTATATAAAAACTGGAGAAAGATGAGTTATTATTATTATTACATAGATCTGATGCCACCGAAATGCGTGTGCGATCTGCGCTCGATCGCCGAGCGCATGATCTCCGCCGGCTACTTCAGACCAAAAATGCAGGTTGTTGAGATTCAGGTGGGTGGAGATTCAGTTGGGTGGAGAAGATGGAGAAGATGAAGAGGGGACTAGGGTTTTAATTTGAAGGGCATTTTAGTCTTTTAACAAGGGAGTTAACAGAATAATTTAACGGTGTTAGTGTTTTGGATTCAAATGGGAACAAAAATGAAACGTTAGGGTGTATATGAGGATTTTTAAACTATAGAGATGCAAATGGTCAAAATCACCAAAACACAAGGATGCAAATGGTAATTTACTCTTCTTATTTTTTCTAACAGAAATGCACCCAATCTCACCGAATACAAGACTGACACGTATATCGAATCCCCAATTCTTTGAAATTTTTGTCTTTTCTCCAGACAGATGTATAAAAGTTAACTACCAATTCTTTAATATTCTCTCTCTTGTCTTGATCTTGAAAGTGTGAGTTCGTTTTCGTGTATCCATACTCTTTTCTTTTCTCTGTCCCTGCAGAAATCTTTTGTTGAAAAATTTATTCATTTAATAAATCTTGAAAAGAATCTTGAAATTAAATTTCAAAGCTGCAAATGTAATCACCCAATATGCCCAAAGTGTGTGACAGCAGGTTAAAATTTTAGCATGCACTCTCTTTTCTTTCTTCCTTTTTTCTAGGTTTTTGTTTAGTGACCGAAGGTCTTCTGTGTGGGTTTTCATTTTGTTCTTTTGTGGAGTGAAGATGAGTATTATTACCACTTTCACAGAAAAGTTGATTGCTTTTTGATGGAGGTCCCTATAAACACTCATAAACAGAGCACTCCTGATGCTTTGATAGGCGTGCTTTGATGCAAAATCACAGACCCTTTTTGCATCTTTCTTCCTTTTTGCTGTTGTTGGTTTGATTACAACTTAGCCCCACTTTGATTTTACAGGTTTGTGTTTCTTGGTTGTGTGATTTTGGGGCATTTTCTGTGTCTATTTGGATTGTATTATATATTCTTCTGTGATTGTGTTTGCCCCTTAAACTAGACATCAGATTCTATCATTTCTTTGTTTTCTTTTGTTGGTTTCTAAAAGACGTGACTTAGGAGAAGGGCTGAAGGGGGTGGTTCTTTATTGTTTTTGGTCATTTTTTGAGTTTTATTTGTCTTCATGGTGGTGGGGTTTGTTCTTTTGTTTGTTCAGATGGAAAACCTGTGATTTTGGTCAAAAGCTTGAGTAAAGATTGCAAGATTGGATCTTTATGAGATGGGTTATGAAGTTGTGATATGATTTGATTGTTGTGATGATAAGGAAGCACTTAATTTGTTCGTCTTAAAGTTGTTGATGTAGAAAGGAATTGGAGTATGACCACCATTGAAGAGAAGTTGAATTCAACAGGTGTGAGTAGTGGGGCACACAATTTACTTGAGGAGATGAAATTGTTGAAGGAAATGCAGGACCATTCTGGTATGTTTTTCTTTACTTTCAACCAAATATTATATCTCTTATAAAAACTTCCCTTTTCCTTTGCATTTTGCAAGATTTGGAAACTAGACTCAACCCCTTGAGAATTTGCACCAGTTTTATATTTTAAAAAATCTTTTTAGCTTGTTTCTGCATTACTTGTGGATTTAGTTGAGTTCTTGTGTTTTTTGATTAAAAATTGTAGTGATAAAGAAGCCAATAAATTCTGAGCTATGGCATGCATGTGCTGGTCCATTGGTGACCCTGCCACAGGTGGGAAGCCTTGTTTATTACTTCCCACAAGGACATAGTGAACAGGTTTGATTCAGTCACTTGTATTGACTAGCTTCTTGTTAGTATAATTTGCAAAATTCTTAATTTATTTATATTATATAATCTTCATTCTTACCATTTTTCTTGGATTAAAATCTTGTTTTGTATGCAAGATGCTTAATTTACCTCTCTTTACTTTAACGAGTTTGCTTGAACTGAACACTTGAACGTAAAATGCAAAGGATCTGTGTAACCATATTTGTTTCACATCATGGCTCGTACCCTTCTAAGTTAGAATTATAAAGTCCCTAGTAATTGGCCACCAGTAGCCTTCTATGGTTTTGATTTGAAGTTTTTAGGTCAGTTTACACTTTTATAGCAACTTTATATATACCTTTCGAAATTTATTATAATATCATATTTGCCTCATTAAAAAATTAGTATTAACACAAAAGATTTCATAATTTCCCATGTTATTAAATACAATTTGTATTATGACCATTATACCCCTCTCATTCTCTATGCCAAAAATATTAAAGGGGTGCATTTGATAGAAGGGTGAATATGATGTTATTCATGTTTTTAGAGTATATATGAAATTAACACATAACTAAAAGGAAATTTGGGTAAAAAGGGTAGGAATGAAGTAAAGAACCTCCTTTGTTTTCTTTCTCTTTCAACTTATCCTTACATTGGGTAGTAATAATTGCATGGAAGGTGGTCCCTTGGAAGTTGGATCGTGGTGGATTAATTTTTTGACTAAATTATATTTCTCCATAGCATTTTTTTCAGGGTGCACTTTATTAACAAAGTTTTGGATATATATTTTGCAAAACATTACAATTATGCAAGTTATATCATTGGTTAGAATCTTGGCTAACAAAATTCTGTACCAGGTTGCTGTTTCAACGAATAGAACTGCGACATCACAAGTTCCTAATTATCCAAATCTTCCTTCTCAACTGCTGTGCCAAGTTTTAAATGCTACCTTACATGTATGTCCCCTTAGTTCCTATCAAATAATATAAAGTTGTTTCCTTTTTATTATGCTTTCCTTAGAATCATTTTGTTTGTTTGGGTTGTTTAATAGGCAGATAAAGATACTGATGAGATCTATGGCCAGATGAGCCTTCGACCTGTGAACTCGGTGAGTTATATAAAAACATTTAACACCAAAGAAAAATTCAACACGGACTTTTGAGTGTCAACTTAACCTCAAAATTTCAAGAATTTCGGAAATAGAATCACAAATACTTTGCAATAAATTAGCGATTGTTGAACAAATAAGTGGATGTGTAAGTTCACCCTTGACACCATCATACTTGGCACTTTCTTGCAAAATGTAGTGTTTGTATTACAATGTTGGTATTTTTTGCAATAAATAGTCAAACTATGATTTTTTAAAAAGTCAACTACTCATTCCTTTTTTTAAACTTGATCACTAAACTTGAAAATATGGACTGAATGTTGCTTGTCAACTTGGGATTAGGAAAAGGATGTTCTTCCAATACCAGACTTCGGGGTGAAACCAAGTAGACATCCAAGTGAATTCTTCTGCAAGACTTTGACCCCCAGTGATACGAGCACGCATGGTGGCTTTTCTGTCCCTCGTAGAGCAGCAGAAAAACTCTTTCCACAATTGGTAATCTGTCATTTATGTTTTTCTTAATAAATAATAACTAAAATTCTTAGTTGAGCTTTGCTTTACGTGACCTTGATTTTTTGTTTATGTTTTTTGTTCTCAGGATTTCTCAACGCAACCTCCTACTCAAGAGCTTCTTGTTCGAGATTTACATGATAACACATGGACATTCCGTCATATATACCGCGGTGCGCATTTATTTCTTAAGAAGTAATAGAAAGCTAACAATTTGTTTGATTTTATATCAAGAGTAGTTTTGCCCTTAATTTTTTGTAGAGTCTTTTCCTTTATCAAAATAACTTTCTACATTTTAGAGGGACGTTTTGTAACAGAAATCAGTTGAAAACTCTATTCGGGGCGTTATTATTTCCATCTTGGTTCCGACTTCTAATTCGAGTTCTTGTATTCTAATGCAGGGCAGCCCAAACGACACCTGCTTACAACGGGTTGGAGCATGTTTGTTGGTGCAAAGAGGCTTAAAGCTGGTGATGCTGTTCTGTTTATTAGGTATTATTCTTTTCAAAATAGTCAGATTATGGATTTCAATCATGGAGCAACTTTTATTTCGGATGTAGTTTAACGTACTTTTTATAAATATTATTTAAATGGCTAAAATATATTTCCATGAAGACAAGGGGCGAAATTGTAGTATCAGATCGACACAAAAAGGGTTAGGTTGTAACTGTCGTTATACATCCCAAAATGGAATTAGTTGCAGTTTTCATTGGCAAGGAGGGAGTATGTCATATCCTCATATTGACCCTGAATTAATACCTGATTAACAACCATGTGGTAATACAATGACTTCAAGCAAACAACAAAAAGGACATGGCCATTGGCCTGTTCACCTGATGATGTAGATGGATATTTTTGTCTTTTAACCTTTTCTTTTTACTGAATTTGGTAGGGATGAGAAATCACAGTTATTATTGGGAGTACGACGAGCAAATCGTCAAAATATGTCTTTACCATCATCGGTTTTATCTGCTGATAGCATGCACATAGGAGTCCTCGCGGCTGCAGCTCATGCTGCTGCTAATCAAACTCCCTTTACAATATTCTACAACCCAAGGTAAGTGTCTTATACAAAAGTGGCAGAATGGGTTGGTCAAACGGGCTGGTTAACATTCCAAAATGAGTTGTGCTTTGCATTTGCCTGCAAACACGTTTCACCCATTTTTATAAATTTATAAAGCTTTAATATGATTACTAAAGTTAAATCTGCATTTTCTTGAATAGACTAACTCGACCTGTTTTCTTCTAGCTGATTATGTTATTAATTTGACCCGTTTGAGATAATAATAACCAATCTGACCCATTTATAAGTAACGCGTCGAAAGCCACCCTTGATACAAAATGTATACTCAAAAACTGCTTTGTTATTTATCTCTTCTTTGAATTCATTTAGGGCATGTCCTTCGGAATTTGTCATTCCACTGGCGAGGTATCGAAAATCAGTTTATGGGACACAACTTTCAGTAGGCATGAGGTTTGGAATGATGTTTGAAACCGAGGAATCAGGAAAACGCAGGTTTGTGTACCAAAAATGTTTTTTTGTTATTGAGAGATGGATATACATGATTGGTGCTAACTGATCATATTGTTGTTAATGCAGATATATGGGCACAATTGTCAATATAAGTGACGTGGACCCGTTAAGATGGCCCGGCTCTAAGTGGCATAATCTTCAGGTTGAGTGGGATGAGCCCGGTTGTGGTGATAAGCAAAGTAGAGTGAGTCCGTGGGAGATCGAGGCCCCTGAAAGCCTCTTCATTTTCCCTTCTATCACTTCAAGTCTTAAACGGCCATTCAATTCTGCTTTTCTAGGAGCACAACCTGAGTGGGACAATATGGTAAATGGGTCGATCATGCGGGCCCCAGAAACCATAAATGGAACCCTTTTGAACCCTTCAATGTCTAACTTATGGTCAGAACAGCTGATCAAGATGTTAATGAAACCTCAAAATGCTAACAACAACACAACACCTGGCACAGCTATCGTTCAAGAAACCTATCCCGCTAACAGAAGCCACGTGGAAAACCACCCCCAGTTTCAACTCATTCCACCCAACACCGCCACCGGCACCACCAACACGAACATGACCACCGTAACATCAAACACACAACTGCAATCCAACCCTAATAATATTCCTGGAAGTCAGCGACCCCAACAGTCGGAAACAGTAAAATCAGACTTGAAACCAGTCAACTCTCCTCAGAATCTAGCACACGAGCTTCCGTTTCTTAACCAGTTGTCTCCATTTGATTCAAGCATACTCAACAGTCAGCAATTCGATTCTCCACACATTGAATCTTCTAGTCTTAACGGGCTATTCCCATATCCAGATACCAACTTGTTGAACCAATATCCGTCTTTGGGACAGGAAACATGGGACCCACAAGTGAATAACAACTCCAAATATTTCTTGCAATCAAACCAGTGTCCCTCAAACATATACGGGTTCAAAGATTTATCCGATGAGACCCACAACAACCCCCAAAGTGGCAATGCATACAACTGTCTCAACTTTGAAGGTAGTAATGGTGGCAGTACAGTGGTTGATCCTTCGGTCTCGAGTACAGTGTTGGACGAGTTCTGCAACTTGAAAGACATTGAGTTCCAACACCCGTCTAATTATTTCAGCTCGAGCCAAGATGTTCAGTCACAGATCACATCGGCTAGCCTTGTTGATTCTCAAGCTTATTCCATGCAAGAACTGCCTGATAACTCAGGTGGTGCATCTTCTAGCAATGGTGAGTTTGATGATAGTGGGCTTTTGAACAATAACTCATGGCAACAAGTTGCTCCTCCTCCGCGTGTACGAACATTTACCAAGGTCAAAGTTCAAAACTTTTTTATGAATTTACATTAAAGTTGAAGTTTTGCAATATGGGTTTGGATTTAAAACTCGTTTCTTTGGGTTGACTGCAGATTCAAAAGGCGGGGTCTGTCGGGAGGTCTATCGATGTGTCGGGTTTCAAGAACTACGATGATCTTTGTAGTGAGATTGAAAAGATGTTTGGGCTTGAGGGATTGCTTAATGATTCGAGAGGATCTGGTTGGAAGTTGGTGTATGTAGATTTCGAGAATGATGTTCTTCTCGTTGGAGATGATCCATGGGAGTAAGTTTTCTTTCGATGTTACTTTAAAATTTACAATTAATCAATATGATAAGACGTAGAGCCGAAGCACAAAAGATAAAATAGGAAAATGTGATAAATTTTTGAAAGAAGTAACTAGTTCATCATTCCGTTTTAGGTTAAAACAAGTTAAAATTTCCTATGTTTACGGTGTTTAATGGCTTTATATGTGTTGTTAAATGCAGGGAGTTTGTAGGATGCGTACGATGCATCAGGATTCTATCGCCTTCTGAAGTTCAGCAGATGGGTGAAGAGGGAATGCAGCTTCTGAACAGCAATGCAGCATTACAGGCCGGGATGGACGGTGACTCGGTGCCAGAAAACGGACCCCGCGCTTGGGTTGGCCCTACATGAACTGAACTGGTCATAACCATCATGAACCGCTTGCATGCAGTGATCAGATCGTAGGTAGCAAGATGTGTGACATTTGAAATGCTGTATTAATCCTAGTCCCTTGAACAAGTAGTTGTGTTCTTTCAATTTGTCATTATGAGGATGTATGTAATAACCATCAATTTATGACACATTTAAAAGGAAATATATGAGCCATCATTTTGTATTGAAATCTAATCTTTCGAAATAATTTGATTAATGTACAGTTAAGTTTCGACTTTCAATATAAGTTTTTGAGCTCTTTAAGGTTAAGTGTTTATTCGTCAAAGTCTAAATGGGTACATTAGAAGTAACTGTTGAGGTGTAAAGGCCTTTGGGTTTTCGGATAAAGTTATAGGGCTGGCCCATTGAAGCTTCTTAAAACTCTAATTATTCTTATATATAGAGCATGTCACTGTATTGTAATCTTATCTGTTGAGCTTAATAAAATACCTAGTTGCGGAAACTGGACGTAGGTCATCTTGACCGAACCACTATAAATTATCGTGTTCTTATTACTTTCGTGTGCGTGCGTATAATAGTGTATTTACTTCCGCTGTGTAAAGATACCTAACGACTGGTATCAGAGTATCAAGCTCTTCAAGATTTTCGCCGTCGTATCTAGGGTTTCTGCCGCCGCTCGCCACCTAGGGTTCCGCCGCCGCCACCTAGGGTTCTGTCGTCGCCGCCGCCACCTAAGCTGCTTTTCGGTTTTGTTTACTGCTGCTGTTTCTGTTTTTTTGCTGCTGGTGGGCTGATCACAACAACTTTTGGTGGTTGTTTTATCGCTGGAAATTATGGTTTTTTCAAACCTAGGTTACGCAAAAAGAGGAGAAGACAAGGGTTGTTTTGGGGTTGTTTTTTTGAGTGATTTTGCGATTAGAGTTCCGGCTGGGATCTCTTGGAGTTGCTGGTTTTCGCTCAGGTTTTGCAGGTGAAGCGTCGGGTCGGGTGTTACCAGATCTGGTTTGTCTATTCTTTGTTGACTGGTTATCAACTGTTCAACGTGCCTGTTTCGTTTTTTTTGTCTCTGGTTTGCTACTATGGTTGAAGACGGGAAGAATGTGATCGAAAAGTTCAATGACACTGATTTTGGTTGGTGGAAAATGCAAATAGAGGCGTTACTTTGTCAAAATGATTTGGATATGGTACTGGAAAAGAAGCCGGAGAGTATGGAGAAAGCTGAAGAAGTAATTTGGAATTCCAAGGACAAGAAAGCTAAAGAGGCTACTTTGTTATCTTTGACGAAGAGCGTTGCTTTTAACATCATGAAAGAAACCACTGCAAGTGGTATGATGTTGGCTCTATCAAAAATATATGAAAAATCATCTGCAGCTAACAAGGTGTTCTTGATGAGGGAACTGTTCATGACGAGAATGAAAGAGGTAAACTCAGTCACCTCCTACATTAATGATCTGATTTCTATTCTTACTATATTAGAATCAGTGGGAATAAAATTCGATAATGAGACTCGAGCCTTGGTGTTGCTATCTTAACTGCCTGATAGTTGGTCCGGGACTGAAACTGCTATCACAAATTCAATGGCGGCTAACGCCATGACATTTGAAAAGATCCGAGACATTGTGATAGGTGAAGACACACGTCTAAAAAGTGCTAATGTTGGATCATCTTCCGAGATGTTACATGTTGGTAGGGGAAGGGAAAATAGCCAAGCCAGTGGGAGTCGGGGAAAGAGTTCAACTTAGACTCGAAAAAATGTGAGGTGCTGGATCTGCAACGAGAATGGACATGTTAAGAGTCAATGTCCAAAGAAAAGTCTGAACACTGCTGCTGAGGATGTCAATGATGGTGACGTGTTAATTCTTGAGGCTGAAAATAGTGTGGACTCGTGGATCATGGATTCTGGTTCTTCGTTTCATGCCGTACACAGCGGTGAAATGATGGTGAATCTGAAAACAGGCGATTTTAGGAGGGTACGTCTCGCTGATGGCAGAATGCTTGATGTTATGAGCATGGGGTGATATTGATTTGGTGACTCCATCGGGAACTACATGGAACTTGAAGAATGTCAAAGTGATTTTAGGTTTAAAGAAGAAATTAATTTCTGTTAGCAAATTGGATGAACAAGTACTGGAAGTCAAGTTTGGTGGTGGTAAATGGAGGGTAATCAATGGGAACCGGGTGATTGCTCGTGGTGATAAGCATGGGTCATTGTACATGGTGGAGGTACCTGTTGAGGGACTGATCAACCCAGTTAAGCAAGTCAACATCGGGTTTGCTAAATCTGCTGCTAAGAGAGTTCATTTTGGAAACATGAAGTCTGGAGCAAAGATTGTAGTTGAATGGGGTCATAAGTCTAAACCAGTCAGATGACTTTATGACAGTGGGAGCATGGGGCATGTTCCGGGTACAGTCAAGAAGAATCGTTGGGTTTGAAGATACGACCGAAAAAATATCTCCTGGTGATTGTTTGCTGAATTTGGAGAGTGTTACTGGTTCCTCGGTGTATCTCTGAATCTGGTGGATCATGTAAACCAGTTGAGATAGAGGATTGGTCGCTGGTGAAATTTACTATGACTGGGTTGGAGCTCGGGGGAGCTTCAACGGGCCTTTTCAAGTAATTAATAAGACGGGGCATCTGCAACTAGGGGATTTGGATTGGAATCTTAGCTTGTTCTTTGGAATTAAAGGCTTGAAAGATTTCTGTTACTTGAAGATTACTGATGACAGGGTTGCTTTGTACTTATATGGCTAGCTGGAGTATTTACAAGGCGTTCAAGTGGAGATTGTTGAGGTGTGAAGGCCTTTGGGCTTTCGGATGGAGTTATGGGCCTAGCCCATTGAAGCTTCTTAAAACCCTAATTATTCTAATATATAGAGCATGTCATTGTATTGTAATCTTGTCCCTTGAGGTTAATAAAATACCTAGTTGCAGAAAGTGGACGTAGGTCATCTTGACCGAACCACTATAAATTCTCGTGTTTTTATTGCTTTCCTGTGCTTGCGTATAATAGTGTATTTACTTCCGCTGCGTAAAGATACCTAACAGTAACTAGTGTTAGAAATTCTTTACGATGAATTATAGGGTTTTAAAAAAAGGGAAATTCGAAAGAACTTTTTTGCGACGAAACCTTTTGCGACGAATTATAGGGTTTTTGCGGCGAAATGTCGCCGCAAAGTTACAAACAAATATTAAATATCTTAACACGTTTAAAACTACTTAAATACAATATAAAATTAAATATTTAATAAATTTCCTAACCCTAATTTCAAACAATCTCAACTAAGTTAAACATCCATGTTTTCATAACCATATAAACTTCCTAAGCCTAATTTCAAACAATCTCAAATAAGTTAAACATCCATGTTTTCATAACCATATAAACTTGCTAACCCTAATTCCAAACAAGAACCATATATTAACATAAAATTAACATACCAAATACATACATTCTTTATATTCATACATACACACATGTTATTTCAAACAATCTCAACTAAGTTAAACATCTATGTTTTCATAACCATATAAACTTCCTAACCCTAATTTCAAACAATCTCAACTAAGTTAAACATCTAAGTTTTCATAACCACATAAACTTGCTAACCCTAATTCCAAACAAGAACCACATATTAACACAAAATTAACATAACAAATACATACATTCTTATATTCATACATACACACATGTTATTTTAAACAATCTCAACTAAGTTAAACATCCATGTTTTCATAACCTTATAAACTTTCTAATCCTAATTTCATAACCACATACATACATTCTTAAATACAAACATACACACATGTTATTTCATATTTTTTCATAAACATAAAACTTGCTAAACCTAATTTCAAACAAGAACCACGTATTAACACAAAATTAACATACCAAATACATACATTCTTATATTCTCTCAACTAAGTTAAACATCCATGTTTTCATAACAATATAAACTTCAAAACCCCAAATAACTACAAATTAACACAAAATTAACACACTAAATACATATATTCTTAAATACATACATACACACATAATACTTCATCTCAACTAACTTAAACATCCATGTTCATAACCATATAAACTACAAATTAGACAAAATGGACACAAAATCCCTAATTTCAAAATATTAACTACAAAGTAACATAAAATTAGGTAAAATTGAGGTTATTACTTGAAATCAGAAGTGGTGGTCGTGGCTATGGTGCAAATGAGGCGGCGACGGAGGTGGAACAGCGGCGGTAGTATGTGAAGTAGCGACGGAGGTGGAGCAACGACCGTGGAGCCTTGCGACGGGGGAGTAGCGGCGGAGGTGGGGGTGTAGTGTGGGGTGCGATGGGGCCGACGGTGGAGGGAGCCGACGGTGGGTGGTGGTGCGCAATGCCGCAGTGGGGGTGTGGGGTGGGGTGCGTAGTGGGGTTGTGGTGTGGTGTTCTGTAAATGCTGAAAATATGAACTGATCCCGACTTATAGTAGGGTTCTTTTTTGCGGCGATATGTCGCCGCAAAAAAGAAATTGCGACGAAATTCATTAATTATTTATATATTATAAAATTTAATAGTTTATTATTATTTATTGCGACGAAAAGTCGCCGCAAATGATTAAGCGGGATTTTTCCCGCCCTTAAAAAAGGTTTTCGTGATATAAAAAAACAAAAATAATTAATTTTTATTTTATTGCGACGAAAAATCGCCGCAAAAAAGTTCTTGACTTTAAAAGTCAAAAA
Organism: Flaveria linearis; assembly: GCA_024085815.1. Lineage (NCBI taxonomy): Eukaryota > Viridiplantae > Streptophyta > Magnoliopsida > Asterales > Asteraceae > Flaveria > Flaveria linearis. Next base: position 63,287,829 of record CM044013.1, on the reverse strand, counting down.
AGTTTTTTTTGTCATTTTGTGATTCTTTTGCGACGAAACACATGTCGCCGCAAAAAAAATGGTCGCAAAAAACCATTTTTCTTGTAGTGTATCCTGGAATCCACCAATCCCATACTGACACATCACAAGTATCTTAACTACCCTGAAACACTAAAAAAGCTGGAAATGCTACCCTGAACTACCCTGGAACTTTTATTTTAATATTAAAATAATTCAAAAGATAATTAACTTTTACTAAAAATAAAAATTACAATAATTCAAATAATAAAAAATAAAAATACGAATACAATAAATATAAAAATAAATAAAAAATCCTAAAAAATATAAAAAACTAAAAAATCACAAGGCCAGTTATATTTCGTTTTGCTACTAGTTTTTTTTGACATTCGGGGATCCATAACAATATATTGTGATTGTGTTTGTGTTTGTGTTTGTGTTTGTTTATGTGTGTTTATGTAGATTAATATTGTGTATGTCTGTGAGTATTTATAGTGTAATTTTTTTCTTGGCCTCCAACGGTTTGCCAATGGTAACATTAATGGCTTTATAACCGTTAGAAATCGGGTTGTGTATCGGTGAGTGTAACCCGAGAACATGAACCCGGGTGGCTACCCGAGGGGGTGGCGGCGGTGCTACCGCCCGGGTACCACTCTACCCGAGCCCCCTTCGGGTAGCTCCCCGTTCTCCCTAACTGTGAGTATTAGTTACTAGAAATGTAAATCGTAATGAAATCATCTTTATTGAATGTAATTATTTATATTAATCAGTAAAAATGTATATTTCTAACCTTAAAATTTTAATTATGCAACCTGTGTAATACACAGATAACTAAAGCTAGTGATAAATATAACACGAAACGATACAAAACATAAAAAGCCAATGATGAAAACATATAACAAATAATTAAAAATAAGTGGCACAATTAATTGATATGTGATACAATTATCTGACATATTTGACTCAATAATCAAAATGTCATCACATTTAAAACAGAAGGAGAAATATTAAGCCTATAATCATTCTTAAACTTGTTAGATTAATATTCTTTTTTACCATAACTCTACATGTATTATACATTTATATAACTCTACCCGTATTATATATTATTTTCCTTTGTTTTTTTTAGTTATTTACCATTTTTCATTTATCATTTTTATATCTCAAACAACTTAGATATCACTAGTCTATTTTCCCCCACGCGCGTTGCGCGTGTGACAAACGGGTTAAGCCAGGATTCAAACGCAAGTAATTTAGTGTTCAGTAATGTAAAAACTCCAACAAAATAGTATGTTTAATTCAAATAGACTTCGCCAACACCAAGTAAATATTGGATCTTATTATCAAAACAGAGGCCCAGAGTTAATGTTACGTTACGGCTGCAAACCAGAAACAATTGCCAAGCCAAAGCAACAAACACCGTTCTAGAAACATCATCACTGCCTCAGGCTGCCAAATGCGTCTCAGATGAACATAGGTCCGTCATCATCGACCATGTGGGGCTTGCGAGGTTAATAGAAAGAGATGTAGTATCGCAAATTCAAAAGACTATGAACAACACTATAAACAACAGAGAACATCACCGACATCTTCTATTTAACGATCAACCGACATATGACCATATTAGTCCAAAGGAACACCGAAAAGGAGCATATCCAACAATAACTTAGATGAGCGTTGAGACAATATAATCGACCAAAAAAAAGTCTCAGATGAGGTAGGTCCCATCATCATCGACGTGAAATAAAACCAACAGATACAAACATACCTCATATGAACAACTACTCAACACCATTAACACCCATAATTTAATGGCAAATCACATAAAACACAAAACAACGACGGCGGCGGGAGGCAGAGCGGCTACCACCGCCATCGCCACCCTCACCGCCACCATGAGGAAACATACACCTGTGTACAAATGACATAGGAACCCGGTATCATATAGTGATACAAATGGCATCACAACCGACAAACCATTGTTGAAATCATACAGATCTGAAATTAGGTACCCTAAAGGGTCGATAACCCCAAAAACCTAAAAGCAGATGAGGAACATAGTCCTCTCCATCGCCGCCAAGGCAACCCATGCGAGCACGGGACCGGTGGCGACGCACTCTCCCCTTCTTTCTGCTTTAAACACACCGGGGGGGAGGCAAACATGCATAGAAAGCTAGATCCACCTCGACTGAACCTCAACTGTAAAACGGAAGTGGATTCGGCGGACCCTCCACCACCACCGCCCATCACAAACCGGCTCAAGAGATTCGGTAGAACGGAGGCGACCAAAGGGGTGAGTCCACCGCCATAGAGGCGAACCAATGATGTCACTGTCGTTGGAGAACCTCCGCCTCACCCTCTCGTATCTCCCTCACTGTTTGTTGGTGACGTGCAGGTGATGGCGGTGCAGCTGGCGCAGGCGGAGGTATAGCCGGCGCAGGCGGCGGTACAGCCGTGAATCACGGCGCTAGAGAGAGCACTTTCTCTCTCTAGAAATGAGCGGATGTGAAATGAAATGAGGATCTGAGATCTTACTCCTCTTTAAAGCTTAGGGGGTGAGATTGTAAATATTCAATATATTTGTGGCAAATCTCAAAAACCCAAAAACTTAACTGCTTCTTCCCAGCTTCTTTTAAATATATAGGATAATTTGGGTTGTAAAAGAATAGCACCGAGCTTTAATTCGCCTAAGCTCGAACTCAACACATTTATTTAAGATTAATTAAGATTGTAAACAAGTTAGTACACTCGTGAGCTGCTCTAAATTGAGTCATTAAAATAAACATATATTTTTATTGTATGAGACCAAGTTCACATATATATGAAAAATAAATAATTTGTTTGTTTTAATACATACCGGAACGTTATTTACCCTTTTAAATGAAAAGTTAAAATGTTCATAAATTAACTATGGAATAACGTCTTATATACATCAAGTAACTAAGAAAAATATTCTAAACTATAGAAAATGTCACAAAATAGTAATGAAAGTTTAAAAGTATTTTAATATGGTCACTCATTTATATTTTTTTCAAAAAAACATGTTAACTATATTAAAAAATAAAAAGTTTTGTTAATTATATTAAAAAATAAAAAAAATTACCTAAAATTCATGTCACCGTCCCACAATAGCATAAAAAAAGAAAAAATATTTTTAATTGAAACAAAAAGCAAAAACATTCTAAAAAACATATTAAAACTTATAGTTTAAATGAAATAAAGCCGAGTGAACTAATTGAAATAGTTTTTAAACTTAAGTTACCTAATTAAAACACTTTAGATTTTGATTGTTATTTTACAATAAAATGGATCAAGTAAATATAAACTGTGTAAGAAGAATTTCAACAATCAAATTTGTAAATCAAAGGTTTGAGATTAATTTGTTGCGAACACATTTGTTAAAGGGTATTTTATGCATAACCATTTTTATTGATTTTTTCATATTCCCCCACTTTATTTAAAGGTTTATAACTTTTAAATACGATATTATTATCATTTAATAAAAAATACATCATAAAAACGAGCGTTTTTTATCTTTAAAACGAGTATAGTAACGTTAAAAAAAGATACTATTTTTTATGTTTTTCATTTCATATAAAAGTTGTTCGTCATCGTGTTTTTAGTGTAGTTTGCTGTATTATTTTGTTAGTTATTATGTTTTTCTAAAATAATAAATTCTAAAGAAATATATTGGTGAAATAACACTACTGTGTAATTCTAATAAATAAAACATAATGATAAATTAATAATAATTAATCTAAAATAATATAAAAGAATATAAACGTAAAACACAATGATAAAATGTCTCATTGTGTTTTTATCCTGTCGTGTTATCTTTGACACAATGAGCTTTGAAAAACACATTAGTAAAAAATATTATTGTGTACCTCTAATGTAGTACACAATAATAACACAAGTTTATATGATATAAAAGACAATGATAAAAATAACATTAAAAACACAATAATGAATACATATATTAAATTATGAAAAAAATTTGATATAATGAATTGATATTTGACACAATCACGTGACATAATTGACACAATGACCGAAATACGCTTGCATTTAAAACAATAGAAAGACGCATATCAAGGAAACAATACTTTTTAATTTTTTTTGATTACATACCTTTTTATTAAAACTATATGAACATACAATAAAAAGTTAAAATGGATATTAACTAATTATGTAATAACGTTTGATATACATTCACTAAAATAAAATATAAACCAAAAAGCATAATATCATCTAATTACGTTAATAAAAATAATTTATATGATACTTGGAATTATATATCACTAGTAATTATTCCCGCACGTTGTGGCGGCGGCGCACACGATGTAATAATGTATAGAATACCATTGTCTCGACTAGTTTCCGAACTTAATTTACATCGAAGCATTGAGTTACTTAAATTTATATTGGTGAACGAAAACATATTATATTTGACCTCACTTATTTTTTAAACAAAATTTACAGCGATTCATATACCACCTAAAAACATACGTCAAAATTAGTACAAAACATTTTATATTTGACCTAGCTCATTTTCAACAAAAGTTACATTAAACGTAGGCGAACTCGAATATATACTAACACTTACATAAAATATGGATGTAAGAAGTTAGATATTTTCAAGTAAAAATATAAATAGGGTAAACTTGAAGCTTTAGAACTCAAGGGGGTCAAAATAATGTTTCTCAAAGTTTCATAAAATCCTTAGGGTGTTAAAAGTGAAAATTTAAGAAAATTGAGGTGGGTTAAGTAAATAATAAACTTTGACCAATACTTAGAAATAAAAAGACCCCGAGTAAATAACTATTATACCATCAACACGAGGTGGATTAAGTACTTGTAAACAACGCATTGAGAATCTTCATTATGGTTTTTAAAGTATAATATATATATATCATTAGCAAAAATAAACAAAAAGGTTATAATAATACATATAATCTTAAAATTTCTATGCATATTGCATTACTTGTGTTTTTTTTTTCATTTTGTTATGGAGGAAATAATATAAAATTTTAGATTGTCAATAGTGTTATATATTAATTAACTAAGAGATATACTCGCGCTTCAGAATGGGATAAAATCTTTTTTTAGTCCGAGATAATATCTTTTTTAGTCGTATCAAATAAAGTAGAGTAAATTATAAATTTTGTTCTTTAAGTATGCTTAAATTATGGATCTTATCCTTAAACTTTAATAATTACACTGAATATTCTTTATTTGAAAATTTATAACGTCTTTTGTCCTTTTTACTAACAGTAGTAGTTAACTTTTTCTGTTACATTTTTGTAAATGCTCATTTTACCCCTGACCCTGAAAAGGACAAAATATGTAATTTTTATGAATATTTTATTTTCTTTCTTTATGTGCTTATTTTATTAACTTTATTTTTCATTATTTCTTTATTTTTAACCACTTTTTATTTTAAATACTCATCTTAAATATTATTAACTAGTTATTTTTAAGCATCCGAATATGAGTTATGATTAGTTTTTATTATATTAAAATACATAATAATTACTATTCTATTTTATGTTAGGATCGATTTCGTACGGAGTACTAACGAATTCTGCGTGATACCGAATCAAATAGTGGAGAATCCTATTTGATTGGCGATCCAATCAGTAGAAAGAATATCCTGATCAATCCAACTATAAAACAAACGTTAAGAACGAATGAGAATTGATCAGAAATGAACTATGAACTTGGATTAACGACTTGGTACGCTCTGGACGGCTAGGGTACGTAGGTATTCGAAGTGTTGTGTTTTTCCACGAATTACGTGGTATTTATAGGTTTTCTGTCTTCATTCGTACGACTGAACGACATGGTTCAGTCGTGCGACTGAATCATGCGATAGACTCATACGCACGACTGAAGTTCAGTCCTGCGACTGACTCAATCTTATGTCTCAGTCGTGCGACTGATCCAGTCTTCTGGTTTAGTCGTGCGACTGGTCCATAAGCATGATATATTCATGCGTATGGTCCATTAGCATGGTCCATTAGCATAAACTATCACATGGATAAGTTAAACATACTTATAAGTTCTTATTGACTTAGAACCATGTAGAATAATATCAAACCTATATAGTTAGTTCTACATGTGCAACACATTCAATATAATGATATCATGACATAATCAAACATAAATTAACATCACAATGCACTTCATATATCATTCATTCAATTCCTTACATCGATTACATATATGTAAGACATGAAATACTTTTACATTTCAGAACATAAACTAGGTACATCAATATGTATCAACAAAATCCCCCTTGGACCTTGTTTACTCTATTGGCTAACATTCTGCACACGTTCTTGAAACTTCTTGTACTTCTCTTCTCTAGTGACTCCCTTGTGTATCTCAAACGCAAATCAGAGTCGTATAACATGTTGGAATTGAAGAGCTTGTAAAATGTCTTGCGTGTCATAGAATAGTGGCTACTTGTATAGAGTGTAGACATCGTCTTTGGACAAGTTGGTCAGCCACATAGGGTCAAACACCCGGATAGTCTCAATCTGAGCATCTTTGTACAAAACTATAACCGCTTTACCCGTTTGCCAGTCGTAATACCACCATTTGAAAGTGGAGTGAAGTCCTGAGGCATCTCCCGCAGGGGAATCTTGGACATTGTGCGTGGAGGACTCCACTTCAGCACTACCTTCGGTCTTATTTATGAATCGTTTAGGCTGTTGAGGCCTGAAGTTGATCCACCTGGTGCAGTATTCTCTCTTTAACGCCATCTCAAACCACCCTGACATCTTTCTGGGGTTGGCGTACAAAAGGTCTAAATAGGCAAGCCTGTTTAACTCAAAACCGGGAAGAGTCTTCAGATCATGCGGAAATCTGAAGTACTCTATCCCCTTCTCCCTCTTTATGACGTAAACATCCAAGTCTTTAAAATACGCCCAACTAATAATCTTGGCAGACACCTTCTGATGCTTCTTAACTCTGTAGAGTTTGGTGTAGGCGTTAGACTTTGGCAGTTGTCGCTGGGCTCTCATTTCTTCTAGGCACACAACCCACCCAGCCTTCTTGATATCAACATCAGCGTCCGAGGCTTGGGCTTTCCCTTCTTCTTTCTCCGTCTCTTTCTCTTTAGCATCAAGAGCTCCAAACGAATCACTACCAAATGTTTCACCCAAATTGGGGATAACATTTCCCTATTGGTCAGTGTGCTATGGATACTCTTATACAGTGATATCCTCGATATCAATCTCATCGACGCCCTGCAGCTCTTCATCACTCATGACATCAACCTCGGGAGCATCCTTAACTAGCTCATCCGGGTTAAGTCTGAACATATCGGCCAACTGCTCGTCTGTGAGATCATGAATGATCTCTCCTTCCTCGGGTGTGTAGCTCACATATCGTCGCACAATCCCTTGCAAATCAAGAATCATTGTTAGCTGAGTCTTGATTTACTGAAGGGGTGCGACGTCATAGTCGTTTGCTTGATCAGCTTCATCTATTTGATTAAACAAAACACAATCTCACACACATTAGTAACTAGGATACTTAAACATTAATAAAATTAAATTACATTAGTGTAATATATGATTCAAGTACAAAAGTTTTTCAAATACATAGAAATCTAAGCATTACTTTTGCCTTGGGAGCTCGACTCTTCAGCTTGGGGAGCTGATGTGGAGGGTCGCGGATCTTGATTCCTTTTGGTATGTCTCTCCCGATTTGATGCATTGGAGGCTGATGCAGATGCATCACCTTCATGCTCTAGCTCATCATCATCTTCCCCATCTTTGTCTTTCCCACTTCCTTCAGCCTCATCTACATCATCATCATCATCATCCGATTCATCATCGGATGAATCATCATCATCATCATCTCCGTTATCACCGTCACCCTTGATCTTTAGGGGCTCACCCTTACTCCCTTTGAGTCGGAGAAGTAGCATTTTGTTCTTCTTCTCAACCTCCTCTATCCTCTTGACCGAGGCCATAAGAAGCTCATTTAGTGCTGTCAGTGCATTATGAGCTCTGGCCAAGGCTCTCTTATGGGAAGCATCTCTCTCAGTCAGATGGGCAATCTGTTAACTCTGAGCTGCATCCCTCTCTGTCAACAGGGCAATCTGCTTGCCCTGTGTAGCGTTGACTGCCATCAACTGGTTCATCTAGTTCACTCGGATGTCATCAGTAGCAATCAATTTGAGAACCAGACGGTTGAGGCTAGCCAGCTGCGCCTCTAGCCTAATAGTGGGTAGAGGAGATCCCTGTGGAGGGATCGACGATGTGGAAGGGCCGGTTTGGGGCATGGTAGATGTGGTGGTGGATGATGTGTATGTAGGAGTGGGGATGAATATGAATGGTGATGGAATGGATGTAGGTATGGTGCGTGTGGTGATGGGAATAGTGGTGGCTGAGGTGGTGGTAGTAGTGGTGGGAGTAGTGGTAGTGGTGGTAGTGGTGGTTGGAGTGGTGGTTGTGATGGGTGTGGTGGATGTAGTATATGTGGTGGTAGGAGAGGTCATCAACACTATACGTCTTCTTTTGGTCGTCTTGCCATGTGGCTGTGCCATCCTCTTCAATCGTGAGCCCTTGGAGATCTGGGCTCCTCCTGGGCTTGGCTGGGGAGGTGTGTTGTAACACCCGAAAGTTTGACTTTTTGGTAGGTTGTGCGACTGAGCCTCAGTCGCCTGGGATTTATGCGACTGGAGGTTCAACCGCATGCTATTCGGCCGATTGAAGCTCAACCGTACGATTGGAGTTCAACCGCCCGAATGAAGGACGAACCGCATGGAATACATGCGACTGGGGTCCAATCGTACAGTGTTGATGCGACTGAAGGTCCAGTCGCCCCTGGACCAGATGCGAATGAGCTACGGGTATAAAAGGGGAGTAGCTCCATTCTCCTTCCCAAATTTCAGTCGGGAAAGGGGCAGAGAGCGACAGAGAGCAGAGAAGAAGAGAGGGAAAGTGCTGCCGAGTTCAAGATCTGTCGAGAAGCTAGCCAAATCAAAGCTCATCAACTTCTACCTGTTAATGTGAGTTCTAGAACCCCTCATTTACATGTTTTCTAACGATTTTGGGGCTGGAATCACATAGAAACCCTATTTTTGAAATAGAGTAAGTTTGACCCATTTAGGGTAAATCATGAGTAATGTGTTTTTAGTAAGAAGTAGGACTTGTATATGCTTGTATGATGTCCTAGTATGAATCCCTGAGACTAGGGAGGGTTGATTTGGGCTAAAAATGGGTTTAAGACGAGTTTGGGTGCGGGGGATTCGCGACTGCTGTTCATGAAGAACTCCAGTCGCTGCCCAGTTAGGGTTATGCGACTGAAGGGCCATTCGGCCGAATGAGTGTTAGTTGATGTCCAATCGTCCGACTGAGGCTCAGACGCCCGATTGAGCCTCAATCGCACGATAGGTGATGCGACTGAGGGTTTCGGTCGCATGAGTTCAATCGCAGAGTAGTTCAGTCGTACGGTTAAGAGTTAGTCGCATATAGCCCAGTCGTGTAGTGTCTATTCGTATGGAAGGAAATCCAGTCGCACGATTGTATGCCCATTCGCATGACAGCCCAATCGCACGGTCCAGTCGCATGGAGGACATGCGACTGAGATAGGTCCAGTCGCTCCTGAAGGGCTGATGTCACACCCCCGCTTATAGCGGAAACACGAGGATGCGACGGACGGGATCGTCATAACACTTGGCATAAATACAGAGATATAATACATGCAAACATCTCGTGTCATGACGTCCCCCGACACAATGGTGACTTGTGTCGTGGTTAGTCAGTTCCACGACTATCATAGTCTTATTGATTCCAATCCAAATCACACAATGTTCAAATATGAAACAAATGACAAATATTACTTATGCAAAACTTATTGAAATCCTGAGGGTCTCGGCTAAGGCATCAACTCTAGCTATCCTCTTTGATTATGTTCACCTGAAAAGATATGCTCAAAAATGTCAACACATAATGTTGGTGAGTTCCGCAGGTTTATATTTAAAACATTTGATGCTGTATAGAATTTGATATGGAATCATACTGTAAGCAAAAACCACATAACATGTGTTTTACAACCAAACCCTATGACGTTTATGCATATAAGTTCGACGGAATATATTCACCCATGGCCTGATTGCTGGCAGCTGTAGTCGGTAACTCACAAGTTAAACCGATCTGTCGAGGGTGGGGGTGTCAACCCAGTAGTACTACCAATACCTATCCGTTGGTTCCTAACCCGGAATTAATGGTTGTAAGAATAGAATAACACCATGTATGTATTAGAATATGAGAATAGTATCACGTCGATTCCAAGTATGAAAATTGTATGTAAGATTGTACAGCATCGAAAACGGGTGAGCATACTTTTCCCCTAAGTTTGAAAAACATTGAAACAATTATAAAAGCATAAAAAGGGGCCACGGAAACTCACCTTGGATTGATGTAATTAATCACAAACTTCACAGAATATTGCAATGCACGACCCAAACACGATCAATACCTATGTATTAATTGTAACTAAGTATTTAATATGTATTCCACACGAATAGATATATTTAGTCGGATTCGGGTTGGTTCGATTTGACGTGCAACACGCACACAAATAGATGTATATATATTATAAGATTAAGTTTGAAATTAACGTTAAATCAAGGATTAGAATTATGGGGTTTTTAATAGGTATTAAGTTTACAAAGTATTTATTTTGATTCCATTAGGAGGGTTTCATAAGTGTATTTATATATTTTTGGAATTAAATATAAAAATGATGTGGTTTAATTATATAATTTATAATTATCCAAAGATATTTACAAATAAGGATAATCACAATTATAGTATTTTGATTAATAATAAGGTATTAATCTATACCTTTAGTTAAAATATATTTTACAAGAAATAACCTACAATTTTCATAAATAATTTGTGAATTTAAAAAATATATTAATTTGTATTTAAAGATAATAAAGTGTCCATTTTTATAGAAATAATTATTTATAATATTTATAAATAATATTTATATGATTTTTGTGATTATTTCATAATTAACTTGATTTAGAATAAGTATTTTTAATATTTTTAAATAGTATTTTATAAAAATCTATTAAAGTTTTTAAATAAAATAAATTTACAGAAAATTGTTTTGTAAGATTTAAAATGAGGGAAATTTAATAAATTTATTTTTATAATTTTTAGAAATTTTTTCATATTTTTATAGTATTTAAAAAGCTTTAAAAAAAATAAAACAAATAAAAAGGGGTTGCCCCGGGTCGAACCCGGGACCCCAAGCACCGCACACATAGCCCAAACCAGCGAGCCAAGGCTCTGAATCGTGATAAAACACGGATTAAATTATATTTAAGCACTGTTTTCAGAATTTCCCTAATTCCGAAGAACCCTAATTCGATTTGATCCAAATTGGAGATCAAATCGATGTTAATAATGAAATTAAGGTTAGGGCTTTTAATTCTTAGGTAAAAACGAGTGTGATGATGCATTTAATTACCTGAATTGAATCGATTTGATGATATAATCAGTCAAGAACAGGTCGTGGTTAAACTTGAATTCGAATGTGGATTAAACACTGATGAAAATCAAATTAACCTTCCAGATAGCTTCGAATGATTGTAATGGTTGAAAGCCCTATGTTAATTGCAGTGAATATCACTCGGAGTATGGATTTTGTTAGAGTTGCAGGTCGCGGCTTCAAAGGGTAATCGAGGTGGAATTTCGTGTGTGTTTTTGATGAATTGAAAACTGAGTTAGTTTAGGAACATATTTATAATCGTATATGTGCGTATTAATTAGTCTATTATTGAAGTTTAGTGCTCGATTGGTTGAGTGGGTCGGCCGAAAATTAGGTTCAGTGGAAAACATACCTAATCAACTCGATTATTCAAGTTGTAGTGGTCCACTGGTTCGAAACTCGCATGTGAAGGTGTCGGGATATTTTGATTGAGCTAAAATCGGCTAAATATGGCGTTTGGGAGTCGCCGGAGCCGCCGGAGACGGTCGCCGGAACAGGGGTCGACGGGCGGGTGGTTTGGGTTTTCAAAAAAATTACAGAATGGTCCCTGTAGTTTTGATGTTTTATTATTTCGTGGTTTAAGTTTATAAAAACAAGTTTTAGAAATTACAAAACTAACCCTGGACTTTATTAAATCAATTTAATAATTTTATAAATTATTATTAACAATAATATTTTCATTATTATTAATATTATCATTATTAACATTATTATTTTTTTTTAGTAATAATATTATTATTATTATTGTCATTATTTTTATTATTATTAACATTATTATTATTATTATGATTATTATTATAAATTTTGTAATTATTGGAATTAGTACGTATTAAACGTAATTGTTTTATAAAAAAAATTACTGGATGTTACAGTCTCCCCTGCTTTAGAAAATTTCGTCCCGAAATTTTAATCACGAGGAGGCTGAAACGAGAAGATGAGGATAGTGAGATTTTATTTGGTCCTCACGTTCCCAGGTGAACTCTAGGCCACGTTTAGATTCTTAGCGGACTTTGACAATGGGTATCTGGCTGCTTGGGTTGTTTGATTTTTCTATCCCTAATTTCCAGAATATAATGCCTAGAAATCAGGATAAGACCAACAATGATGAGCAAGGTTAATCGTCGGAATTTAAGAATCCCAAACGTCACCATATGAAACGACCTTAACGCATATCTTGTGAATATGTATTTCTCCTTTGACCAACCATCGGTCTAAGAATAATACGCTATGCGAAGGTCTTGGAATGAGTTCACGAGTATGGTTAAGAATATTATTAAAACAGAAAATGAATCAATCATTTAGAATAACGATTGATGTAATATCATACCACGGTATACGAATATTTGAAACAGATACAGGTTAATTTCTCGACGTTGTGAGATCATGTGTCGAATTGAATTTCTATAATACATCAATTGTCATCATACAGTTAAGATAAGAGGCACTTATTCTGGCCAAGTTAAAACTAAAAAGTTTCCATGACCGGTAGGAATGAAGAAGATAGGTCACACACAACAGTCATTTCCTTTCCAACCTTCCTATTCTAAGAACAATACTGTATACAATAATCTCAGTCTTCGAGTAGTTCTATACATCTTAACTTACGCATGTCGAGAGTTTTCCTATCTCCACCGACTAACTAATTTCTAAGCAACTGGGTTTCATGACAAATGAAGGAGTGAATTTGAAGGAATCAATGTTATCCTCTACCAGTATCCAACAGATATGTATTGATTGATGATAAGATATGTGCCTATAATAACATCTGAGTCTTCTTGTCTATTTCACCACTAGTTTGCTTGCTCTAATCTCCAACTTTGTCCTACTATTCACAGATCTTCCCAATGTCCTACTTAATTCTATTTGATCTAAATGTTACAAGGTATGACATTAGCTTTGTCAACTTATGGATTCTATCAGTATAAAGAGCATGATTCCAGTATTACAATTTTAACTTTTGCATTTCATTCCTTGGGTAATAGTACTCACTCGCCAAAGATTTTAAACTTATCTCAAGTTATGACTATTGCAGCCTCACTACCTTATACTTGAGCTTAGGCATTCTACCATTTCAGTGCGGTACCCACTAGTGGACAAGCATCATTCTTCAAAGGCCATGTATATTCTAAACAACCATTCAATTTGCATAATTTTTGAAATGTAAAAGGAGTGACGTCTCACTAGAGATAAGACTAGTGTCACCATGTGATTCCCATATAGACTCTAGGTAGATTAGAACTTATATAAGGGTAAATGTTATAAATGTTTCATTTCCTATATATTCTGGCGCTCAGAATTTTATCTACAGCACGGTTAGTTAAAAGCAGGGTCAAAATAGTTCAACCTAAGTTTCGTGTGAAGATTGTCATTAGGTGTCTAACGGTTGAAGATGTTGAAAGATTTCACGAGCGTAGTTTTAAGGAAGGTGGTTATCAATCACAATCGGAGTTGATATTAAAAATATTCCTTAAAGGCTTTGAGGTAATGATTCATGCCTATCTTGATAATAGCAAGAAAACAATCTAAGGTTGACATTTGCCACCAAAATACGGGTTTCAATCCTATTTTGGTGAGATCATGTCATTTATGAAATGTAATTTCCAATGAGAATAATTGAAGTCAATCCTCAAGATAAGGAAGTCACCCCAATCCAGAGGATGAAATTTCATAGAACTAACAAATGGGAAACCATTTATCGAAATAGAGAATCATCAAAGTAAGGGAATCTCCCCTGCTTTGATGAAATAGAATCATTTAGGAGATACGAATATTCTTAGTCATAGGTTGACTTGCAAACTCTTGCATCTCTCATGGTGCAAGCGGTACGAAGTTTGATTTAACGGCGAAAGGAAATTAATATCAATTAGAAATTCGGAATATTTCAAGTTACCTCAGTGTAACAAAGGAAAGATCATGCTTACAAGCTTAAGATCAAAGTTCGAGATAACAAAATTTGTTATGATGGTGTTCAAATCTTGGATGGTTTAAATCGGGAAGACGAAATCAAGGACAAAAATGATTTGACATCACGATGAGATGTGAACATTCAATTCGCAATCGAATGGAATATATGGACTTCTCAAGATATGAGGTTAGCCATAACCTTATTGAAGACATGCGTGCTTATAAGTGGTAACTAGGTTATAACTAGTTTATTCGATTATTGAGGTGAGTGACCACTTAAAATATTCAATTAACAAAGTATCCCGAGATGTAGGAATTCCACCTACAGCATTGCATGTTCTTAGTTATAGGACATATTCTTAAGAGGATTTGAGAACCGTAAGTAACGGTTTAAAGTTTTTGAAGTCCATTCGGTGTTTAGGAAAGTGTTCTCGATACTTTCGAACCACTGTAGTAATCCGGTAGCTCCTTCGGTTCCACTGAGCTTAGTGGGTTTGCAAGAGCTGAAATGCTTGTAGGTACAAGCACGTGGAGGGTTAGGACAAACAGAGATTTGAGCAGGGTTCGTGCCTTGATTCAGATGAGTTAGGAGGGTTGGTATGACCGTAGCAACCTCACGTGCCACAATAGTAATAACCTTACGACCAGAGTTTCTAGATCGGTATCGTTTTTGACGAATAGACATTTTGAAATATCATTAAGATATTCTATGAGAATTGGGCAATACGAGCTATACAACATGAAAACAACTATCGGGAATTTGGCATAATAATAATGAGATGTTCCGTGTGTAATCGTTTGATTCGTAATTCAAAGCGAGTATGTTGACTAACCAAAGTTTTAAGTTAACCACATCTTTGTTGAAGACATGCGTTCCGATAAGCAGATACTCATCCCACTCTTCCAACCTTGCATGTACTGGGTGGTGAGACACAGACTTTGACGAGATTTTGAAAACCACGAATAACGAGTCAAAGCTCATTTTGAAAAGTATTTGATTTAGGCACGTAATGCTTTGACTATAATTTAAGATTTGTGTGTGCTTTGATAGGAATCAAAGTATAAAAAGAATCACATATGATTCTACTTATCAAGTTCCAATAACCCATGCTTCGGTCCATCAAGATCATTATGTAGCCTAGTTTAAGCACATTCTTAGTATACCGGTGATGTTTATATATAGGGTTCCCCGCAGCGTTCCCACCACATCCACGATATACTTCGAAATATACTTAAACTAGTTACATAACATCTTAATTTTCCTTAGCATCATTCTAAAGAATAACGTAATATAAGTTTGATGTGAGCTACCGCAACTTATGTATAGGCGGTTTTATCAGTATATAAATGGCTACCGACAAACCTATACACCGGTTCCACACGATAATTGATGACTGTAGAGAAAACATTTCCAAAGTGTAAATAGTTTAATGTGACGTAGCAAGATCCACAAAGCGCATACGTATAAGTTTATATGACGTAGCAAGATCCACAAAGCGCATACGTATAGATTACAACCAAACCAATCCTTAGGTCCCATTACTGGAACTAATGGTTGTAATGGATGCTCGGCAAAGAAGAACCACACCGCCGAAAGCATCCAAGATCAATAGCATTCACAAGTAATCATCATACAACACTTAGCATCAAGTATTAGCACATAATAGAGTATAGCCACCAAGTAACATATAAGGTAGCAACATAGCATAGAGTTAAGAGTCATAATAGCATCATGCCTCAGACAATCAGGATCATCACGTAGCCCAGTTTAAACACATTCTTGGTATACCAAGGATGCTTATATATAGGGTTCCCCGCAGCGTTCCCACCACATCCGTGGTATACCTGGAACGATGCCTAAACCAGTTACGTGACATCCGTTTATCCTTAGCATCACTTAACATGAAGGCTCTTAGTAGGACAGGACTTAGATGTTGATAATGTTTGATTGCCTTTAACAAGGACTTATAATGTTTGATTGCCTTCAACAAGGACTTATATTGTTTGATTGCCTTCAACAAGGACTTATAATGTTTGATTGCCTTCAACAAGGACTTACTAGAATTATGACCCTAGCACCCTAGGGTATAGAATAGAAACGTGTGATACTCATTATCGTTATCTCATGGTAAGATTAACCAGACTTCTCATGCATGGTGAATTGCAATTACGTGTGCACCCGTAATGGTAATTTACCTTGCATGATCACCCTTAGCTTCACTTACCCCAAGCTAACATCATAGTATTATTTAGATTCATCAAGCACAAATAATGTAATGTCCTTATGTCCATGAGCCAGTATTCCAATAATAGCAAGTAATAGCAAATAAGCATGTAAGCACATTAAGTCTAATGATAACTGCATATCCGTCATACTTTCAGGATTTCAGTCATAACTATGATAGGGCCGGATTCAATATCCGAGATCGACGCTACGCGTGATCACCGAAGTTCCCTAATAATATGATGTTGTGCGCATACAAGCGTAAAGTTCTTAGTATAAAAGTATCCCATGGAGAAAGACTAAGAGTAATAATGTCTTCCCCGGGATGTTCAGATAACACGTGTACATGTATAAAATCAGGTATGTAGGAACATACTTGTAGATTATTAGGTATATAGGAATATACCTGTATATTAAGTTCATAGACTTAATATATTTGACCCATTTGCCTTGTAGACCTGTGTATTGACCATAGTTTATCACTCATCCCAGAAATCCCCAGGTAAGCATACCAGGTCTCGCAATGAGATATATGCGATATGCTTGCCTTAGCCCGAGGGCCTTTTGCCAGGAAATCCAGAATACAGGTGTCTATGTGTCACACAAATCATGAAAGACATTTAGGTACAATCAAATGCACACAATCCCTAGCATGCATTCTCTATGAAGGTTCTTAGGTTATAGTCTAGGTCGAGTTCTCCTCCTAATTCTCTATAACCAAGGCTCTGATACCAATCTGTCACACCCCCGCTTATAGCGGAAACACGAGGATGCGACGGACGGGATCGTCATAACACTTGGCATAAATACAGAGATATAATACATGCAAACATCTCGTGTCATGACGTCCCCCGACACAATGGTGACTTGTGTCGTGGTTAGTCAGTTCCACGACTATCATAGTCTTATTGATTCCAATCCAAATCACACAATGTTCAAATATGAAACAAATGACAAATATTACTTATGCAAAACTTATTGAAATCCTGAGGGTCTCGGCTAAGGCATCAACTCTAGCTATCCTCTTTGATTATGTTCACCTGAAAAGATATGCTCAAAAATGTCAACACATAATGTTGGTGAGTTCCGCAGGTTTATATTTAAAACATTTGATGCTGTATAGAATTTGATATGGAATCATACTGTAAGCAAAAACCACATAACATGTGTTTTACAACCAAACCCTATGACGTTTATGCATATAAGTTCGACGGAATATATTCACCCATGGCCTGATTGCTGGCAGCTGTAGTCGGTAACTCACAAGTTAAACCGATCTGTCGAGGGTGGGGGTGTCAACCCAGTAGTACTACCAATACCTATCCGTTGGTTACTAACCCGGAATTAATGGTTGTAAGAATAGAATAACACCATGTATGTATTAGAATATGAGAATAGTATCACGTCGATTCCAAGTATGAAAATTGTATGTAAGATTGTACAGCATCGAAAACGGGTGAGCATACTTTTCCCCCAAGTTTGAAAAACATTGAAACAATTATAAAAGCATAAAAAAGGGCCACGGAAACTCACCTTGGATTGATGTAATTAATCACAAACTTCACAGAATATTGCAAT
The DNA here is from genome assembly GCA_024085815.1 of Flaveria linearis. Lineage (NCBI taxonomy): Eukaryota > Viridiplantae > Streptophyta > Magnoliopsida > Asterales > Asteraceae > Flaveria > Flaveria linearis. Next base: position 63,269,606 of record CM044013.1, on the reverse strand, counting down.
GCACGACCCAAACACGATCAATACCTATGTATTAATTGTAACTAAGTCTTTAATATGTATTCCACACGAATAGATATATTTAGTCGGATTCGGGTTGGTTCGATTTGACGTGCAACACGCACACAAATAGATGTATATATATTACAAGATTAAGTTTGAAATTAACGTTAAATCAAGGATTAGAATTATGGGGTTTTTAATAGGTATTAAGTTTACAAAGTATTTATTTTGATTCCATTAGGAGGGTTTCATAAGTGTATTTATATATTTTTGGAATTAAATATAAAAATGATGTGGTTTAATTATATAATTTATAATTATCCAAAGATATTTACAAATAAGGATAATCACAATTATAGTATTTTGATTAATAATAAGGTATTAATCTATACCTTTAGTTAAAATATATTTTACAAGAAATAACCCACAATTTTCATAAATAATTTGTGAATTTAAAAAATATATTAATTTGTATTTAAAGATAATAAAGTGTCCATTTTTATAGAAATAATTATTTATAATATTTATAAATAATATTTATATGATTTTTGTGATTATTTCATAATTAACTTGATTTAGAATAAGTATTTTTAATATTTTTAAATAGTATTTTATAAAAATCTATTAAAGTTTTTAAATAAAATAAATTTACAGAAAATTGTTTTGTAAGATTTAAAATGAGGGAAATTTAATAAATTTATTTTTATAATTTTTAGAAATTTTTTCATATTTTTATAGTATTTAAAAAGCTTTAAAAAAATAAAACAAATAAAAAGGGGTTGCCCCGGGTCGAACCCGGGACCCCAAGCACCGCACACATAGCCCAAACCAGCGAGCCAAGGCTCTGAATCGTGATAAAACACGGATTAAATTATATTTAAGCACTGTTTTCAGAATTTCCCTAATTCCGAAGAACCCTAATTCGATTTGATCCAAATTGGAGATCAAATCGATGTTAATAATGAAATTAAGGTTAGGGCTTTTAATTCTTAGGTAAAAACGAGTGTGATGATGCATTTAATTACCTGAATTGAATCGATTTGATGATATAATCAGTCAAGAACAGGTCGTGGTTAAACTTGAATTCGAATGTGGATTAAACACTGATGAAAATCAAATTAACCTTCCAGATAGCTTCGAATGATTGTAATGGTTGAAAGCCCTATGTTAATTGCAGTGAATATCACTCGGAGTATGGATTTTGTTAGAGTTGCAGGTCGCGGCTTCAAAGGGTAATCGAGGTGGAATTTCGTGTGTGTTTTTGATGAATTGAAAACTGAGTTAGTTTAGGAACATATTTATAATCGTATATGTGCGTATTAATTAGTCTATTATTGAAGTTTAGTGCTCGATTGGTTGAGTGGGTCGGCCGAAAATTAGGTTCAGTGGAAAACATACCTAATCAACTCGATTATTCAAGTTGTAGTGGTCCACTGGTTCGAAACTCGCATGTGAAGGTGTCGGGATATTTTGATTGAGCTAAAATCGGCTAAATATGGCGTTTGGGAGTCGCCGGAGCCGCCGGAGACGGTCGCCGGAACAGGGGTCGACGGGCGGGTGGTTTGGGTTTTCAAAAAAATTACAGAATGGTCCCTGTAGTTTTGATGTTTTATTATTTCGTGGTTTAAGTTTATAAAAACAAGTTTTAGAAATTACAAAACTAACCCTGGACTTTATTAAATCAATTTAATAATTTTATAAATTATTATTAACAATAATATTTTCATTATTATTAATATTATCATTATTAACATTATTATTTTTTTTTTAGTAATAATATTATTATTATTATTGTCATTATTTTTATTATTATTAACATTATTATTATTATTATGATTATTATTATAAATTTTGTAATTATTGGAATTAGTACGTATTAAACGTAATTGTTTTATAAAAAAAATTACTGGATGTTACAGCTGATGTGAATGATGATGCTACGTGTGATTACGTGTGTATGATGCTATGTATGATGATGAATGTATAATGATGAATGTATGATGATGAATGTATGATGATGAATGTATGATGAGTGTGTATGTTCCTTGTAATTCTGTATGCTTATCTTTCCGAAACTTTACGAATAACGAGAATGAACAAATGAAGTATTATGTAACGTAAAGTGAAAGATAATGAAAGAGGAACATGATGATGAATGCATGTATTAACGAATGAATGAATGAAAGAAAGTCTTGCATGGTCTAAGGGGCACGAGATGGAATTGACAGTTAAGAAGTCTTGGAAATGGTGCTTGGTTCTAGTAACTAGGCCTATTACGAGCCTTATGGTAGATTATGGACAGTGAGCCATAGTTGCCTTAAGAACAACGGGGCAGTGTCTTTGTGACCTGTCACGGGATAGTTGTTACAGCAGGAGTGGTGACGATCACTCGTGGGGTTAACGTGACCCCGGAAGAAGTGTTGTCGGTCTATGGACAGAGAGCCATAGGGGCAACAAGGTTGTCGGTCTATGGACAGAGAGCCATAGGGGCAACCAGGTGTCAGTCTATGGACTGTGAGCCATAGGGGCACCAGGTGTCGGTCTATGGACTGAGAGCCATAGGGGCACCAGTATGTTACAGTATACTCTGTCGGCTCATGGGTTGGAACCATGAGGGCAGAGATGAGAAGTGACCCTTAGAGATTTGCATACTTGACGAATGAAAGTGGAAATATAAAGGGTGCATGTACTTACCCCAGGTGACTGGATCAGCATTTGTGCACAACGTTTGTGGCTAACCACCACAGGTCCAGCACCAGTAGTATGTATGATGAAAGGGGGTATTGTACATGTCACCGAATGTAATGAACGTTCGAATGAAAGTAATGAAAGTATGAATGAATGTAATGAATGTTCGAACGTAAGTAATGAATGTATGAATGAAAGTAAAGTACGTACGGAAGTATGTAAAGTATGTATGTATGAAAGTAAACGAGAATGATGAAGTGTACACGAATGAAAGTAAGTAATGAATGAGGAGATAATAATAATATTATCTACGTGTACGTATGATGTGTGAACACATGTATGGAAGAACAGTTAATAAGAATGAAGGTATGTTTTGTTATAAAACTAGAACTCACTCAGCAACGCTGACTTTTATGTGTTTTCCAGTTCGCAGGTAGTGTTGCTGAGGATGGCACGAGGCGGCTACTCAGCTCTTTTTGGATGGCATTCATTTTTGATTATGCTGCCACATCATGTGTTGTGGGCCCGTAATGCGCGCAACACATCATGTTGCATGCAAGTGCAAGATTTCTTGATAATCCTGATAAACGGGATTATTTAAGAAATCTTCTTTATGAAGAAAAATATATATTTGAATTTAATATCTTCTTAATGAAGAAGAATATATTTTCTTTTTATTAGTTTCTTTCGGTAGAGGTCGCTGTATGACCCTATGATTGCTGAGGATTCGAATATACGAGATTATCCTTGTTTTCCTACGCATCAGCAGCAATCATAGTATAGATAGGCAATGTAAAGAAAGCTTGTATTTTGTAATCAAGACAATGACATAAAAGCTTTTATGAAGAAATGAGAATGTATATTTTATTAATTCCGCTGCGTATTTTATGATCATGTATTAAATGTACGTCATACGTGCGATGAAGAACCAACCGTAAGGTGCCCGGTGAGCGGGGCCTTACAAGTTGGTATCAGAGCAAAAGTTTAAGTAAAACGGGTAAATTTTCAAAATAAACCTAAACTTAAACTGAAAATGGGACAGAAAAAGGGAAGAATGCCATCTGAGTAGCTGCGTGCCATCAGGTATTTTTCTTAAAGATTAACTGGTATTATGTGCGCATGTTATGTGAATTATGTGTACTGTTAGACTTAGATACTAATGTAGTCAGGACAGGTAATGCTCGGAGTACGAAGAGTAGAGTAAGTGGCTAATCACAACTGGCCACTGTAATTAGGGACTTACTATACTTGACATAAACTGAGCTAATCCCTTGAATGACCGTGTTGGTGTTTGAATCTTTCAGTGTGTGTCAAAAGATGGCTAGCGGTAAACCTTCTAAGGTTTTGCCAGATAAGGGCTGTGGTGAACGTGGAGCTGAACCGTGTGTCACGAGAAGCATGGCTAGGGCGGCTAAAATGGCACTTGAAGAGCCTAAGGCCCCTCACCTGGAGGACAGTGATGATAGCACTAGTTTGAGGACCGCCATGAAAGAGGCTGTTGTTGAGGGAGTTCAACAGGCGTTACAGGCAATTCTGCCGTCCATGGTGACTGAGGTAATTAGGGCGGTGAAAGAGACAACTGCTATGGAAGAAAGCACGAAGGATAGCGACGACAAGAACTGGCACAGAAAGCGGGTTGGACGTGACTGGGCCACCCACAACAAAAAGGTTGCGAGGACGGAGGACCGGTGTGTAGCTTCGTCTGGTGCTAGGACGAGGAAGTGTGATAAGTGTGCCAAAGAACACCTCGGGGAATGTAGATGGGGGACCAATGTCTGTTTCAAATGCGGGAAGCGTGGTCATGTGGCCAGAGAGTGTGGGGTGGTACGGTGCTACAACTGCAGGGGAAGGGGTCACATAAGTAGGGATTGCAAGAAACCACGGGCGGAGGGCGCAGGGCCTTCCCAATGATGCCGGAGCAGCCTAGGATGGGCCCCGATATCGTGATAGGTATGTATCTAGTAAGTAAACTCTGTCTTCTGTGTTGCTTGATTCCGGAGCTAGAAAGAGTTTTGTTTATGATATTTTCTGTGCTAAGTTTCCCATTAGGAGTGGGGAGTATTGATGAGCCCCTCGATTTAGGAACCGTCAAGGTAAATCCATCGGGACTTCTGAGATGATAGGAGACCGTAAGGGGGAGTTAGAAGGTCATGGATACCCGGTTAGACTACTTGTGATAACCTTAGATGATTTTCGAATTGATTCTCGGAATGGATGGGTTGGTGGACTTTGAGGCATATATAGCGTGTCGCGAGGAGATGATTCGAGGATAACGTCTGATGTGAGTTCGGTAACTGTTTATGGGAGTCGGGTCACGACGATTCCGAAAGTAAACTCAGAGGCGGTTACGGAAGAAGTGCACCGGACCATGCATACGATCCTACCGTCAGTAGTGACCGAGGTGATAAACGCTGTGGACAGGGAAGGGGATAGACCTTCGAGTGAAAGAAGACAGCCCAAGACTGGAACGGTTTTCTTCGATGACGAAGAGAAAGAAGAGGAGGAAGAACCTGCGCCGGTGGCGGCACGAGGCTGTAACTATGGGGCGTTTCAGCAATGCAAGCCCCCAACCTTTGACGGTAACGGCAATGTTACTGCCGCTCATCGTTGGGTCAGAGAGATGGAAGCGGTACTGGAAATTAGTGAGTGCCGGGAAGATCAGAAAGTTAAGTTTGCCACTCATTCTTTCGTGGACTCAGCTTTGTGTTGGTAGGACAGTATAGTCCAAGCTGAGGATAGTCGGGCTATCGGCAGGATGAGATGGTCAGAGTTGAAAAGGCTGGTGATTGAGGAGTTCTGTTCTCGCCATGAAATGGATAAAGTTGAAAGGGAGTTCCTGCAATTGGAAGCGGGGACGATGACACATCAGCAATACACCACTAAATTCAACGAGATGGCACGGCTGGTGCCGGATCAGGGTACACCTCTCTCGCGGAAAATCAAGAGGTACATGAAGGACTTGCCGGCGGACATCCGTAGGCACATGATCACTACCCGTCCAAGCACGTTCAAGTCAGCGGTAAATCTACGGGAAGGTTGTACGACGAGTGGGAGGTGATGGCAATATCGGGTGAAGCGGAGGAGCGAGCTTATGTTAAGAAGGGAAGGGAAGGCGAGACAGTGATGGTGGGATGGTGGCAGAAGGTAAGGTGATGAGGGTCAATGATCGCAAGAGGATAACAAGAAAGGGTGAGGAATGCGAGAAGGGTAGTAGAGATCACGAAGGGAAGTGCAAATAGGGACTGAACGTCTGTTGTCAGTGTGGGAAGGAAGGTCATAGGGCAAGGGATTGCCACGTGACTAAGTGCTGCGATTGTGGTGAAACTGGACATCTGAGCAGGGAGTGTAAGGGGTCAAAGGCGGGAAGCCCCGGTGCGAGGAAGGGTAACAGAGGGTAAAGGCAACAGCTTTTGCGATAGCCAAGGGGAGGATAGAGCGGACTCCGACTGAACGACAGGCATAGTAGTAGTTCGTTCCTACTGCCTACTGTTGTGAGTTGCATGATAGGAGAAGGAACGTCGACGAGCCATTCGACGTAGAGATTGCTATTAATAAATTCACTAGGTTACCTAGTGCCCTAGAAGATTGAGCAAAGCAATTGAGAAAGCTGTGTCACCCGTTGTCCGTGGGACAGTTTCAGCTTGTGATTGGTTCATCGAACGATAACGTACGCCTAGTTTCGACGTTGTAGCAAACAAGTAGAATGGAAGGTCGGGAGCAAAAGAAAAAGATAAATTTGGTTTGGGCCATGAAAGTAGTCGATTTGCCTTTCAATCAAAGTGTACCTGCAAGGAACCTGAGAGAAATCGATCTCAGTGCAGCTATAATTGGAACAACACATAACATCATTAATGAAAGTCTTTTCATCAGTCGTTGGATTCGTAAGAGGGTCATTATTCATACATAAAGAACATCAAACAAGGGCCTGGGGTAAGCAACAACTTTACGCAAGTTGAAGGCCTTATTCTTCAAGCATTAAGGTTAAAGGTTCTCAGTGACGCTCTGAATCTCAATGATTATGACGCCGAGCCTTTGCTCGAATACTGTGATGTTCCTTTTAATTGTAGTAACCGTGTTCTACATGGCATGTTTGAAGTCGCAGGTGCTGGTCAAATGAACATTGATCAGTATGCATGGGTTACCGACGGTGATAGTCCAAGATAGACCAGCAGTCGAACATTGATAAACGATGTGGAGCGATAGAGTTCCAAGTGATGGACTGGAAAAGGAAAGGGGCAGTATGGCCCGTGAAGGTTTAAGGAACAACAGGTTTCGGGGACGAAACCCGTTTAAGGGGGGTGGACTTGTAACACCCGAAAGTTTGACTTTTTGGTAGGTTGTGCGACTGAGCCTCAGTCGCCTGGGATTTATGCGACTGGAGGTTCAACCGCATGCTATTCGGCCGATTGAAGCTCAACCGTACGATTGGAGTTCAACCGTCCGAATGAAGGACGAACCGCATGGAACACATGCGACTGGGGTCCAATCGTACAGTGTTGATGCGACTGAAGGTCCAGTCGCCCCTGGACCAGATGTGAATGAGCTACGGGTATAAAAGGGGAGTAGCTCCATTCTCCTTCCCAAATTTCAGTCGGGAAAGGGGCAGAGAGCGACAGAGAGCAGAGAAGAAGAGAGGGAAAGTGCTGCCGAGTTCAAGATCTGTCGAGAAGCTAGCCAAATCGAAGCTCATCAACTTCTACCTGTTAATGTGAGTTCTAGAACCCCTCATTTACATGTTTTCTAACGATTTTGGGGCTGGAATCACATAGAAACCCTATTTTTGAAATAGAGTAAGTTTGACCCATTTAGGGTAAATCATGAGTAATGTGTTTTTAGTAAGAAGTAGGACTTGTATATGCTTGTATGATGTCCTAGTATGAATCCCTGAGACTAGGGAGGGTTGATTTGGGCTAAAAATGGGTTTAAGACGAGTTTGGGTGCGGGGGATTCGCGACTGAAGGGCCATTCGGCCGAATGAGTGTTAGTTGATGTCCAATCGTCCGACTGAGGCTCAGACGCCCGATTGAGCCTCAATCGCACGATAGGTGATGCGACTGAGGGTTTCGGTCGCATGAGTTCAATCGCAGAGTAGTTCAGTCGTACGGTTAAGAGTTAGTCGCATATAGCCCAGTCGTGTAGTGTCTATTCGTACGGAAGGAAATCCAGTCGCACGATTGTATGCCCATTCGCATGACAGCCCAATCGCACGGTCCAGTCGCATGGAGGACATGCGACTGAGATAGGTCCAGTCGCTCCTGAAGGGATGATGTGAATGATGATGCTACGTGTGATTACGTGTGTATGATGCTATGTATGATGATGAATGTATAATGATGAATGTATGATGATGAATGTATGATGATGAATGTATGATGAGTGTGTATGTTCCTTGTAATTCTGTATGCTTATCTTTCCGAAACTTTACGAATAACGAGAATGAACAAATGAAGTATTATGTAACGTAAAGTGAAAGATAATGAAAGAGGAACATGATGATGAATGCATGTATTAACGAATGAATGAATGAAAGAAAGTCTTGCATGGTCTAAGGGGCACGAGATGGAATTGACGGTTAAGAAGTCTTGGAAATGGTGCTTGGTTCTAGTAACTAGGCCTATTACGAGCCTTATGGTAGATTATGGACAGTGAGCCATAGTTGCCTTAAGAACAACGGGGTAGTGTCTTTGTGACCTGTCACGGGATAGTTGTTACAGCAGGAGTGGTGACGATCACTCGTGGGGTTAACGTGACCCCGGAAGAAGTGTTGTCGGTCTATGGACAGAGAGCCATAGGGGCAACAAGGTTGTCGGTCTATGGACAGAGAGCCATAGGGGCAACCAGGTGTCAGTCTATGGACTGTGAGCCATAGGGGCACCAGGTGTCGGTCTATGGACTGAGAGCCATAGGGGCACCAGTATGTTACAGTATACTCTGTCGGCTCATGGGTTGGAACCATGAGGGCAGAGATGAGAAGTGACCCTTAGAGATTTGCATACTTGACGAATGAAAGTGGAAAGATAAAGGGTGCATGTACTTACCCCAGGTGACTGGATCAGCATTTGTGCACAACGTTCGTGGCTAACCACCACAGGTCCAGCACCAGTAGTATGTATGATGAAAGGGGGTATTGTACATGTCACCGAATGTAATGAACGTTCGAATGAAAGTAATGAAAGTATGAATGAATGTAATGAATGTTCGAACGTAAGTAATGAATGTATGAATGAAAGTAAAGTACGTACGAAAGTATGTAAAGTATGTATGTATGAAAGTAAACGAGAATGATGAAGTGTACACGAATGAAAGTAAGTAATGAATGAGGAGATAATAATAATATTATCTACGTGTACGTATGATGTGTGAACACATGTATGGAAGAACAGTTAATAAGAATGAAAGTATGTTTTATTATAAAACTAGAACTCACTCAGCAACGCTGACTTTTATGTGTTTTCCAGTTCGCAGGTAGTGTTGCTGAGGATGGCACGAGGCGGCTACTCAGCTCTTTTGGGATGGCATTCACTTTTTGATTATGCTGCCACATCATGTGTTGTGGGCCCGTAATGCGCGCAACACATCATGTTGCATGCAAGTGCAAGATTTCTTGATAATCCTGATAAACGGGATTATTTAAGAAATCTTCTTTATGAAGAAAAATATATATTTGAATTTAATATCTTCTTAATGAAGAAGAATATATTTTCTTTTTATTAGTTTCTTTCGGTAGAGGTCGCTGTATGACCCTATGATTGCTGAGGATTCGAATATACGAGATTATCCTTGTTTTCCTACGCATCAGCAGCAATCATAGTATAGATAGGCAATGTAAAGAAAGCTTGTATTTTGTAATCAAGACAATGACATAAAAGCTTTTATGAAGAAATGAGAATGTATATTTTATTAATTCCGCTGCGTATTTTATGATCATGTATTAAATGTACGTCATACGTGCGATGAAGAACCAACCGTAAGGTGCCCGGTGAGCGGGGCCTTACAAGTGTGTGTGGGTAGGATCAGCAGTGTCAGTACCCTCAACCCCAGCCCGGCGTCCTCCAACAGCCTCCATACCCCGTTCGGTAGCCACCACCGACTGTCCTCGTGAGAGGCTCTTCATCGGACTCATCATCTGGTAGGAAGTCCCGATGGATGGCTGCCTGCTCCAATCCACCGGGAGCGGAGGAAGTGCCGTGTGGGGGTGGTGAAGACATAGTGGAAGTCTCAATGGCCATTGGCTGACTTGGACCTGTGTCTCCACCGCCCTGACCATCAGCCTGGTTGTCGTCGTCATCCTCCTCATCATCCGGAGCCATAATCGGCTCAACATCTGAGTGTCGTCGTGACGTCATTTTTACGCGCTGGCACCACGTAATCCTCCCTGGCCAGGTGGCCGAACAACCTCCTAACCGAGGGCTTCACCTGCTTCCCCCGTAGACCTTAATCCTTCCCAAGGTGGTGTCGTCCATAACTTCCAACGACACTGCATCGTCCTTCTCCTTGGGAAGGTGAGTAAGCTTCTCGTCGATCGTCATCTGAATAAACCTTGGGTACATACAGAAGCCCTCTTTCCCTTTGGCTTCTATGTTCTCAATCAGTGTAAAGAACATCTGTGAGAAGCTGAACTGATGGTTTAGCACCAAAGCCACATACGCGTTCTGGGTCTGATCCGGCAACTCATCGAATCCTCCTCTCCTGGAGGCTATGCACTTCAGGATCACATGTGCCAAATATTTGAATTGTGGGCACATGTTACTCTTGTTCAGCATGATGGCGTTGATATCACCGGTGTACTTGATCCTGAGGAAGCATCCCCGTACCGTTAGGGGATGCAGCTTGGTTGGGTGTGCACCATCGTCACCCAAGACCAAGACTCGCCTGATATCCTCTTCACTGATCTGGATATCTTACCCAAAGATAGAACTCCTAATGCAGTAGGGATTTGTAGATCTGTCAATAATGGCGTTCTCGCAGAACGCCTACTGGATCGAATTGTATGGTATACATGGAGTAGATATGGCCTTGAAGATCCTCAAACGTCATAGAAAGGCTATGATCCCGGTATACTCAGAGGTGTTCCGGGATGTGGGGTCCAGATGAGCACATATATTGTGCTTCGTGCTCATCGTCCATCTATCTGCCATATTGCTGTAATACAAGGGACAAACACATTAGCTCCGTTCATAATAGATAAATAAATTGACTTAGAACAGATTTTGACCAATCTGGTTTAATCATGCGATTGAACCATACGACTGGGTTCAGTTGTACAATTGAGCCTGCGACTGAGTTCAGTCACGTGCAAAGCCATGCGGTTGAGTCAGTCGTGCGACTGAATCACCGATTGGTTTAATCGTGCGTTTGAAGCATCTGACTGGCTTAATCGTGCGACTGAAGTTCATCAGTCTGTCCATTCGCATAAACCCCTGTCCGACACCATAAACTTGAATCTTGTCACTAAGTGAAATTAGACGTCGTTTTCGGGTTCATATGGTTCGCAGGGACCCGATATAGCATTTAAGGTCCTTTAAATCGACAATTTTGATCATTTAAGTGGTCTAATTTAGGGTTTATATCTCGGTTATTTGTTTTAACAATTTAGGTCATGTTTGATTCGTTTTAACAGTTGTTTGTCCTGATATCTTTCACAAATTACCTGTATAAGAATACACTATCGGTTAGAACAGGAATTAGAAGGTAATCTCAAAAGTTAGAAATTTTGGCAAGAGTAATAGTGCTTAGGCGGTTTTTTGAAAGTTTGAAGTCTGGTAGAGTTTACGACCGAATGAGCCTCTATTTATACTGTTTTGGGTTTCAGTCGTGCGACTGAACCCAGACGCATGGCTCGATCGTGCGACTGAGGTTCAGTCGTGCGACCGACTCCATACTCTTTTCTTCAGTCTTGCGACTGGCTCAGTTGCCTCTCTTTAGTCGTGCGACTGGCTCAGTCTTATGGTCCAATCGCATGACTGTCTCATACTCATGGTCCAATCGTACGATTGACTCATTCTTATGATTCAATCGTACGATTGGTTCATACTTATGATCCAATCACATGGTTCCCCTCCATACTCATGGTCCATTTGTATGACTAGCTCATACTCATGGTCCATTCGTGTGCTTTACTCATACTTATGGTCCAATCGTGTGACTGATCCATGCTTATGGTCCAGTCGTGTGACTGGTCCATACTCATGGTCCAATCATGCGATTGGTCCATACTCATGAGTTTGACTTCATCCATTTCTACACACACTCAAATTTAGATTTTGATAAATGAATGTTATGATCAATGATCATCTCAGACATGATCCTTTTAACATAAATCATTTGATCACCTCAGGCGTGATCCTTTTAATTTAAAACCTTTTAGTCACCTCAGACGTGAACCTTTTACCTTTCAAACTTTGATCATCTCAGACATGATCCTTTTAACTTGACAACAGTTTGGTCACCTCAGATGTGACCCTTTTAAAGTATGATTCACAGAGTTCACCTTGTTACATGGTCCGACATAAAAGGTAATAACTGGAACAGAAAAACAACTTGAAAAATAAAACAAGACATAATTTTTTGTGTTTTTGTTTGAGGTGGGTTGAAAACTATTAAATTATCCTTTAACCGATTTCTCCCCCTGAGCAGAACGACTTCAATTTGGTTTTTATCATCTCAGGAGAGATTCATATGGAATCATACAAGTGTATCATAGTCATTTGAGACTCTTTGATATATGTTTAAATTAATGATTCTTATTACTCTTAAAGTAACAAGCATTTACAGAAAATCATACTGGAGCTGTAAGAAGCACACAATGATTTCGATTGTCGAGAGTTGTAGCCATGACGATTATCAGTATTGTTGCCCACTTAAATCCATACACAGACTTTTAACTCACATTGGTGATTAGATTTTATTATTTCAACAAGCGTTTGTGGATCCCACACTTATATGGTAATCAACATTCCTCAGGAGATTTTTGAGCGGTCTACGGGTTTTGAGACAAGAAGAAACTATTCTAAGAGCTTTCAAAGAGATGCTAAGCCTCAGGTCAGTGCCATCGCACAACAGAGAGGCGCAAATAACAATGAATTCTAGAATATTTAGGTTGTGCTTATCCTCAGGTCAGTGCCATCGCACAACAGAGAGGCACACGACCTATCTTCTTGTAAGAGCAGCTTTTCTTTTACACATAACGCACCAACAACATCAGTCATTGTTTGATTGTGTTTATCAATTTTTTTCATGTGCTTTGCTCATTTTTATGGTCGTCCGCACACATTTGTGGTGTTTATTTTGCTCGTCACCCCTTATTGGAATTTATTTGATTGTGTTAACCAGTGATAAGATGGAAACCCACAGCTTGTTAAACAGTTTAGCTTAGATTGTTTCACCAACGAAGTCTACTTGTCTATTGTGTTGAATCTACAGACACATCGTACAATGGACTAGCAACCCCTAGGTCTACTTTCTCTATGTAACCTCAGTAACAGACTAGTGTACTATTATTTTTCCTTTATTTGGCTTAAACATCATAGACTTGAAATTTTAATTATAGCTTTTTGATCTCTTCAGTCATTTTTAAGTCCCAAACAATTACTTCTCTGTGTACTATTATTTTCTATAGTTTTGGATCAATCTCACAGATTTGATTTGCTTTCAGCCTATCTGCCCGCCTCCTTTTTTTTAAGTAAATAAACACTGAAACTAAACTAATCTCCCTCTAAAATTCTAAAACCGAAAATCTTTTTGTGTTTTTGAATTTTTAGGACAGAAAGAATTAAAATAAAGAAAAAATAAAAATAAACAGAAAGACGGACTATGAACTCGATTAATCTGGAATCACATCACTTTTCTATTTCACGCCATTTACCTCTAAGAGATATAAAAACCGAGGTTTATCAAATGCTTTTGTGTAGAGGTCGGCGCGTTGAAAATTCGTATCAATTTTAACAACATCGATTAATTGCTTTTCAAAATAGTCACGTATAAAGTGATATTTAATACCGATGTGTTTAGTCTTAGGATGTTGGACCGGATTTTTAGTTACAGCAATTGTAGCAGAATTATCAACAAAGATAGGGGTGTTAGAAAATTGCAAACCGTAGTCGCGCATTTGCTGTTGAATCCAAATGGTTTGTGAGCAGCAACTTGCAACAGCAACGTATTCAGCTTCACATGTTGACAGAGCAACAGACACCTGCTTCTTACACTGCCAGGTGACTAACCATCTTCCAAAGAACTGACAACCTGCTAATGTTGACTTGTAATTCATCTTGCAACCACCGTAGTCCGAGTCACTATACGCTATAAGTTCAAAATCATCATCATGAGGATACCACAACCGAGTGTTAGAGTACCCTTCAAATAACAGAATATCCTTTTAACCTCGATGAGATGATTCACTTTTGGTTTAGCCTGATATTTGAAACAGAGATATGTGGCATACATGATATCAGGACGAGAAGCTGTGAGGTACATAAAATATCCGATCATCCCTCGGTACATAGTGGCATCTACCAGATCACCATTTTCGTCGGGTGCCACATTGTGGTTTGTTGTAAGTGGAGTTCCAGCAATAGTTGTATTCTCCATGTCAAACCTACTAAGAATGTCTCCTACATATTTTGTCTTATGCAGGAAGATTCCTTTAGATGTCTGATCCACCTGTAACCCAAGAAAGAACTTCATTTCTCCCGTGGCACTCACTTCAAACTCAGCTTTCATCACAAATTCGAATTCTTTACATAAATCTTCGTTTTTAGAATTTACATAAATCTTCGTTTTTAGAACCGAAGATGATGTCATCCACATATACCTGCACCAGTAGTAACTCACCATCTTTCTCCTTGATAAACAGTGTACAGTCAATGACCCCTCTATGAAAACCGTGTTTTAGCAGATGAGTAGAGAGTTTCTCATACCAGGCTCGAGGGGCTTGATGAAGCCCATACAAAGCCTTGTCCAGTTTGTACACTCTATCTCGATGATAAGGATCCTTAAATCCCTCGGGGTATACTGTTTCACGAATCTCACCATGAAGGAAGGCACTTTTCACATCCAATTGATAAACTTTGATTTGCATATAGGATGCATAGGCTAGGAATATATGAATAGCTTCCATCCTTGCCACAGGTGCAAACACTTCATTGTAGTCAATGCCTTCTACTTGCCTAAACCCTTGAACGACAAGCCGAGCCTTGTTTCTAATTATGACCCCTTGGTCATCTTTCTTGCAACGAAGAACCCATTTGGTGCCAATCACCTTTGCACCTTTTGGTCTGTCCACAAGTGTCCAGACTCCTAACTTGTTGAATTGAAGGAGTTCTTCTTGCATAGCACTTACCTATGCCTCATCTTTTAATGCCTCGCTTACATACTTAGGCTCAATTCTAGATACAAAGCATCAATAAGCACCATCATGAATATAGCCCTTTTCCATCACTGCGGCATAATCAGCTGAATATAACTGATTTCTAGTTTGAACTCCCGATAGAATATCCCCGATGATGTTGTCCAGGGGATGATGAACGTGTACCCTAGTTCCAGGAGTGATAGGAACAACTACCTCATTATCCAGATTTGGAGCCTCAAGTGCTATTGGAGTGTGAGGTTCCGACGTGTCGGCGGCTTCAGGTTCAACTGTGGGTGTACTTGTAGTAGCAGCAACCTGTTCTGTCTAATCCACGTTTATGGTCTCAACCACTTCATCATTAGAAGAAGAATCACTTATCTCAAGTTCTTCCCCTGAAGGGCTTGAAGTATCATCTAATGGAGCAGACGATGTAGTGTCTAATGTCAGAGAGTTCAACACATCATACATCATCAGAGCAGCTACGTCATCATCAGAATAGGAAGTTGATAGATTGAAGGACTTGAAGAATCCATCATAATCGAAGAAGAAGGAAGGTCCTTTTCCAGCAGGGGGGTGGTGAATCTTTGAACATCAACGTTACACCACACTTCTACCTGACCCGTTGAGTTGTTGTAAACTCGCTTGTCTGGTATACTATAGCCGAGAAAAATACCTTTTTCTACCTTCTCACAAAATTTTCCAGTCTGATTCTTCTTCAATAGCATGCAAGGTGCACCGAACGGTTTGAGATACTCCAAGTTAGGCTTACGTCGCTGGAGTAATTCATAACATGTCTTTCCATGACGTTTGACCACCAGAATCCGATTCAAAGTGTAACAAGCATTAGCCAGTGCCTCGTTCCAAAATTGAATAGGCAGTTTTGAATCGGCTAGCATTATCCTTGCAGTCTCAATCAGACTTCGATTCTTCCTCTCAGCGACACCGTTCATCTGTGGAGTATATGCAGAAGTGAATTGATGAGCAATACCTTTCTCTCGACAGAACATCTTCATCCACTGATTCTTGAACTCTGTGCCGTTGTCTAATCGAATCTTTCTAACTTTCAGCTTGTAGAGAGATTCCATGTCGTAACCAAATGCTTGAATGATTCAAACGTTTCAGACTTGGCTTTCGGAAACATTACCCAAGAGAATCTGGAGTGATCATCAGTCACGACAAAGCAATACAGGTCTCCGACAATACTTCTTGTGCTAACTGGGCCAAACAGATCCATGTGTAGAAGCTCGAGTGGAATTTCGATAGAGTTGACTTTCTTTGCTTTGTGAGACTTCTTGGTCTATTTCCCTTTCTTGTAAGAGACACAAAAATCTGGAAGCTGGAAGTTCTTGACAGTAACTCCCTCTACCAGATCATTCTAAACCAGATGGTTCATCTTCCTCGGATTGATGTGTCCTATTCTTCTATGCCACGAGACTGACTCCCTTTCTGTTGCCTTTGACAGGAAGCATTGTGCAGTCAATTCAGTTATGGAGGCTTTTGATAGATCCAAGACATACAGATCATTATATCTTGAAGCTGACATTAATACTTTATCCTCCTCGATGACATACTCCTTCTTCAGTATATAACACTTCTTGTTGTCGAATACAACTTTGAATCCTTTATCACAGATTTGGGAGACAGAAAGCAAGTTATTTTGCAGTTGCTGAACATAGTTGACCTTATCAAACTTGACTTTCTCATTTCTCACTTCGCCTTGAGCGGTGATATATCCTCCTTTATTTCCAGCAAATGATACGTGTCCCCCTTTAATTTGTTTGACGTTGAAAAGGAGAGACGAATTCCCAGTCATGTGCCTGGACACCCCACTATCAATCATCTAGGTATTAGTGATAGCGCTGTAACGGACACCCTGCACATACAAAGGAAATTATTAGTTCAAGTTTGGGACCTAAGCCTTAACTGGCTTGGGTGTCCCAGAGGTATCACACATTATAAACTCAACCCACTGTCCTTGAGAGGATGAGGACACATCTTTCTTTTTCTTGTCATCACTGTCAGACACATTACCTGATTTTTCTTTCCATAACCCAGTTTTGTGTAAGGCCTGTTTGTGGTAAACAGACGACTGACTAATGGTTTGAACTTTAGGTTCACTAATAATCCTAGTTTTAACCTTGGGTGACACAGCCTTGCTTTCAGCTCGTCTGTATGGCCCTTGGTATTTTGGAGGAGTATTAAACCTGGTCTTAGAAAATCTAGGTTTTTCATCAAAAAGTTCAATTTTCCTTTTAGGTGTCTGATAATAAGGACAATTTAAAGAGATATGTCCTCGTTTTCCACAACTGTAGCAAAATCTCCCTTCTACATATTGTGGAAATTGTCGTTGTGGGGTTGAGTGTGGTTGGGGGCTTGGTAACTTCTCTTCTTTTTTAGATGTTTCACCTTCTTTAACAAATTTAATTGTTTTGACCTTTTGAACATCTTTTGCCTTAGTTTGATTTGGACTTTGATGATTAACACGTATAGGGTTCTTTGAGTTAAACCTTTTAGGTTCTGAAATAGACGTTTGTGAACCTGATTCTAAGTTAACCTTTTCAATTTTATCAGTCAAATCCTCAAGAGACATCTTATCTTTAGATCCCAAAGTAGTATTCGTCTGTTCGGTGACCGACTTCACAGGTTTACCCGTAGAATCTGGATCACTCACCAGAGGGGTAGACACCACATGATCCTTTACAGGGTTGTTATTTATTGGTCTACATTTAGTATTCAAAAGGATAGCATGTGGTGGCGGTACTACTTTATAACCCAAACCTTCCCCACCATTTTGTTCTTTCACTAAGTTTTGAACTATGTGTGAAGAACTTGCCAAGCTATGTAGTTTTTATTTCAATGATTCAACTTTCACTTCCAAACCTGCTTTTTGCTTATTGTTTCTTCCAAAGAATTTAAATAGAACTTAATATTATTTGATTGATTAAGAGCAACAACTTTGGTTTCCCTCAATTGTTTCCCCAAAAGTTCTATTTTTTCTTGGAAACTGTACTCATTTTGTTTTAGTACACGATTTGCTTTAGTGTAGAGTTGCAAATCATTTAGCAGATTATCATTTTGTTCTAATAACCTAGCAAATTTTAAATCAATATTTTCTATAAATTTTGTCACATTCAGAACATGCATGTTTATCAAATAATTCATCTTTAGAATTTACTTATGAAGTACCAGACGAATCAGCCATCAGTGTAGTGTCAGACTCTTCAGTAACTAAATGTTCTGTGTTTGCTGCACTAAGCTCTTCTTCCATTAAGTAATCAATGACATCCATAGCTTCTTTAACATCTGAATGTGAATGCTCAGCTACTATGTCTCCCTCACTTGCAGATCCGTCATCCAAGGTGTTGATAAAAACAACATTAGATTCACCCTCGGTTACGAATCGGAAGGACCAGTCTTGCCCTTCATCACCTTGAGCAAGCAAAGCTTTAGAGTCTTTACTTGCTATTGATGCCCCAATCTTATCCTTTTCCTGACAATTTAAAGAGGGAAATGGATTTCCATTTCCTATCTTCTTGGGCTTACACACTCCCGCTTGAAGTGCCCTTTCTCATCACAGTTGAAGCACGTGACCTTGGTTTTGTCAAATCCAAATGTAGTATCTTTAGTTGCTACCAAGTTTTGTCCCGTCTTCTTCATGAACTTCTTTGCTCTTCTTACAGCACTAGCCAAAGCCCACATGATATCCATGCGCTCTAACTCAGTTTTATCAACTTGCTCGTAATCTTCTTCAGCAAGATGACAGTTTTCAATCTTTCCAGCAACCAGACCATCATAAGATCAGACAACTGCAGCTAGAAGGTCCATATGCTCTTTCACTACTTCCACAGTCACATTCCTGAGATTCTCAGTCTTTAACTTCGTAGCATTTGTCTCAGGAACTATGTAGTGGGTTCCAGATGACCTGGACGTGTCGGTACCTGATGGGCTGCACTGAGAAGGAGCAGATGAGTTAGATACAAAAGCAGTTTGTAATGGTGCACCTGACATAGTAGGAGTTGGAATTGAGTTGTATAAAGTAGGATTCTGAGCGTAGGATCCTTTCCTTGACTTTTACTTCTGACGTAGTTCTTCCTCCCTGAGCTTTAAAATGAAGTCATTTATGTCCAAGGTAGCAAGAGTCTCATTTTGTCTTAAATTGGACACAAATGGATCCCATTTGTTTGGTAACCCATCAGCAAAGCTAGAGACTTTGTCTTCCATGGATGTAACCACGCCATGAGTGTGTAACTCACTCATAAGATGATAGAATCTGTTGATGATATCATCTAAGCTCTCCTTTCCAATTGGTGAGAAATTGTCAAATTCCTTTCTAAGAGCTTTTGCCTTGAGTGCCTTTAGAGTTGCATTGCCTTCGTATCTCTTTTCTAAGGCTTCCCATAACTTCTTAGACTGCTTGTTCTCAGAAAACTGATGAAATATATCTTTTGACTGAGTCAACAAGGCATATGCTTTCTTTTTAGCATTATGCATAGTCTTCTGGGTTTCACTCATTCCTCCCAATGTAAGCTTTACCCCATTAGCACTGACTGGTACCATGTAACTAGTCTCAATAGACGTCCACAGATTTGGGTCAACTCCGTTCAGGTAGATTTCAAACCGTTGTTTCCATTATGGGTATTCATCCAACGTTAACAGCTTTGGCGGTTTGTTGTGGTTCCCAATCTCACTTTCCAGAAGTAGAAGATTCTGGATGCGTGAATCCTTTCTAACAGTAAAAGCAGAGAACTGATCTTCCATTTCTTTAAACTTGGTGAACTAAGAACAGGACAGATTGACCTATACGATTGGACAGGCCGACTGGTTCAACCGTGCGATTGAAGGATGCGAATGGCTTCAATCGTGCGATTGGATTCAGTCGTGCGATTGAACTAGACGAATGAGGTCAACCGAATGGAAAACTTTAACCGTGCGAATGAACTCTGTGAATGAGTTCAGTCCTACGATTGAACTATGCGAATGGAGTTTAGTCGTGCGATTGGGCCAATCGTGCGACTGAAGCTGCTGCTGCGGGAAAAAATCGAATTTTTGAACACTTGACTCAAAATTACGAATTTTCAAGAACCCTAATATGCCGTATGGGAACAAATCGAAACTTTTGGACACAGAAACTCGACAAAACCAAGTTTTGAAGCGAAAAAGTGTATCTTTTGAATAAAATGTTAGTTTTGACACCAAAACCAATTGAATCCACGCAAAATCAGGAGCCTAAGCTCTGATACCACTTGTTAGGACGGATTTCGTACGGAGTACTAACGGATTCTACGTGATACCAAATCAAATAGTACGAAATCCTATTTGATTGGCGATCCGATCAGTGAGAACGAATATCCTGATCAATCTAATGATAAAACAAATGTTAAGAACAAATGAGAATTGATCAGAAACGAACTATAAACTTAGATTGACGACTTGGTACGCTCTGGACGGTTAGGGTACGTAGGTATTCGAAGTGTTGTGTTTTTCCACGAATTACATGGTATTTATAGGTTTTCTGTCTTCATTCGTACGACTGAAACATTAGCATGGTTCAGTCGTGCGACTGAATCATGCGATTGACTCATACGCACGACTGAAGGTTCAGTCGTGCGACTGACTAATCTTATGTCTCAGTCGTGCGACTGATCCAGTCTTCTGGTTCAGTCGTGCGACTGGTCCATAAGCATGATATATTCATGCGTATGGTGCATTAGCATGATCCATTAGTATGAACTATCATATGGATAAGTTAAACATAGTTCTAAGTTCTTATTGACTTAGAACCATGTAGAACAACATCAAACCTATATAGTTAGTTCATACATATAGAACGCATTCAATATAATGATATTATGACATAATCAAACATAAATTAACATCACAATGCACTTCATATATCATTCATTCAATTCATTACATCAATTATATATATGTAAGACATGAAAGACTTTTACATTTCAGAACATAAACTAGGTACATCAATATGTATCAACATTTTAAAACATTTGTAACATGGCTAATATTTATTTTATAATAAAAATATATTTTAAAAGAATTCATTTTCAATAAGATTTATATAAAAATGTTTAGAAAAAATAAAAAAATTATATATTAAATTTTCTATAAAAGAAGCAAACAAACATGGAAAAAAATTCAAGCATTAAGTATGCAAATAAAAATATATATTGTGAGGTGTTAAAATATTATTGGCCCAATCAATTTTAGAAAAATAGAAAATAGGGTGGCAACATGGGTTAGTGGATTGTTCTATACGTCGGGTCGTGGCTTCGGTTTGACTTTTAACATTTCTCTCTCTCTTTTTTTATATAATAGTGACTAACCCATCTAAAGTTCATCATAGTGACAAGTCTAAATAACTACTTGAAGTTTTATTTAAACGAAAACGCGAATTTATTTAATTAAACGCACTATTTTTTTAAACGGTTACTAATGGGTTTTAATTATGATAAATCAAACATAAACCACTAAAACTTAAAACGGAAGCTAACTTTACAATAAGAACAATTAAAGACTTTATATATTAAGCAAAGTCTAATCATATATAAGACCTAACATAGAATAATTATAATTAAGTAAAATAAAAAGTCAGAGCCCAATTTTATACGATATTCGATAGGTTTCTAATATAATACGTAAAACAAACTATTTGATATAGTTGAAATTTTCATACAAAAAAGGTTAAAAAGCGATGGTGTAACAAACTGATTACTAGTTTAATTTTTATCTAATGTGAAATAACTATATCAAACCGATTACTAGTTTAACTTTTATCTAAAGTGAAATAACTATATCAAACTAATAGCGCATTTTATTTTTATACCAAAAGGATTAAAAAGCGACGATTAAAACCCATTAGTTACTGTTTAAAAAATCCCAAAATAATAGCGCGTTTAATTAAATAGCATTCGTGCTTTTGTTTAACTAAAACTTCAGAGTAGTTGTTTGGACTTGTCACTATGGTGAACTTTTAGATGAGTTGGTCGCTATTTTATAAAAAAATAGAGAGAAAAATATTAAAAGTCAAATCGAAGGCACGACCCGACGTATAGAACAATCCACTGACTCATTTGCCACCTTATTTTCTATTTTTTTAAAACTGATTAGGCCAATAATATTTAACACCTCATAATATATTTTTTTTAAATTTTTATTAGCATACTTAAAGCTTGAATTTCTTCCCCGGTCTATTTATTTCTTTTATAGAAAAACTTAATACATAATCGTTTAAAATTTTTTTTTATAAATTTGATTGAAAATGGATTTTTTAATTTAGATTTTTATTATAAAATAAATATTAGGCATCTGATGAATGTTTTAAAATAAAATAGTAATTTATTATATATTTTAATATAATAGAAACTAATCATAACCTATATTGGGATGATTAAAATAACTAGTTAACCATATTTAAGATAAGTACTTAAAATAAAAAGTGATTAAAAATAAAGAAATAATGAAAAATAAAGTTAATAAAATAAAAGAAAATAAAAGATTCATATAAATTACACATTTTGTCCTTTTGAGGGTTTGGGGCAAAATGAGTATTTATAAAAATATAACATAAAAAGTTAATTGTTGTTAGTATAAAGGACAAAAAGCGTTATAATTTTTCAAATAATTGATACTCAGTGTAATTATTAAAGTTTAAGGACAAGATACGTAATCTTGAGCATACTTAAACGACAACATTTGTAATTTACTCAATAAAGTAACATGTTAATTAACTTTACTAGATGGAGTACATATGCATTCAACCAAAACATACAAATAACTATAAACATCGTATAAATAAGCATGTCATTCATACAATAAAATAAGGGTGCTAATAAAGGGATATCCAGTTTTATAAATCGACACCCCCTATACGCCGCGTATGGGTCCATACGCGGCCCATGCCCGGCGTATAGGTATCGACCATTAATGCGACATTAATGACTGACACTCGACGTCATATCAGTTTACCTATACGGGGCGTATAGGCCCATACGCCACGTATAGGCCGGTGTCGATTTAAAAGAGAATATAATGTATACGCCGCGTATGGTCCCATACGCGGCGTATAGATCCTCGAACCACTATATCTTTCAAACTTTCTCATTTTTACACACACTTTAAAAAAAACTCTCTCGTATAGCCCTATACTCCACGTATTGGTCTTCGATTTTTCTACATCCAGGTACGTATTATTGTTCCTACATCATTATTATGTTAATCGTTTATTGATTTAAACGTTAAAGTAGTGTTTTATGCCTTATAATGGGTGATTTAAAAACTGGTATATAGAACTATATGCTAGTACAGCCCCGCGTATAGGGCTATACGCAGCGTATAGTTCTATGGTTGGGGACGAAGACACATCGGTGGGTACCCTATACGCGGCGTATAGATCTATCATTTTTCTAGTTGTGGCTAGTTGTGGCTTGCCTTGTGCTTATCTGCTGGAAAAATATGAACATTCTGGTAATAGTCGCTCCATCATTATCATTTTTCTATTAAAGTAACAAATTATATATTAATTTATGCATTTTAATGCAGGCACTAAATTCCGTTAGATGCAATTGACGTATTTTGGACTAAGCTTGATAAAATTAAACCATCATATATGGTGGATGAAAAAGTTGATGTTGAAGAAGAAATGGAACGGGTGAAACAACAAATAATGACACAACCCACAGCTGTAAAATTTAGTTTGGTGGAAAAAATAAAAAAAAAATTGTGTATCCATGGAAAAATAACAAAAAAGCGCCTGTTGTGCAAACAGATATTCGCGGTCGTCCAACGTTAAAGGTTCAACAACAAAAGTATGACACTCAACAAAGTACGTGCGACATGCCGAGACATAGCTCGTTTATTGCGTCTCACATTTCCGGAAGAACAAGTTTAGCTGTAAAGCCCCAGAAGCCTGCCATGCAACGTAGTCGTTCAACGTATTCTAAAGTATCACAGGGTACTAATGAGTTTTCTTCGATTGTCGGAGATCGCCCATTAAACAATATAAACAGGTTAAAAAATTGGATTCCGTCAATCTTTCATCAGTATATTTCACTTATACGAGATGTCCGACCCGATGGGAATTGTGGTTTTCGATCAATAGCTTTAGGCTTAGAGTTTGACGAAAATAAGTGGATGTATGTGCAGACACAGCTTTTAGAAGAGTTGGACAGACATGAATTGGAGTACGGAGAAGTTTTCGATACTTTGTACCCCGGACAGTATAACGAATTACGTCACACCATCGATTGGCAAAGTGTGGAACCTGCACCAGAAGAACATTGAATGATAATGCCGTATACGGGATTAGTGGTTGCTCAAAAGTTTGGGGTTATTCTTCATTTACTAAGCAATAATGGTTGTCAAACATTTTTCCCATTATGGGCTGATCCGAAAACTGTCATGCCTCATCATGTCGTGTCGATTGTTCATGTCAACAATAATCATTTCGTCCACGTTAAGCTAGAAGGAGATTATCCGATGCCAACATTAAGTAATCTTTGGATTCTTAACCGAAGCGTACGTGCTGCAGAATGTGAGATTATGTATAGGATTCGTATCTCGGAATACAACGCAATAATAGAGAATAACCGAGAACCCCCAGCTTATATAAATTTATTTTAATTCATAATTTGTAATATGCGAATTATATATTTTAATTTTAATTTTATTATTGTATTCGTATTATTTAATATTAAACTGTTTAAATAATTTTAATTTAAATTATGCATATATTAAAATAAAAAAATTAAAATAAAAAAAAACAAAATATCTTTTAACTATTCAAAATATCAATATTAAAATATATATATATATACACATATATTAAAACTCAAAAATTAAAAAAAATAAATATATAAGCTATACGCCGCGTATGGACCCATACGCGGCGTATAGCTCCTCCACGTATGGGTCATAAGCCGCGTATGGGTATAAAATGTCAAACACTATACGCCGCGTATGGACCCATACGCCGCGTATAGGGTATAAAACGTCAAATCAACAACGCACCCTATACGCCGCGTATGGACCCATACGCGGCGTATAGGGTATAAACCGTCAAATCAACAACGCACCCTATACGCCGCGTATGGACCCATACGCGGCGTATAGGGTACAGAGGTGTTGATTTAAAATTAGGGGTGTCTAAATAAAGGGACCCTAAATAAACAAAAAGGTAATTAAATATTAAGTTGAACACGTAATAAAATAAAATTTACACGTGTGTGTAGTGACAAGGATTCCCAATTTTTACAAAATGGATGATTATGAAATGTAAAAAAAAATTTTTTAATCGAAACTTATGTCACAACGTGAGAAAAGGAGAACATGAATACTTAAAAAGGAGAACATGAAAAATAATCACCATACATTAATCTTCAATGAACACTATTAAGGATTACGAAAATGCAGCTCAACATGAAGAAAACAAATTGCGTGAGGATGCAAAAATGTATTACTCTATTATTAATTCACACAAGTGGCTGGTGGATTGATGAGATTCTTTGCTTTTCTTTTGAGTTGCAAAACCATATGGGGGATTTGATGATCGGTCAAGCTTTAGCGGCTCACTCGCAAGTATGATTTTTATATTTTAGCTTGCTTCTCCTCCGATTAAGTTGTTGTTTCTCCATCTCTTCTCTTTGTTTAGAGGTTTGGGTTGTCTTTTCTTTGTTGATTTTTAGGTGCTATCCGCTTTGCAAGTGTGTCGTTCCTCACTCTGACTTATGATTTCGTATTTTGCTGACGATCAGTGTGACATCCGTCACCAAAGGTCCGACATTTAACGTGTTTTTACTTAGCCCTTGTTAATAGTTATTCCTCATTTTGACGAACCAACTACGTGAATACCATATTTGCTTTACTTAATTGCCCTTATATGTGTAGTATCTTAAGACATTCTCCAAGAATTGCCCCATTAACACTAAACACGTCATTTTTATAATAAAATAATTTTTACGAATTAAATCATTTTAAATTATAAATAACGCTAATAACATTTTATCGTCAATAAAACAACACAAAAATTATAACGTTTTTAAACGAAACAAAATTTAGGAACTCGGGGCAAAGTGCGGGGACTAAACTTGAAACTTTGAGAAACAAGGCTGGGTATAAATACCCACCTTCCAGCCATTTCTCCCCTTTTCTCCCTCTCACTTCACCTTTTTCTCCACCATTTTCTCTCTACTCTCTCTCTAGACTACACCAAAAACCAACCCGTTTCTCACATTTTCGTCTTCAAATCTCGAGCACCATCGTGAATACTAGTTCCTAGCAGGTAGATAACCTCACTACCTCGTTTTTAACTCAATTTCTCAGCTGCATTTCGAGGGTTTTCGGGTGCTCGGGTTCATCCGAGCACAAGAGGTCGTGTGGACTTGCATGTCTTGTTTCTGAGTGTGTTTCTTGCCTAGATAGGTTAGAATATGGGTTCTGGAGGTTTTGGTTGGGTAACACTCGTAATCGGGCAGCCGAAGGCCGACCTGCAACTCGCTGCCGTCGCGACTCCCGATGGCGCGAATGGGGTTGTCGCGTGCGAAAGGGGCGTGCGACTGCATGTGTGTGCGATTTGAGACGTAAGCGAATAGGTAAGTCGCGCGGTTGTGTCGTGCGACTGTCGGTGGGTGCGAAACAGAGGTTGTCACGCGAAACAGAGGTTGTCACGCGATTAGTAATGTCACGCGATTGGAGATGTCACGCGACAGGGGTTGTCGCGTGACTGGGCTATGCGAATGTGGATTGTGTGCGAGTGTGTGAAATCGCACGGTCAGATGCCTGTCGCGCGAAAGAGGGTTCTCCCGCGCGAATGAAGCTGATTCGCGCGGAGGGACTTCAAGTCGCGTGGTTGGCTGTTGTGTCGTGCGACTGGTATTGCGTGGTACGACTGAAGGCTTAGTCACACGAATGGAGGATCAATTGTACGAAAGTAGCTAATTCGTACGACTGAAAGTCCACTCGTGTGAATGGGGTGTCAGTCGTGCGTCCGGTCCCACTGTATGACTTAATAGTGTGTGCGTGTGTGGATCCCCTCTTCGGAGATCTCACGACAATAATAAAATATAGTTAAGTGTCATAGCTTGATCACAAAGATTAAAGTCAACGCCATTAACAGGCGCGTACTATTTAAAACAATCTAGCCTAAGATGTGTGTGGATGCTTGTGTGTACTACTCACGACCGAACCGAAACGACCCGACTCAATTAAACAATATTATTAACAATAGTCCACAAGATTAATTCTTAACATAACTGTCAATAGGTGATTGACTGTTCATACATACATACAAGTTTGGGAAGTTTCATCAGACATACATACCACTTAACATGTGAGTTTCGTGGCCCTTTTTTACGCTTATACAATTGTTTCAATCTTTTACAAACATGGGGGAAAAGTATGCTCACACGTTTTCAGTGCTGTACAACATACATACAATTTTCATACTTGGAATCAACGTGATACTGTTTGTGAGTACTTATCTGATGCATACATGATGTTACTTTGTGTACTGTCTTACAACCATTAATTCCGGTGTTGGAACCAACAGATAGGTATTAGTAGTACTACTGGGTTGACACCCCCACCCTTGACGAGATGGTTACTTGTGAGTACCATCCATACTGCCAGGAACGGGCCTGGGGTGAATATATTCTGACAAGTTTCTTTGTGTACGTCATTAGGTTTGGTTGTATAAAACTCATGGTATGTGATTTTGCTTGCTTATAACTGTATGCACGGTATTCCACTACAAACAATATACAACATCAATTACAAGTTTACAATTTAAACCTGCGAAGCTCA
Organism: Flaveria linearis; assembly: GCA_024085815.1. Taxonomy (NCBI): domain Eukaryota; kingdom Viridiplantae; phylum Streptophyta; class Magnoliopsida; order Asterales; family Asteraceae; genus Flaveria; species Flaveria linearis. Next base: position 63,241,762 of record CM044013.1, on the reverse strand, counting down.
CCAACATTATTGTTGACCATTTTGAGCATATTTTTCAGGTAACAATGAGAACTGAAGATCTAGGAGTGCTGCCTTGTAGAGGAGACCCTAGGATGCATTTGTGTTTATTCTTTTGTAAAGCTTGAACACGAATATGATCATTTGTACATTTATTCCCATGTTGTGGGAATATTACATTACAAGCTGAAATCAATGTTTTTGTGATCATTTGTGTAGTGCTTATGACTATGCTGTCGTGAACATTGACTATACACGACACAAGTCTCCATTGTGTTCGGGTGTCGTCATGACACGTTTGTCATCATCTTTTATTGCTACTCTATCATATACCATGTGTTATGACGATCCCGTCTAGCTCGCACTCCTCGTGTTTCCGCTATCAGCGGGGGTGTGACAGACTGGTATCAGAGCCATTGGTTATAGAGAATTAGGCAATTACACTTGACCTAGACTATAACCTAGGAACCTTCATGTAGATTTGCATGCTTAAGCTTGTGTGCATTTATATATCTCGTGTATGTGTTCCTCCCACATGATTGATTATCCTTCTGTTATGTGATCCTTCACCTTGTGTTTGAGTCTTGTGCTCGTCACTGATGAGGTGTTTCCTACTGGATCTTCCGTTCCCCCTGTACGCCGAGTTATAGTAACCAAATTCGGGAATCGAAACCCGAAGAGATCTTCACAGATCATACATCGCGCCTGACCTCATACACTGAGAGACCGACCCGAGGAGGCCATGTTTGAGTCCTCCCAAGGACGTGATATAGACAACCTCCGCTAGACTATACGTGATTACATGCTTGGACTCTCAGTTGAATTGATGGATTATGATGTAAAGGAAGGTCGGATGTCATGTAACCGGATTAGGCATCATTCTCGGTACATCGTGGGTGTGGTGGGAACGCTGCGGGGAACCCTATATATAAACACCATCGGTATACCGAGAATATGCTTAAAATGGCTGCATGGTGGTCTTGACTGACCGGAGCATCGAACGTTGGAACTGATAAGTGGAGTACTTGATTATCATAAGGTGACTAAAGCTTATATGTTACCTCTTTTATGAATAGAACATGCCGCCTCGAAGATCTAACCGCAGAAGTAGTAGCGGAAGTGAAGCCCCGAGGGGCAGAGGCAGAGGCAGGGGCAGATCTTCAGGAGCAAATGAAGGTCCTATTGGCAATACTCAAGGGACTGGAAGCCCTGATATGGCAACCCTGATTGCTCAACAACTGACTGCCTTGATTCCCACTATTGTAGCTCAAGTGAGCGATGCTTTGCAACAGCAGAACCACTCCCACGGGGATGGTGGTAACGAGAACGAGGGTAATGGGAACCCGACTGGGAATGAAAGCAACCAGGAGACCGGAAATGGTGGTACAGCCGGTAATGAAACTGGGGTTGCTAATACCAAACGGGGCTGTTCTTACAAGGAGTTTGTGGCCTGTAAACCCTGGGATTTTGATGGCAAAGGTGGGGCGATAGCCCTGATCAGATGGCTCGAGAAAATGGAGGCTGTGATCGACATCAGCGAATGCCTCGACAGCCAACGCATCAAATATGTTACGTGCTCACTGCAGGGCCGAGCACTAACCTGGTGGAACACCCAGGTTCAAGCGAGAGGAAGGGAATCTGCGATGCAGATGACCTGGGATGAATTTAAGGCTTTGATTACCGAGGAGTACTGTAACACCCGAAAGTTTGACTTCTCAGCATGTGATGCGACTGAGCTTCAGTCGCCTGTGATTTATGCGACTGAAGTCCAGCCGCATGGCTATTCGGCCGATTGGAGCTCAACCGCACGATTGGAGCTCAACCGCACGATTGGAGCTCAACCGCCCGAATGAAGTATGAGCCGAATGGAACACGTGCGATTGGGGTCCAATCGCATGGTGTTGATGCGACTGAAGGTCCAGTCGCCCCTGGACCAGATGCGACTGAGAGGTGGGTATAAAAGAGGAGCAGCTCCATTCTCCTCCCATTTTCAATCGGGAAGAGACAGTGAGCGACCGAGAACAGCAGAGAAGAGAGGGAAAGTGCTGCCCGAGCTCCGAATCCGTCGAGAAGATAGCCAAAGTCGAAGTTCACCTACTTCTACCTGTAATGTGAGTTCTAGGACCCCTCATTTACATGTTTTCAACTGATTTTGGGGCTGGATCACATAATAACCCTAGTTTTGTAAAAGTGTATAGTTGACCCATTTGATGAAATCTTAGATCATGTGTTTATAGTGTAATGTAGGACTTGCACATGCTTGTATGATGTCCTAGTATGAATCCCTAAGCTTTGGGAGGGTCAATTTGGGTTAAAAACGGGTTTAAGGTGGGTGTGAGCACTTAGGTTCGCGACTACTGTTCTTGAAGAACTTCAGTCGCTGCCCAGTTAGGGTTATGCGACTGAAGGGCCATTCGGCCGAATGAGTGTCAGTTGATGTCCAATCTCCCGATTGAGGTTCAAACGCACGATTGAGCCTCAGTCGCCCGATAGGCCATGCGATCGAAGGTTTCGGTCGCATAAGCCCAATCGCAGAGTAGTTCAGTCGCATAGACCCATTCGCATAGTAGTATAGACGCACGACTGAGGATTCAGTCGCATAGACCCATTCGCATAGTAATACAGACGACCGACTGAGGATTCAGTCGCATAGAAGTCCAATCGCATGACTCAGTCGCATGGAAACCATGCGACTAGGGTATGCTCAGTCGCCCGAATAGGGCTGATGTGATTGGATAAAGAAGTGTATGTGTAATGTGTGTATGCTAGTTATGATGTTTCCATGATAGATGGTGAACACTGATGAATTGTAAATATTAATGTGTCTTGATTTGATGCATGCTTATCCCCCATAGTATACATGATATCTTTAATATATGAAACGAAAGTATTATGTAAAGTACAGAAAAAGAGTAATAAAGAAAGAGAAAGGAACAGTAATGAAAGTAACAAGTCTTGCAAGCATATAGGAGTGATGCGACTATGTGTCGTTAGCTCAACTGTGTAGCGGGCTAGCTACCCACTGACGCACACAGGGTCAATCAATTGAGATTGGCAGGACCTTTGGACGTGCCCCGGATGTTCGGGTCGGCCTTGTACATAGTACGCATAGCCCTTTCAGGGGAACCGTTGAACCCTTCGGGGGAATACACATAGCCCTTTCGGGGGAACCGTTGAACCCTTCGGGGGAATACACATAGCCCTTTCGGGGGAAACACAGTTGGCTCTTCGGAGCATATAGATGGCCCGACATCCATTCTCCCCTCGCGCTCATAGTTGGGGTATCGCCCACTGGTCCACATAGAAAGTGAAACATAAAGATAAAGCTACAGACAAGGCCTATAGTACAGAGAACGAACATTATTTGTTCACACAGTTGATGCGTGCTCGCATGTACAGTACAGTTTAGTATAATACAGAAAAAGGGTATTTTTATATACTAATTATAAAACTAGAACTCACTCAGCAACGCTGACTTTTTATGTGTTTCCAGATCGCAGGTAGTGTTGCTGAGGATGGCACGAGGCGGCTACTCAGCTCTTTTGGGAGGGCATTCTCCATTGTGTAATGCTGCAACGTCACGTGTTGCGGGCCCATAACGCACGCAACAAGTCACGTTGCCTGCCATTACGAGATTTCTTGAGGATCTGAATCAACGAGATTACTCAAGAAATCTCCTTTATATATTTTTGAATTTAATATCTTCTTTATGAAGAAAAATATATTTTCTTATTTCGGTAGAGGTCGCTGTACGACCCTATGATTGTTGAGGAATATGCATCAGCAGCAATCATAGTATAGTATGCCCCTATGATTGCTGAGGATTCGAATAAACGAGATTGCTATGAAATCTCGGGTTTCTATGTGTCTCCCCAGCAATCATAGTAAGGTTAGGAAGTGTAAAGAAAGTTGTATTTTGTAATCGTGTCAATGATGTAATGACTATTATGAATGAATGAGAATGAATATATGTTTTCTTTATTAATTCCGCTGCGTATGTTATGATCGTGTATTAAAAGCTTGTTTATACATTGTTTATCTAAAATATATGCAATGAAAGACCGACTGTAGGGTGCCCGGTGATCGGGGCCTTACAAGTTGGTATCAGAGCAAAAGTTTAAGTAAAATGGGTAAATTTTCAAAATAAACCTAAACTTAAACTGAGAATGGGACAGTGAGAATGGGAATGCCATCTGAGTAGCTGCGTGCCATCAGGTATTTTCATAAATGTTAATTAAAGTATGTGCGTGTGAAGTGTGGTTATGTGTGCTGTTAGATTTGGATACTGGTGTGGTCAGGAAAGGTAATGCTTGGGGTACGAAAAGTGGAGTAAGTGACTAATCACAACTGGCCACTGTAATTAGTAACTTACTATACTTAACATAAACTGAGCTATTTCCATGAATGACCGTGTTGGTGTTTTAATCTTTCAGTGTGATAGAAGATGGTCGGTGATAGATCATCTGATGCTTCCCGTGATGGTGAACGTGGTGATGAGCCGCGTATCACGCGAGGAAGACTTAGAAAAGAGAAAGTAGTTCGTGAGGAGAACGAGATTCCTCACCAGGAAGAGACAGACGAAAGCGCCAAGTTGAGAGCCTCGGTAAAAGAGGCAGTGATTGAGGAAGTGCACCAAGTTATGCAGACGGTTTTACCGACTGTAATGACCGAAGCGATAAAGGCAGTAAGAGAAGAGGATAGACGAGGGAGGAGACGGTCCTCCGGTAGACGGCAACGGTCAGGAGTAGAAACAGTATTGTCTGATGATGAAGAGGAAGAAGAGGAAGAACAGGTACGGGAGACAGCCCGGGGTTGTGATTATGGGAAATTCATGAGGTGCAAGCCTCCAACTTTTGATGGTTCAGGTACGGCTGCTGAGGCTCACCAATGGGTGAGAGAGATGGAGGCGGTCCTTGATATCAGCGATTGCCATGAGGATAAAAAGGTGAAGTTTGCTACCCACTCGTTTACGGGGACGGCGTTGTGTTGGTGGGACAATATTGTCCAGGCCGAGGGTAGTCGGGCTATTGGGAAGATGAAGTGGTCGGAGTTGAAAAGAATGGTGATCGAGGAGTTTAGTCCTCGTCATGAGATGGATAGAGTAGAGAGAGAGTTCCTGCAGCTAGAGGCGGGTACGATGACCCATCAGCAATACACGACTAAGTTCAACGACATGGCACGGTTGGTGCCAGAGCAAGTGACGCCGGTGTCCCGCAAGATTAACCGGTATATTCAGGGGTTGCCAGCCGAAATTCGTTGGCATTTGATTTCTGCCCGACCCAGTACTTTCAGGTCGGCGGTGGATTTAGCCGGTAGGCTGTACGATGAACGGGCTGCGATGGTAAAGGCTGAGGGCAGTAAGAAGGGAAGTGAGGAAAGGAAGTGGCAGGGAAAGAGGTTTGGTCGAGGGGGTGCCTCGACGAGTAATAAGAAGACGAAGGTGGACGACCGCCGGGTGGTCACGTCGGGTTCAGGAGGAAAGAAGTGTGGTAAATGCGGGAGAGAGCACGGTGGTGAGTGCAGATGGGGGCTGAACGTATGTTTTAGGTGTGGTCAGCCTGGCCACATTGCTAGAGACTGTAGGAAGCCTAGGGCTGAGGCTTCAGGGGTAAAGAAGACGGGAAGTGAAGGTCCGAAAGCAAGCGCCAGGGCATTCACAATGACGCAGGAAGAGGCGAGGACAGACCCCGATGTAGTGTCCGGTACGTTTCTGGTGAACCAAACTTTAGCCTCCGTGTTATTTGATTCGGGTGCCAGTAGGAGTTTCATTTCTTTTGCTTTTCGTGCCAAATTGCCTGTTAGTAGTAGACGTGTGGATGTGCCGTTTGATGTAGAGACTGCTATAGGTAAAACCACCAGGATTTCTGAGGTAGTTGAGGGTTGCGATGTAGAACTGGAGGGTCACAAATTCCCAGTTAAACCCTTTGCGATGACGTTAGGAGGTTTCGATTTGGTGCTTGGAATGGATTGGTTGGCAGATTTCGAAGCGAACATTGTGTGTCGCAAGAAGATGATCAGTTTGACAGCGCCTGACGGTAGTCCAGTGACAGTTTATGGGGATCGAGTTACTACGATTCCGAAAGTGATCTCAATGGCAGTGGCGGGGAAATGTATGAGGCGTGGATGTAGCGCCTATTTATGTTATGTGAAAGATGTAGAGAAGTCAGCACCACAACTGTCTGATGTTCCGGTTGTGGGTGAGTTCCCAGACGTATTCCCGGAAGACTTATCGGGATTGCCACCTGACAGAGAGATCGAGTTCCAGATTGATTTAGTACCAGGCGCCCAACCTGTTGCCAAAGCACCATACCGATTGGCCCAGACAGAGATGAAAGAGTTGATGGAGCAGTTACAAGAGCTGTTGGATAAGGGGTTTATTCGACCGAGTATCTCACCTTGGGGTGCTCCGGTCCTGTTTGTAAAGAAAAAGGACGGTAGTATGAGGATGTGCATCGACTACCGTGAGTTGAATAAGCTGACAGTGAAGAACAGATACCCCTTGCCAAGGATCGATGACTTGTTTGACCAACTTCAAGGTGCTAGCTGGTTTTCACGTATAGATCTTCGATCAGGCTACCATCAACTGAAGGTGAAGGAGCAGGATATCCCTAAACCAGCTTTTCGTACGCGCTACGGTCATTATGAGTTCCTCGTTATGTCATTTGGTTTGACCAACGCGCCAGCTGCTTTTATGGATCTGATGAACAGGGTGTGCCGGCCGATGTTGGATAAATCAGTGATTGTATTCATTGATGACATCTTGATTTATTCAAAAAGCGAGACTGAACATGCTGGTCACATTCGCGAAGTTCTAGAGACACTGAGAAGGGAGAAGTTGTATGCAAAGTTCTCCAAGTGCGCATTTTGGTTGCGTGAAGTTCAGTTCTTGGGTCACGTGGTAAACCCGGATGGGATTCTAGTTGATCCGGCGAAGGTGGAAGCAGTAATGCAATGGAAGTCTCCGAAAACGCCATCCGAGATCCGTAGTTTCTTGGGTTTGGCGGGTTACTACCGAAGGTTCATCCAAGACTTTTCCAAGATTGCTTCTCCGCTGACCAAGTTGACCCGAAAGGATGTGAAATTTGTGTGGGGTCAAGCTCAAGAGAAGGCGTTTGAAGAACTGAAGATGAGATTGACCCAAGCTCCAGTATTGGCATTACCCGAGGGGAGTGAAGATTTGGTGGTTTATTCTGATGCCTCCTACTCGGGGTTGGGGTGTGTATTAATGCAGAGAGGAAAGGTGATAGCTTATGCATCCCGGCAGCTGAAAGTTCATGAGGTTAATTACCCTACTCATGACCTGGAGCTAGCAGCTGTGGTTTTCGCGTTAAAGATTTGGCGGCACTATCTGTACGGGACGAAGTGCACCATCTTCATAGACCACAAAAGCTTGAAGTACTTTTTCGAGCAGAAAGATCTGAATATGAGGCAGAGACGGTGGTTGGAACTAATAAAAGACTACGATTGTGAAATCCATTACCACCCGGGCAAGGCTAACGTGGTGGCTGATGCCCTTAGCCGAAAAGAAAGGCCCGAGCCGATTCGGGTGAAAGCATACCACCTAATCATGACCTCAGACATGATGAAACAGGTCAGAGGGTTCCAGGATGAAGCACTGAAAGAAGATCATCTAAATTCTGAACGAATGAGAGGTCTGGTCGCAGAACTGGGTGAGAGCACGACGGGTGTTAGGACCCGGTTTGGGCGTATGTGGATTCCTCGTCTCGGGGATCTACGAATGAAGATTATGGATGAAGCTCATAAGTCCCGATACTCCATTCATCCCGGCGCCACCAAGATGTACCAAGACATGAAGAAAGATTATTGGTGGCCGGGTATGAAACGCGATGTGGTGGAGTATGTGAGTAAATGCCTCACGTGTTTGCAAGTGAAGGCGGAGCACCAGAAGCCATATGGAAAGATTCGACCTTTAGACATCCCGGAGTGGAAGTGGGAACACATCACCATGGATTTCATCACAAAGCTGCCACGTACCCCTAAGGGATATGATACGATCTGGGTGATTATGGATCGATTGACGAAGAGTGCTCACTTCTTACCGATGCGGGAGACATATTCGTCCGAGAAGTTAGCTGATCTTTTCATCAAAGAAATTGTGACTCGTCACGGTGTACCGGTGTCGATTGTGTCTGATCGCGACACCCGGTTTACATCCAAATTCTGGAAGAAATTCCACGATGCTATGGGGACGAGACTGCATATTAGCACGGCTTATCATCCTCAAACTGATGGTCAGTCGGAAAGGACCATTCAGACCTTGGAGGATATGCTTCGGGCATGTGTTATTGACTTCGGTGGAAGTTGGGATGACCATCTACCGTTAGCTGAGTTCTCGTACAACAATAGTTATCACGCTAGTATTGGCATGCCGCCCTACGAGATGTTATACGGTAGAAGATGCAGGACCCCCGTCTGTTGGGGTGAAATTGGTCAGAAAGAATTGGGGAGCGTCGAAGTGGTAGAGGCTACGACTGAAAAGCTCGAAAGAATTAAAGCGTATATGAAGGCAGCCAAAGATCGACAGAAGTCGTATGCCGACAAGCGACGCCGACCAATTGAGTTCAAAGTGGGAGACCGGGTTATGCTGAAGGTCTCACCCTGGAAAGGGATCATTCGATTCCGAAAGCGGGGTAAGTTGAGTCCGCGATATATAGGCCCTTTCCGGATTGTTGCTCGAGTGGGGGAGGTGGCTTATAGGTTGGATCTGCCAGACGAACTAAGTGGAATTCACCCGACTTTCCACGTGTCTCATCTGAGGAAATGTTTGGCAGACGAAGACATGGTCGTTCCACTGGGTGATATCGAGGTAGACGAAAAGCTCAATTATGTAGAGCAACCAGTGGCAATCATAGATCGCAAAGAAAAGAGATTGAGAAATAAAGTGGTTCCCCTTGTGCGTGTACAGTGGCGGCACAGGAAGGGATCCGAGTCAACGTGGGAAACCGAAGAAGAAATGAGGCAGCATTACCCACGATTGTTCGAAGAGTAACAGGTTTCGGGGACGAAACCTAAAATAAGGGGGGTGGACTTGTAACACCCGAAAGTTTGACTTCTCAGCATGTGATGCGACTGAGCTTCAGTCGCCTGTGATTTATGCGACTGAAGTCCAGCCGCATGGCTATTCGGCCGATTGGAGCTCAACCGCACGATTGGAGCTCAACCGCCCGAATGAAGTATGAGCCGAATGGAACACGTGCGATTGGGGTCCAATCGCATGGTGTTGATGCGACTGAAGGTCCAGTCGCCCCTGGACCAGATGCGACTGAGAGGTGGGTATAAAAGAGGAGCAGCTCCATTCTCCTCCCATTTTCAATCGGGAAGAGACAGTGAGCGACCGAGAACAGCAGAGAAGAGAGGGAAAGTGCTGCCCGAGCTCCGAATCCGTCGAGAAGATAGCCAAAGTCGAAGTTCACCTACTTCTACCTGTAATGTGAGTTCTAGGACCCCTCATTTACATGTTTTCAACTGATTTTGGGGCTGGATCACATAATAACCCTAGTTTTGTAAAAGTGTATAGTTGACCCATTTGATGAAATCTTAGATCATGTGTTTATAGTGTAATGTAGGACTTGCACATGCTTGTATGATGTCCTAGTATGAATCCCTAAGCTTTGGGAGGGTCAATTTGGGTTAAAAACGGGTTTAAGGTGGGTGTGAGCACTTAGGTTCGCGACTACTGTTCTTGAAGAACTTCAGTCGCTGCCCAGTTAGGGTTATGCGACTGAAGGGCCATTCGGCCGAATGAGTGTCAGTTGATGTCCAATCGCCCGATTGAGGTTCAAACGCACGATTGAGCCTCAGTCGCCCGATAGGCCATGCGATCGAAGGTTTCGGTCGCATAAGCCCAATCGCAGAGTAGTTCAGTCGCATAGACCCATTCGCATAGTAGTATAGACGCACGACTGAGGATTCAGTCGCATAGACCCATTCGCATAGTAATACAGACGACCGACTGAGGATTCAGTCGCATAGAAGTCCAATCGCATGACTCAGTCGCATGGAAACCATGCGACTAGGGTATGCTCAGTCGCCCGAATAGGGCTGATGTGATTGGATAAAGAAGTGTATGTGTAATGTGTGTATGCTAGTTATGATGTTTCCATGATAGATGGTGAACACTGATGAATTGTAAATATTAATGTGTCTTGATTTGATGCATGCTTATCCCCCATAGTATACATGATATCTTTAATATATGAAACGAAAGTATTATGTAAAGTACAGAAAAAGAGTAATAAAGAAAGAGAAAGGAACAGTAATGAAAGTAACAAGTCTTGCAAGCATATAGGAGTGATGCGACTATGTGTCGTTAGCTCAACTGTGTAGCGGGCTAGCTACCCACTGACGCACACAGGGTCAATCAATTGAGATTGGCAGGACCTTTGGACGTGCCCCGGATGTTCGGGTCGGCCTTGTACATAGTACGCATAGCCCTTTCGGGGGAACCGTTGAACCCTTCGGGGAATACACATAGCCCTTTCGGGGAACCGTTGAACCCTTCGGGGGAATACACATAGCCCTTTCGGGGGAAACACAGTTGGCTCTTCGGAGCATATAGATGGCCCGACATCCATTCTCCCCTCGCGCTCATAGTTGGGGTATCGCCCACTGGTCCACATAGAAAGTGAAACATAAAGATAAAGCTACAGACAAGGCCTATAGTACAGAGAACGAACATTATTTGTTCACACAGTTGATGCGTGCTCGCATGTACAGTACAGTTTAGTATAATACAGAAAAAGGGTATTTTTATATACTAATTATAAAACTAGAACTCACTCAGCAACGCTGACTTTTTATGTGTTTCCAGATCGCAGGTAGTGTTGCTGAGGATGGCACGAGGCGGCTACTCAGCTCTTTTGGGAGGGCATTCTCCATTGTGTAATGCTGCAACGTCACGTGTTGCGGGCCCATAACGCACGCAACAAGTCACGTTGCCTGCCATTACGAGATTTCTTGAGGATCTGAATCAACGAGATTACTCAAGAAATCTCCTTTATATATTTTTGAATTTAATATCTTCTTTATGAAGAAAAATATATTTTCTTATTTCGATAGAGGTCGCTGTACGACCCTATGATTGTTGAGGAATATGCATCAGCAGCAATCATAGTATAGTATGCCCCTATGATTGCTGAGGATTCGAATAAACGAGATTGCTATGAAATCTCGGGTTTCTATGTGTCTCCCCAGCAATCATAGTAAGGTTAGGAAGTGTAAAGAAAGTTGTATTTTGTAATCGTGTCAATGATGTAATGACTATTATGAATGAATGAGAATGAATATATGTTTTCTTTATTAATTCCGCTGCGTATGTTATGATCGTGTATTAAAAGCTTGTTTATACATTGTTTATCTAAAATATATGCAATGAAAGACCGACTGTAGGGTGCCCGGTGATCGGGGCCGAGTACTGCCCTCACAACGAGATGCAAAAGCTTGAGCATGAATTCTGGAATCATGCCATGGTGGGGGCGGGGCATGCAGCTTACACTGACCGATTCCACGAGTTGGCTAGACTAGTCCCACACCTGGTCACTCCGGAATCTAAGAGGATTGAGAGGTACATTTGGGGACTCGCGCCTCAAATACGGGCAATGGTAACTGCAGCTGCTCCTCCTACGATTCAGAGCGCAATTCTGAAGGCTGGCGCTCTGACCGATGAGATGGTACGAACAGGGATGTTGGGCAAGGGAGCAGAGAAACGAAAGGATGTTGGGGAAACTAGCCGGTCCAGTGTCGGGAAATCTGATAAAAGGGCCAAGATCACCCGAAACTTTGCGGCCGTAACTCAAGGGAAAAGAGAATACGTTGGGCCATATCCCAAATGTGACAGATGCAGCTATCATCACCCCCCAGAGACGCAGTGCCGGGTGTGCGCAAACTGTAGGCGCCCGGGGCACCTAGCAAGAGATTGTAGAGTGGCACCGAATTTGGTTGCACCCGTCAACGCGGTTAACCCCGCCGGGAATGCCAGAGTCTGTTACGAATGTGGAAACCCGGGTCACTTCAGAAACATGTGCCCCCGACTGAACAGGGCACCGGGTCAACAGGGGGATAATCAACAGCAAGTGATGGCCATAGCGGGTGCTCAAGGTCATGGAAACCAAGGAAATGCTACACGGGGACGCGCCTTTGTCATTGGAGCTAATGATGCCCGTCAGGACCCGAACGTTGTTACGGGTACGTATCTGCTCAATCACCATTTTGCATCCATACTATTTGATACTGGAGCAGACAATAGCTTTATATCTTCTGAGTTCGTGCATATGCTTGATTTAAGTGCTAGTAGGCTAGAAACTAGTTACTCTGTAGAAATGGCCAATGGTAGGGTTGAACAAGCAGACGAGATTATTAAGAATTGCACCCTAATGTTAGAAGACCAGGCCTTTAGCATAGACTTGATACCATTCGAGTTAGGCAGCTTCGACGTGATAGTGGGTATGGATTGGTTGTCAAATCATGGAGCCGAGATTGTTTGTCGGGAGAAAGTAGTACGAATCCCCATGCCGAACGGGGAGGTACTCAAGATTCAAGGAGAGCGACCGGGAAGAACACTAAAGCTCATTTCTTGCATGAAAGCCCGCCGAAGTTTACGGAAGCAGTGTTACACTTTTCTGGCTCATATAGTGGAAAAGAAAGAGGAAGAGACCAACTTGGCAGACATTCCAATCGTACGGGATTATCCGGAGGTGTTCCCTGATGATTTGACTGGATTGCCTCCTCCACGACAGGTGGAATTCCATATAGAGCTGGTTCCTGGAGCTACACCGGTAGCAAAGACACCTTATCGGTTAGCACCCTCAGAGATGCAAGAGTTATCCAGCCAACTACAGGAACTACTAGAGAAGGGTTTCATCCGACCGAGTCAATCACCGTGGGGAGCACCGGTGTTATTTGTCAAGAAGAAGGATGGGTCGTTTCGTATGTGCATCGACTACAGGGAATTGAACAAACTGACTGTGAAGAATCGGTATCCCCTTCCCAGAATCGACGACCTGCTCGATCAGTTGCAAGGAGCCTCGTATTTCTCTAAGATCGACCTTCGATCTGGTTATCATCAACTAAGAGTATTCGAGGACGATATTCCAAAAACAGCGTTTAGAACTCGTTACGGGCACTATGAGTTCTTGGTCATGCCATTCGGATTGACCAACGCTCCAGCTGTCTTTATGGATTTAATGAATAGGGTGTGTAAGCCTTATCTTGATAAGTTCGTGATCGTGTTCATAGATGATATACTTATCTACTCCCGTTCAAAGGAGGATCATGAAAAACACCTCCAAACGATTCTAGAACTGTTGAAGGAAGAGAAACTTTTCGCCAAGTTCTCGAAGTGTGAATTCTGGCTTCGAGAAGTGAAGTTCTTGGGTCATGTGGTTAACGAAAGCGGAATTCATGTGGACCCCGGTAAGATTGAAGCTGTGAAGAAGTGGGATACTCCCCGAACACCCTCAGAAATACGGCAATTCTTGGGATTGGCCGGATACTATCGTCGCTTCATTGCCAATTTCTCCAGGATTGCCCAACCACTGACCTTGTTGACTCAGAAAGACAGGAAGTTCGACTGGGGGAAGGCACAAGAACAGGCTTTCCAAACGTTGAAGGAGAAGTTGTGCAACGCACCAATATTGTCTCTTCCAGATGGAACAGATGATTTGATGTAGTGTACTGTGTGCCTCACATCAAGGTTTGGGCTGTGTGCTAATGCAGAAAGATAAAGTGATTGCCTACGCTTCACGACAACTCAAGGTGCATACACAACTCACGACTTGGAGTTGGGTGCCGTAGTATTTGCACTCAAGATATGGAGGCATTATCTATACGGAACCAAATGCATCATCTACACGGACCATAAGAGCCTTCAACACATCATGAATCAGAAAGAACTTAACATGCGGCAGCGACGCTGGGTAGAACTGCTTAGCGACTACGATTGTGAAATCCGGTATCATCCGGGGAAAGCTAACGTGGTGGCTGATGCATTAAGCCGCAAAGAACGTGTGAAACCATTACGTGCTCGAGCGCTAGGTTTGACTATTCAAACTAATTTAAAGGCTCAGATTCAATTAGCACAAAACGAGGCGTTGAAAGAAGAAAACCTTGCGGGGGAAGAATTCCGAGGGTTGGATAAACAAATGACTCGCAAGGATGACGACGTACATTACTTCATAGATCGTATATGGGTCCCCAGATGGGGAGGTGTACGTACACTAGTCTTGGATGAAGCACACAAGACCCGATACTCTATTCATCCTGGTGCAGACAAGATGTACCACGATCTGAAAGAACTATACTGGTGGCCAGGTATGAAGAAAGATGTTGCTGTATACGTAAGCGAATGCTTGACTTGTTCAAAGGTCAAGGCTGAACACCAGAAACCATCGGGATTATTGCAACAACCTGAAATTCCCGAGTGGAAATGGGAGAACATCACTATGGATTTATTACCAAACTCCCAAGAACGCCAAGTGGGCACGACTCGATATGGGTCGTGGTGGATCGAATGACGAAATCTGCTCACTTCTTGCCTATCCGAGAAGACTACAAGATGGATAAGCTGGCAAGGTTGTACATCAAAGAGGTTGTGACACGGCACGGGGTGCCAGTGTCAATCATATCCGACCGAGACAGTCGATTCACTTCACGCTTTTGGCAGATGTTACAGAAAGCAATGGGCACTCGATTAGACATGAGTACAGCCTATCACCCCCAGACAGATGGCCAAAGCGAGCGAACAATACAGACGCTCGAAGACATGCTGAGGGCATGCGTCATTGATTTTGGTGGTAGTTGGGATACTCATCTACCGCTGATTGAGTTCTCTTACAACAACAGTTATCACACAAGCATTGGATGCGCACCATTCGAAGCGTTGTATGGACGGAAATGTAGATCACCAGTTTGTTGGGCTGAAGTTGGTGAAAGCCAACTTACGGGCCCAAAAATCATTCAAGAAACCACTGATAAGATCTTCCAAATCAAAGACCGACTTAAAGCAGCTAGAGATCGCCAAAAGAGCTATGCCGACAACCGTCGGAAGCCTCTAGAATTCAATGTTGGGGATCATGTCTTACTTAAGGTCTCTCCTTGGAAAGGGATCGTACGATTTGGTAAGAAAGGGAAGTTAGCCCCTCGATACGTAGGACCATTCGAGATTACAGAAAGAATCGGTCCGGTGGCTTACCGATTAAGGCTGCCACAAGAACTTAGCGGTGTGCATGATACTTTTCACGTGTCGAACCTCAAAAAGTGTTTGGCGGACGAGTCCTTACACGTACCAATTGAGGAAATCAAGATCGACGAAAAGCTTCATTTTATTGAAGAACCTATTGAGGTCATGGACCGAAAGGTCAAAAAGCTAAGGCGCAGCAAGATACCTATCGTCCGTGTGAGATGGAATTCCAAACGAGGGCCAGAGTTTACATGGGAACGTGAAGATCAGATGAGACTCAAATATCCACATTTATTCGCGGATGACGTTTTAGGGCCTAGCACCAGTTGAATTTCGGGACGAAATTCCCTCAACTGGGGGATACTGTGACATCCGTCACCAAAGGTCCGACATTTAACGTGTTTTTACTTAGCCCTTGTTAACAGTTATTCCTCATTTTGACGAACCAACTACGTGAATACCATATTTGCTTTACTTAATTGCCCTTATATGTGTAGTATCTTAAGACATTCTCCAAGAATTGCCCCACTAAAAACGTCATTTTTATAATAAAATAATTTTTACGAATTAAATCATTTTAAATTATAAATAACGCTAATAACATTTCATCGTCAATAAAACAACACAAAAATTATAACGTTTTTAAACGAAACAAAATTTAGGAACTCGGGGCAAAGTGCGGGGACTAAACTTGAAACTTTGAGAAACAAGGCTGGGTATAAATACCCACCTTCCAGCCATTTCTCCCCTTTTCTCCCTCTCACTTCACCTTCTTCTCCACCATTTTCTCTCTACTCTCTCTCTCTAGACTACACCAAAAACCAACCCGTTTCTCACATTTTCGTCTTCAAATCTCGAGCACCATCGTGAATACTAGTTCCTAGCAGGTAGATAACCTCACTACCTCGTTTTAACTCAATTTCTCAGCTGCATTTCGAGGGTTTTCGGGTGCTTGGGTTCATCCGAGCACAAGAGGTCGTGTGGACTTGCATGTCTTGTTTCTGAGTGTGTTTCTTGCCTAGATAGGTTAGAATATGGGTTCTAGAGGTTTTGGTTGGGTAACACTCGTAATCGGGCAGCCGAAGGCCGACCTGCAACTCGCTGCCGTCGCGACTCCCGATGGCGCGAATGGGGTTGTCGCGCGCGAAAGGGGCGTGCGACTGCATGTGTGTGCGATTTGAGACGTAAGCGAATAGGTAAGTCGCGCGGTTGTGTCGCGCGACTGTCGGTGGGTGCGAAACAGAGGTTGTCACGCGAAACAGAGGTTGTCATGCGATTAGTAATGTCACGCGATTGGAGATGTCACGCGACAGGGGTTGTCGCGTGACTGGGCTATGCGAATGTGGATTGTGTGCGAGTGTGTGAAATCGCACGGTCAGATGCCTGTCGCGCGAAAGAGGGTTCTCCCGCGCGAATGAAGCTGATTCGCGCGGAGGGACTTCAAGTCGCGTGGTTGGCTGTTGTGTCGTGCGACTGGTATTGCGTGGTACGACTGAAGGCTTAGTCACACGAATGGAGGATCAATTGTACGAAAGTAGCTAATTCGTACGACTGAAAGTCCACTCGTGTGAATGGGGTGTCAGTCGTGCGTCCGGTCCCACTGTATGACTTAATAGTGTGTGCGTGTGTGGATCCCCTCTTCGGAGATCTCACGACAATAATAAAATATAGTTAAGTGTCATAGCTTGATCACAAAGATTAAAGTCAACGCCATTAACAGGCGCGTACTATTTAAAACAATCTAGCCTAAGATGTGTGTGGATGCTTGTGTGTACTACTCACGACCGAACCGAAACGACCCGACTCAATTAAACAATATTATTAACAATAGTCCACAAGATTAATTCTTAACATAACTGTCAATAGGTGATTGACTGTTCATACATACATACAAGTTTGGGAAGTTTCATCAGACATACATACCACTTAACATGTGAGTTTCGTGGCCCTTTTTTACGCTTATACAATTGTTTCAATCTTTTACAAACATGGGGGAAAAGTATGCTCACACGTTTTCAGTGCTGTACAACATACATACAATTTTCATACTTGGAATCAACGTGATACTGTTTGTGAGTACTTATCTGATGCATACATGATGTTACTTTGTGTACTGTCTTACAACCATTAATTCCGGTGTTGGAACCAACAGATAGGTATTAGTAGTACTACTGGGTTGACACCCCCACCCTTGACGAGATGGTTACTTGTGAGTACCATCCATACTGCCAGGAACGGGCCTGGGGTGAATATATTCTGACAAGTTTCTTTGTGTACGTCATTAGGTTTGGTTGTATAAAACTCATGGTATGTGATTTTGCTTGCTTATAACTGTATGCACGGTATTCCACTACAAACAATATACAGCATCAATTACAAGTTTACAATTTAAACCTGCGAAGCTCACCAACATTATTGTTGACCATTTTGAGCATATTTTTCAGGTAACAATGAGAACTGAAGATCTAGGAGTGCTGCCTTGTAGAGGAGACCCTAGGATGCATTTGTGTTTATTCTTTTGTAAAGCTTGAACACGAATATGATCATTTGTACATTTATTCCCATGTTGTGGGAATATTACATTACAAGCTGAAATCAATGTTTTTGTGATCATTTGTGTAGTGCTTATGACTATGCTGTCGTGAACATTGACTATACACGACACAAGTCTCCATTGTGTTCGGGTGTCGTCATGACACGTTGTCATCATCTTTTATTGCTACTCTATCATATACCATGTGTTATGACGATCCCGTCTAGCTCGCACTCCCCGTGTTTCCGCTATCAGCGGGGGTGTGACAATCAGTTTGAAATAATCGTAAGTTCTATTGCTTTTGTGATGTCCTATGATGTGCTGTTTGATTCAACTGTTGGATTTGTTGGAAATTTAGTGAGGAAAATATGATTTCTCACTCATTTTAGGACATTAAGAATTAAGTGTATTTGTTGCAATTAATTATCAGACCATTTCGTATGTGTTCTCCTAAGTGAGAGGAACACAACGAACTAAACCGTGTCCAAAATGGAGCTAGGATGAATGAGATATCGATGCTCGAAGTTGTGTGGTTGAAACACAAAAGCTGTGAAAAAGAGAGTGGAAGTTGTTGTCCCACATTGTTGGAATGATAAACCATAAATTAGTTATAAGTGGGACTTTTCAAGTGATTGTGTTCTCACATATGTTGAGAGACACCAAGGTCAAGCACAATGGTGCAAAGCACCTGACGCGCACACGCTCGGGGCGCATGCGCTCGGGGATGGGCGATATAACTCAGTAATAACTAAGGGGTGCTTTAGTTCCTAACTGCCTCAGATTTCACAACATATATACTAGACCTGGTGCATTGTGCAGGTCTGCTGATTACATGTTCCACAACACACAACAAGAAAAATTTCCAGCTTTTTCGCAACTTCGTACTTCGTTTCAGGTAGCTGTTTCCGGTGCTAGGTTTTAAGGGACCTCTGTTTAACAGAAATCCTCAGCCTTAGTTCTTTTCACTTTGTTTTATCATACTGTTTTTTTGTTGCTTATTGTAATCCGTATGATTGATTCTTTTATATTGTAATCAAAGTACTCTATTAATAAAGTGTTTATGTTATTTTGTGAACGATGTTCCTACAAACTTAAAACAGATTTTCAAAACATCGTTCATCTTATGTTTTAAAATTTATACTTTGATTCGTGTTTTGAAAACAACTTTGTTGAAAGGCAACATATCCTTGATTTGGAACTGATTTGTTTTGTTTTTATATTTTCAGAAATGGCTTCTGCTTCTACTACATCTACTACTTCTAACACCAATATGGGACCATTGGTTGGTTCCGATGCTGCCCGGGCTGTGGCAAGCCATGCTGAAAAACCAGAGAAATTCTCTGGTTTGAATTTCAAGAGATAGCAGCAAAAGATGTTGTTTTACATGACTACCTTGAACCTTGCGAGGTTCTTGACTGAGTCTCATCCTACACTTGCTGAAGGGGCCGATGCTCAAGCAGTGAGTGCACTTGATGCTTGGAAGCATTCTGAGTATCTGTGCCATAACTATATGTTGAACGGCCTTGAGGACACTTTGTATAATGTGTATTGCAAAATAACGACTGCCAAAGAATTATGGGAGTCGTTAGAACGCAAATACAAGACGGAGGATGCCGACACGAAGAAATTCGTGGTCACCCGTTTCTTGGACTATAAAATGGTTGATTCCAAGACTGCGATCAGTCAAGTCCAGGAGTTGCAGGTTATACTCAGTGATATTACCTCAGAAGGAATGGTTCTTAGTGAAACATTCCAAGTGGCCGCCATGGTTGAAAAATTGCCTTCTAGTTGGTCGGATTTTAAAAATTATCTTAAACATAAACGAAAGGAGATGACAATTGAAGACCTGGTGGTTCGCCTTCGAATTGAGGAGGATAACCGTATGGCATAAAAGGGGACTCAAGTTCAACCACTTGCTAAGGCAAACTTGGTTGAACATGGTCAATCCTCCCGGGCAGGAAAAAGGTTGATACTACTCATCATCTATCTAAGAATAGAGGAGAGGGTGTTGCTCAGTTGGAGTACTCAAGGATTATTGGCAGTCTTATGTATCTCATGACTTGTACCCGACCAGACTTGGATACGCTGTGAGTAGGCTAAGCAGGTACACTAGCAATCCAAGCTCTGAACATTGGAAGGCTATGCCAAGGCTTCTAAGGTACCTGAGATACACAAGGAACTATGGACTGCATTATGGTCAAGATCCAGCTGTTGTGGAAGGATATACTGATGCAAATTGGATATCCAACATAAAAGATTCCAAATCCACTAGTGGTTATGTGTTTACCCTTGAGGGAGCGGCTATAGCTTGGAAGTCATCCAAGCAAACTGTTATAGCCAGATCAACAATGGAATCTGAATTTATCGCTTTAGAAAAAGCTGGAGAAGAGGCGAAATGGCTATGTCAGTTCTTGGAATATGTTCCAGGATGGCCAAAGCCTGTGACGGCTATTTGCATACATTGTGATTGCCAATCAGCAATTGGTAGAGCTCAAAGTGCAATGTATAATGGTAAATCAAGACATATAAGACGTAGACACAATACGATACGACAACTACTCTCAACTGAAGTTATTACTATTGACTATGTGAAGTCAAAGGATAACATTGCGTATCCGTTGACAAAAGGCTTAAGCAGAGAGTTAGTATACAAGTCATCGAGAGGGATGGGACTAAAGCCCTTGGAGTAAGTGTGTACGAAGGAAAACCTATCCTAGAAGATTGGAGATCCCAAGATCTAGGATCAATAGGACAACCTAATTGTACAAACTGAGGTCACTGTAGGGGAGTACCCCATATCATAAAATGAAAATTGAACATTTCCTAGTCCATTCCTAAATTTAATCGGTGATAGCAAAGAAGGTTAAGCCTATGGCTTTTAATGACGTGTGTAAAGTCACCTATGTGAGAGAGAAGCGGGGTCGCTTCGAATGGATTTGTTGGGGCGTAAATCCTAGAGCTATTACAGAACCAGGCTAGTGTTCCATGACCATAACGGATACAACAATGAGGGGCTAGCCAGACCAAGGAGAATATTGTGTGAAGTGTAATAACGTCTACGTAATAAGGGGTTAGTTCAAAGACATCAAGTCTACTAATCACTAGGAGACCAAGTATGCTTCACAAAGGAAGGTTCAAAGAGAATATCTACCTATCCTGCAACATTCAACTGCTGAAACTATATCTTGATGCTTGAGTACAAAGATCGATCTCCATTCATATGGGGGATTGTTGGAAATTTAGTAAGGAAAATATGATTTCTCACTAATTTTGGGACATTAAGAATTAAGTGTATTTGTTGTAATTAATTATCAAACCATTTCGTATGTGTTTCCTAAGTGAGAGGAACACAACGAACTAAACCGTGTCCAAAATGGAGCTAGGATGAATGAGATATCGATGCTTGAAGTTGTGTGGTTGAAACACAAAAGCTGTGAAAAACAGAGTGAAAGTTGTTGTCCCACGTTGTTGGAATAATGAACTATAAATTAGTTTATAAGTGGGACTTTTCAAGGGATTGTGTTCCCACATATGTTGAGGGACACCCAAGGTCAAGCACAAGGGTGTGAAGCACCCAACGCGCACGCGCACGCGCACGGGCACGGGCACGGGCTCGGGCTTGGGACGAGGGCGATGGGCGCAATGTGGTGCTTTGATGGCGCACTTTGCACTTCGCACTTCGCACACTCGCATCGCAGCGAGCCGCTTGAGGGCTGCCTAAGTATTTTTGAAGCGTCGACTGACTGCTAGACTTCCACTTCCTGTGGCGTAACAGATGGTTTGTTCACTTTCGTAACAGACAGTCTGTTCACGTCCCAATCGCAGCGAGCCGCTTGAGGGCCGCCTAAGTAATTTTGAAGCGTCGACTGACTGCTAGACTTCCACTTCTTGTGGCGTAACAGATGGTCTGTTCATTTTCGTAACAGACAGTCTGTTCACGTCCCCATTAATAACTCAGTAATAACCAAGGGGTGCTTCAGTTCCTAACTGCCTCAGATTTCACAGCATATATACTAGACCTGGTGCATTGTGCAGGTCTGCTGATTACATGCTCCAAAACACAGCAAGAAGAATTTCCAGCTTTTTCGTAACTTCGTACTCTCGTTTCAGGTAGCTGCTTCGGGTGCTAGGCTAGCTCCGGCAGTACTTCTGCTCCGGCTGTTGTACCCTGGGAGACAGACGGGATTCACCTGGGTGGCATGAAATCTGTTTTAAGGGACCTCTGTTTAACATAGTACTCTATTAATAAAGTGTTTATGTTATTTTGTGAACGATTTTCCTACAGGATTCAAGGCTCATTTGCTTCACATATTTGAAACGTTCTTTTTGTAATTTTGATGAAATTGTTGTCTAATCTCTTCAAGAAATGGGTGTTTAAGAACCTCTTTAGTTCTATTCATGTGCAACTAAATCATTGTAAATGGGTTTTAGATGTTACATGAAGAGTTTGAAATGTTGTAGATACTCACTGTGGTAATTAAATGCAAATTCAGGAACTCATAGCCAATCTGAGGTCTTTCAGACCAGAGGGATTTTATTACTTAAAAAAGAAGGTACAAAAGATAGTTAAACTTCTCTTCAAGTATCGATTTTATGAACCTTTTTTAAGCTAATTAAGTTCGTGTGTTTCAACATGTGGCTGAATGTTAAAATGCATGAAATCAAAAGATTATAGTGATATTACTTAGATGCAATGAGCCTGTTGAACTTTTATATATGTTGTTTTTTACTTTTTTCAGAAAATGCAGTTGTGTTAAACATACTTATTTTAGTGTTGGATGTGATACCGGGAATGGGTCAAATTGGATGCTTTAGAAAAAAAACAGGTCACATAAGTACGAGACAGATTATACTTCTTTGCGAAAACAAGCCAAGTAGGTTAAGTCTGTTTTGAAGCCATGCAGCAACTGTTGTGGCATGCAAACAATTTGATGGGTAATTGCAAACCTGGGAAAGAAGATAAGAGATGGAAGGAGATAATGGAAAGAACAAATCACATAGAAACAAGAACAAAGTGGAATTGATTGTATTGCAAAAAGTAAGAAACTGCCAATAGATTACAAAAAGGTCCAGGGCTACACCCTCTCTCCTTGTAACATGCAGGAGCCACTAACATTCATAACAACTAACCCACACCTAAATTATTCTCAGACTCCTTATATATTAGCTTACTCTCCACCGACTCATCACCCTATTTAAGAATTGCCTTTTAACCCCTTCGAGAATGGACCTTTAACACTTCTGACCCTGCATTTGTATCACAATTGGTAGTCCTAATTTTGAACTGAAGAAAGGTTAGATGTAATCCAAGATACCTTAGATACTTTGTTGAACAATAGATAGTATTTGAAGCTGAATGATTTCTCATTTTTCTTATTGCTTTGTTGGCTTTCTAAACAAAAATAAGAACTACATGACTACATGAGAGACCTAACTCAACCTAGGACTCACAGATAACATTATCTAATTTATTTAGAATTTACTAAATTTTTTTTATTAAACTCATTGATATGTGATTCAAATAGGGCTTAGAATGCTTTTGTCATTGTATATTAATAGTACTTGTAGGACCGTGTAAGTAGTTAAGATTATGTATATAGAGTATAGTGTAAGATGAAGAAAGTTCATACAATACTAATATTTTTCCATTGCTTTCTAGGATCATCTATCTACATGTTATGTATGGCTCTTGAATGGTGATTTGTGTTGTATCATGGTTTGTTTGTATATGTTGTGTTTAGTTGATCTTTGGATGAGGGTTTATGTTGTTTATGGGTATGTTTAGCTGCGTTTTAATTTTGTTTTTTCTTCTTCCATGTTTGTTCTCATAGTTTCAAACAAGCTTTGCTTCTTTTCTAATGAACCACGCTCTCAACTCATAATTGATTCTACAAATGGAGGTTTAAAACTTTGCTATCAGACTTTACAATAGAGTAAAACAAAAGAGCTATGATACCCTGGTAGCTCGAACCATGAAGCAATTGTTTTTTATGGACATTTAGCTACCAGGACTTCTATGTTGTCATCCGTGCTATAGACAATACTTAATCCAGTAACTTTTTTAACACAATGTTGAACGCCGCAACGTGCGGAGGGGATGACACTAGTTATAAAGATTTCATATTTATATTTCAGAAAGGGAGAAGACAAATTAAATAATTAAATATATAAGAAAGAATGGAGATCAGAGATTGAAATCACTGAAAATCAAAATTTTTTTGGTTGAAATTAATTTGTTCGGAAAAGTTTGTTAGATCAGTATTTTAGTAATAACGACATTTGTTGACTTTTTACAAGTTCCTTTATTTTTATGTTCGACATTATTTTTTTATAAGAATTGACTATAAAAACAGGCTTTTTTATCTTTAAAACGAGTACAATATGTTATAGAATATTTTAATACTTTTTTATGTTTTTAAGCATATATCTTGTAATTGTATATTTAGTGCAGTGCAGGATTGCTTAAGGGATGATCAATACAATCAGTCTCACAATGAAAAGAGCGTTAGAACACTTAACAGATCAAATAGAAAACTAGGTTTATAAGAAAGATACTAAGAACACAAGTAAGTGATGAGACAAAACAAAAAACAAGAACAAGATAAGTATGATTTTCAAAAATGTTATATATTGCTCTCAAGTTTTATTACAAGTGTTACAAAGCATAAAGATAAATACAAGAACCTGAGATACTTTATACTACATCTTATAGCCGGTTATACTTTGAAAGTTAGCTGAAAACACTAACCTAGACAACAAGATCAATGTACAATCAAAAGACAGATTGTCTTTTGACTTGTGACTATGACATGTCATAGCTCACATCCTAATATATTATAAAAAGGATAAAATGTACAAAGTAGAAAGTTACAGACCCCAAACCATAATCTACAGTTTACAAAAGCATGGACCCTTAGAGTGGCAACGAAAAGTCGGTCAGTTTTACACTTAGAATATTTTCTTCGAAGTGTGTAAAAATTTGAAAGTAACTTCTACTCTGTACTTTGTACTTTATGCATGCATGCTGAAAACTCTTTGTTTGTTTTGATTGCATCAGTCTTTCAAGTAAAACTTACATGCAGTTCATATGTCTTTTTGTTAGTTATTATGTTTTTTTAAATAGTATTGTGTTTTTTTTAATTGATTAATTTTAAAAAGGTATAATAATGTAATAAAACTATTATGTATCTCTAATATGTAAAACATAATAAAAGGTTAACAAATATTTAATCTAATACATTAAAAACAATGACAAAATAATACAATGTCTCGTTGCGTATTTGATCATCGTTGTGTAATGTTGAACATTGTGTGTTTGAAAAATACATTAATGAAATAACATCATTGTGTACTTCTAAATATAAAACACAAATATAGATAAAAAGTTTATATATATATAATAAACAATAACAAAATAAAACATTGTTATTTTCACCATTATAAGTTTCGATAAATACATTGGTGAAAGTATATTATTATGCACTTCTAATTGTAAAACACTGATAGAAACAATGACAATAATAACACAAAATGATCTAAAACGTAAAGTACAATGATGAATATATATAACGAATGATATAAAATATATTTCTTAATAAACGTATATGACACAATGAGGTAATGTATTTGATACAATAATGAAAATGACATCCTCTTTAAAACAATACAATGACATACGTCAAGCACACAATCTTTCTTAAAATTTTTAAATTAAATTCTTTTTTTTATTATAACCCTACAAGGCAAATGAACAGTGTCGTACAAGTTGTTTCAGCATCAAGGTACTACCTTTATAGTGCCAAACTCGTTTTGTTTTGTGCGTGATCTACAGAGAGAGAAAGGAATGGAATACGGTGGAGAGAAAGTGCGTACGTACCAGAGAGATTTTTTTTTAAAAATGGTATATATTATAAAATAAATTAGGTTATTGGGGAAGTTAAAAAAAAGGAAATCGGTGTATCCGCTGATAGCAATAGCAGATTAGGAGAAAAGTTTTGAAATAGTCTGACACTCAGACTGACAACACAGAACCCGGTTAACACCCCACACATAATCCGCTATTAAGAATAGCGGATTAGGACAAAACTTTACCCCAAGTTTAACCCATGTTAACTCCCGTTAACTTTTAACGAGAAAAAAACACCTAATCCGCTATTACTACAAGCGAATAACGCTTAAAAATTTTTTTCTTCCTAATCCGCTATTACTAATTGCGGATTACACTTAAAAAGAAAATCTTTTCTTCCTAATCCGCTATTACTAATGGCGGATTACACTTAAAAAAAATTGGGGAGCAGGCCAGTATCGAACCCAGGTCACTTCTGTACTCATGCGTGCACCCAGCCAATTAAGCTGAGTGTCTAACCCATTTATAATATGGTTCTATTTGTTAATATATAGTAATGGACAGAATTAAATATGAAATTTTTTAATGTTTATTTTTTTTAATGCTACTATAAAAATTTTTACTTAGTAAAATTTAAAATTAATAAAAAATTTTAAAACTAAATTTAACCCTCACTTTAATGTTTACGTTTTTTAATATTAACTTAGTAATTATTTAGTATATATTTAGTATATATTTATGTTACTTATTAAAATTTAAAACTAAATTTAATCCTCACTTTAGGTTCATATATCATTAAGTTATTTCAAACACATGAAAAATACTTGTTTATTACTTATTATACATATTTTAATGCTAATTGATATCATAAAAATGTCATTTTGTATTGAAACATTATACATTATGTTGCTACAGTAAGTCTGCGACTCTACCCATAATCAAACAAAGTCTGCAACTCTACCCACAATGAAACAAAGTCTGCAACATCACATGCACAATCAAACAAAGTCTGCAACATCACATGCAACCCATATTATTTTTGGTAGTGATACCGACTGAAATATCACATGGGTTTTGATTGAATCATGTGATTGACTCCAATACGACACAATCAAACAAAGTCTGCAACTCTATAGTAAGTCTCCATTATCACACTCCATTATGACATACTCCATTATGACACACTCCATTATGACACAAACAAAGTCTCCGTTATCACACTCTATTATGACACAATCAGACAAAGTCTGCAATCCTATTGGAAAAAACAATTGGGAAAAAACAATTTTGCAGACGGTAATATATTTCATAAAACAATCACATGGGTTTTGCAGACGGAAAAAACAAAGTCTGCAACTCCATTATCACACTCCATTATGACACACTCCATTATGACACTATTACATGGGTTTTGAAGACGATAATATATTTTATAAAACAATTTTATTACAAACAAAGAAAAAACAATTTTATTGAATATTTCATAATCCGCCATTGGGAAACTTGGATTACATAAGGTAATATATTTAATAAAACAATATATTTAAATATATTGTTTGGAAGTCTTCAGACTTTGTCTTCGGAGGTCTTCAGACTTTGTCTTCAGCTTTTGACTTCAGCTGTTGTCTTCAGCTGTTGTCTTCAGACTTCGAAAGATCTCATACTTAGCTTCAGAAGCCTTTGAATGTAGCATCAAAATTGACTATGTGAAGTCGTTTTGGTTGCACCAGCCTTATAATGACCCAACAAACTCCCCCTAGGCTGATGCTATCAAAACTTCACTCCTCTCTTCTTCTCAAAACTTTCAGCACCAAGGAGAGTAGATGTTTGTCTGTGTCCTTGTTCTTCCCTGAAGTGGTGCTGAGAAGTTTGTACAAATCCTTGGTAGACAGAACATCCAGTCTATCACCTTGGATTATGTGTACCCTTTGTTGTGGCCCTCTGAAAAGAGTTAGTTGATGGGAACTATAGTCATATTCCCATCTAACTATAGGTTCCAATTCCGGACCCTCCACCATCTGTAGAAAGGCTGCGCCTTTAGTGGTAGGTCTTTCCTTGTCTTCCTGTGTTTTCAACTTCAACTCTTCTTAGATCTTGGCCTTTGCAGTTAGCTCGGATAGATGAAGACTGCTGAGATAATTTCTGATGATAGCTGCAGTCTCTAAGTTGGAGGGATTGGAGAATGGCTTCTCTGCAAGCTCAGCAATGTCAAATCTGCTGAGGTGCAATAGAGAAGTGGCATTGAGCCTGTTGATTTCACCATTCTCTCTTTCCACAACAAAGTTGTGAGAAGGTTCATCGAACCTCCACTGGATTATAACTTTCCTAGGTCCAGGAGACTGACTAGGAATCCTGTCCTTCTTCCTTGTATCCAGTAGAGTCGTCAGTTTCCTTCTTAGTCTCTTCTCTTCAGCATTGAGAGTATCAGAGTTGAGACCGAGAAGTCTTATAGCCTGGCCCAAAGTTCCTCTAGGCAGATCAAGAAATTGTCCTAGAGTGAGGGAGCTTGATGAGTTATCAACATAGGTGATGTTGATAAGGTCTCCCTCACAGGAAATGCTACTCATAGTAGTGCAGTTGATGAGCCTTGTCTTGATCTCCTTTATTTCCTCAAGAGAGAGATGTTTAGAAGGCTGAGGGGATGATCTTGGTTTTTGTTGGGTAGGTTTAGGTTCAGTGGTTCTAGGTTGTGTTTTGGGTTTAAGAATAGGAAGTTTAGGTGGTTGAGGTGATGAGGTAGGCTTGGGTAGAGTTGTGGGTTTAGGGGTGAAGGTTTCATCTGAGGGTTCGGTTTTGATGGGAAATGGGATTGGTTCTTCTGGTTGTGGGTTGTGGTTAAGTGACTGGCTGTGGTTGAGTGGCTGGGGTGAAGATCATTCCCTGTCCCCTCCTATACATCTCCTTCCTCTTCCCCATACGGATGTTAGCTTTTATTTCGCTAACAATCTGTTGGAGTGTCCTTTCGGACATGGGTCCTACCTGCGTACCAGAGAATCCATGAGCTCGGAGATAGTCTTTCATCCAAGCTTTGTCACTGAGCTTCTTGGTGGCAGTGACCCTCTCTACCTCTTCCCTCCGCTTCTTCTCCTTCATCTTCTCCCTCGCAGCTTTCTTCCTTTCCTTCTTTATTTGATCCTGCTCTTTGTTGTGGAGCAGAAGGATCATATCATCATCATATGGAGAGAGTTCAGGAAGACTGAAGCCTCTTGAGAGTAGGAATTTGATCCTATCCTCTCTCAGCTGTAAGACTGCTTTCCTTTGTTCTTCTTCTTCCCCCTCTAAGGCCAACCTGGCTTCTTCTTCTTGCCTTAGCCTGGTTGTCCTCTCCAAAGTCACCAACTCCTCTAGTGGTACCAGGAGTACTTCCTCATTAGCAGCTCCTAAGTTGATGAGCTGATCAATGAGTGCTGTCCTTCTCTTGGTGTTGATTTCCTCCTGATTGTCTGCAGCTGCCTTAGAACTAGCAGCTAACAGCTTCTCAGCAGGAAACCTACCTTTTTTCTTGAGCTTCTCAATCCTTTCCTCCTCCTGAAGCTCTTCCGCAGTCATTTTCTTTTTGTCTTTGTCTTTGGCATTACTTGTCTGTGGTGGTTCTTGGATATTGGGTTCGGATTAAGAGAGAGGATTAGCTGGTGTTTGGGATGGAGGTAGATCAGAAGTGTCCTCCCTGCTCATCTCAGATGCTATTTCAGTAATAACATCTGTGATGATCAGTTCCTCGGACATTTGGAACAAACCTTCCGCAGCTTCCATCTCTGCTTCGGAAGACTTATCTTGTTCTTCCGAAGTTTCAACTTTAGCTTCGGAAGTTTCAGCCTGAGCTTCGGAAGAAGAGGCTGATGCAAGTTCTATCCTAACTATTTCAGTTGCTGGGCCATCGGTTCCCATTTCCCCTTTGAAGTTAATCTCAGGTTCCATGTGGACCTTAGGTTGACCAACTTCTTCCATAGTGGTAGAAGGTGCAGTCAGTCTTTGAAGCTCCTCAGCCCTAAAGTATATGAGTGTAGTGTCGGGGATGGGATGTTCTAAGGAGGATCTCAATACAAACTTTGTAAAAAGTCTGTAGAGATCATGAAGCATCTGTGAGTCAATCTTTAGAGTTGATTGAGATGACTCAGGTAGGGTGATGATTTGGGAGGTAGAAGACTGGATCTGTGGTTCCCCGGATGTTTGTCTCTGATCTTTCTCCCCTTTTTGGTAGCATCATCTTGAGAGCTAGATGAGCTAGAGGAAGAAGTCAATAAGACCTGAATAGGTACATGCCTAACAGACCTCTCCATCCGTTTCTCAGCTAGTTGAGCCTTGAGATTGTCAATCTTAAGTTGTTGAGTGGCTGTCCTTATCTCTAGGGTCCCTACCCGAGATTCAAGGCTTGAGACCTTAGAGATCAAGTACTGAAGAGTGAGTTGCATACTTCCCTCATCTTCATGTGAAAAATCAGGGGGTGATGAGATAACATACCTAGTATGTTCAGTCTCACCACCAGATGTGGCTTCTTGGCACCCTGGATACCTTTGCTCAAATTCATCTCTTTCAGAGATGTCAATGGGTAAAGTTGCCGTAGACTCAGTCTGATTGATGTTACTACTGTCCTGAGAGCTCAATGAGAGACTCTGAGTAGTGGCAGCTGAGTCTACATGAGTCCCCTCCACATCAGTGGGACTCACCTCAGTAGTTGGCTGCTGATGGGGGCTAGAGATAAGGGATCTCTCTTGGCTCTGTTGATCTTTGATAGGGTGTTGTAGATCAACTTCATGGCCATGGAGAGATGTTATCTCTTTACCAGTTCGGAGTAATAGGTCAATCAAAGATAAAGAGGTTAAACCTACTGACCCGGGACCTAGATCAATGTCTACAGGCATTGAGCCTCTTGTGGGGCTGTCCCTTGTTGGCTGCACAGGGGAGTGTAAAGACTCACCCTGTGGGCTAAAGGCTTGGGTTTCGGGCTCGTGGGTTTGAGACTAAGAAGGCTCAAAACCTAAATTGAGGTCAAATAAGAAGGATGATGTGATCTCGGACTGAGTGGGAGCCCATGTTTCCACTCTAGCCCTTTTGGTTTGAACTGGATGAGCTTGTTCAATCAGAGTAGATTGAACAAGGGATCGTTTGGGACGTCTCTGATATGTGAATTTGATGGGTGGAGAAGGTATTTGGACATTTATGGTAGGGGTTGCTGGTGTGGGTTCATCACCTGTGGGGTTAACAGGGATGTCACCAGGAGCTATGCGTTCAATCATCTGTGGAGGTAAAGGAGTGTACCGTCCAGTATAGTTGATGGACACCTTCTTCAATGTCTTGAAGATAGTAGGCTGCACTTGGGGAACAATAAGAGCAGCTGCACAGACAAGCTTGCTCGGTTCCAACTCGCAGTTGATAATGTGTTGAATGTATCGGGGATACATGAAGAATGTGTCCCTTCTCAGATTTCCAATCAAATTGGTCAACACAAATCTTGAGTAGTTGAAGTGCAGACCTTTTACCAACCCGTGAACTAGGCATCCTAGTTCATATGGGATTTGATCCAATCCCCCAGATTTGTTGGATAGGCAGTGCAGAATGATGTGCAGCAGGAACTTCCAATGATATGAGAAGTTGAACTTGTAGACGGTTGACCTGCTTACATCCCGACCATATCCCATGAGGATGTAGGTGCTATCCAAGTCTTCTTTGGGAAACTTAGTAGGAGCCCCATCATCATTGAGCTCTAGATGCTCCCTGATGAGTTGTTCAGTGATGATCAACTCTTGTCCATAAATGCGGGTTCTCAGGACGCGAACCCTATTTAGGACTTCAGCTTGACCATTACTCCAGAATTCAGCCATGTGGTTGGATTAGACGGTGGGGTTAACAGTAAGCGCCGTGAGGTAGGTTGATTCAGTAAGAAAGGTGATTATTTGAGTGAAGTCAGCATCTCTTGACGAATCAAGTAATGCGACCTGGTTGTGCTGAGGGTTTAGCGCCATTGCAGAGAAAGTAAGCTTGAATTTGGGTGAAATTTCAGGTTTGACAGTGAAGGGAATAGTTAGGGCAGTAAATTGGTAAAAGAAGATGAAATTGAACAGTCTGGATTATTTAAAGGGGATGAATTGTGGTAGTGGCGGTAATAGGATAACTGTTTGAGTTATGGTGGTTTTCGGCTATGAAATGACAGTGGCGGCATGGGATAATTTTAAATGACTCATTTGCAAAATTCTTACCTTTTACAGAGTGGGGCCCAAAGATATCCGTTACACATAAAAATCTCTCTTTCCGAATGTAAAACATTTCCGAAGGTAATTTATCTTCCGAAGACAATTTTCTCTTCCGAAGCAAAGCATTGCTTCCGAAGGTTAAAAATTGCTTTCTGAGTGAAGAGTTTTATAAGCTTCGGAAGTAGATCTGATGTGAAATCAATCGCTTCTTCCGAGACGAAAAACTCTTCCGAGAAGGAAATTTCCATTGAGGAATTTGGCTTCGGAAGATATTCTTAAATATCTTCCGAGAGTTAATTCTTCTTCGGAAGGAATTTACACTTAGAATATAAAAAGATCTTTTGTAACAGGGCTTAAATTGTATTGACACAAGACATTACACATTAAAATGCTTTCAAAAGAGGTAGTTAGTCAATGTTTATCATCCCAATAGCTGATATGAGATACTTAAATCTTTGTTCATCAAAAGCTTTTATGAACAAATCAGCATATTGTTCATTTGAGTCAACTTTGATTAACTTTATCAGATTTTTATCATGAATATCTCTAATGAGATGATACCTGATATCAATGTGCTTTGTCTTAGAGTGCTTCACTGGATTTTCTGTGATGGAGATAGCACTGTTGTTGTTAATATGGATAGGAGTAGTCATGAAGTTGAATCCATAATCTAACATCTGGTTCTGAATCCATAGCAACTGAGCACAGCAGCTAGCGGCAGTGATGTATTCAGCTTCAGCAGTTGATGTAGAGACACATGATTGCTTCTTGCATTGCCATGAGATAATCCTTCCACCAAGAAATTGACATCCTCCTGATGTTGATTTCTTGTCAATGTTGCAGCCACCATAATCACTGTCAGAGTATCCATAGAGATTGAAATCACTATTTCTTGGATACCAAAGACCTAGTTTAGATGCTCCTTTGAGGTATCTGAGGATTCTCTTAACAGCAGCCAGATGAGACACCTTTGGAACAGCCTGATATCTTGCACAAATGCACGTGGCAAACATGATATCAGGTCTACTAGCAGTGAGATACATCAGAGAACCAATAATTGCTCTATACTGATGTTGGTTAGTATCCTCCCCCTTAAGGTCAGGGCAAAGATTATGGTTTCTGGGTATGGGTGTCTTGGCTGGCTTACAGTCCTTCATCTCAAATCTCTCTAAGATGTCATTGACATACTTAGATTGATTTATGAAGAACCCTTTCTTCATCTGCTTTACCTGAATTCCTAAGAAAAAGTCCATTTTTCCCATGGAACTCATCTCAAACTTCTGCTTCATAATGCTCTCAAAGTCCTTACACATTTGGTCATTTGAAGAACCAAATATGATGTCATCAACATAGACTTGAACGAGCAAAATATCTTCTCCAGTCTTTCTGATGAAGAGAGTCTTGTCAATGGTACCTCTTGTGTAGCCATTCTTCATGAGAAATTGAGACAAAGTCTCATACCACAGCCTAGGTGCTTGATGCAGCCCATATAGAGCTTTATCCAACTTGCACACGTAGTTGGGGTGCTGTGGGTCTTCAAATCCTGGAGGTTGACATACATAAATTTCCCTATCTATATCCCCATATAGAAAAGCGCACTTCACATCAAGTTGGTAGACTGTGAAGTTCTTGGATGCAACATAAGCAAGGAAGATCCTAACTGCCTCAAGTCTTGCAACAGGTGCAAAGACATCAATATAATCAATCCCTTCCTCTTGGGTGTATCCTTGAACTACTAGCCTTGCCTTGTTCTTGATAATCAAGCCTCTATCATCTTTCTTGTTTCTGAAAACCTATTTAGTGCCTATGGGTACTTGACCAGATGGTAGTGGGCATAGATTCCAGACCTTTTGTCTTCTGAATTGAAGCAACTCTTCCTGCATCGATTCAACCCAACTACTATCCTTTAAGGCATCTTCCACCTTCTTGGGTTCCATCTGAGATAAGAAGCATGAGTACAAACAAACATTCCCATGATGAGTTTGCCCTCTTGTTCTTACACCCTCAGACACATTCCCTATGATGTTCTCAGTTGGATGAGTGTTATGAATCCTAAGATGAGGAATCACTTCCAGCTGCAGAGATAAGTCCAGGTTGGACATGTTCTGGTCAGGAACTGGATCACTCTTTCCGGCTGTTGTTTTAAAGTCATTCAATGAGGACTGATTGAATGATTGAGAAACATCATCAATGGTTGGTTATGAAGTAGTATTAACAGTTGCCTGTTCCTTCAAAATACTACTTCCTTCAACCTGGTGTTGTAATGGATCACCTGAAGAGCTTTGGGGTTCATCAGGTGATTCACTTGTTGAAGCTTCACTATTCCTGGAGATTGTTACACTGTCAGATCTGTGAATGGTTGAAGCTTGTTGCCTTTCAGCTCTTGGAGAATTTGGAAGAGGTTTTGGAAGCTCAAATAGTTGATTAGCATCAGCATCAGCATCACCTTAAGCACCTGTTCCAGCTGAAACATTCTCACAAGATGGTTTAGAATAGTTTGGAAATAATTCTAAATCAAAGATATAATCAGGTCCATTCCTCCTAACACAAGGAGTGTGCTCATCAACAACTATATTGGATGACTCCTCAAATTGTTGATTCTTAATGTTGTATACTCTATAAGCTTTGGAGCTAGAAGAGTATCCAACAAAAAATAGCATCATCTGACTTCTCAGCAAACTTTGCTAAGTTGTCTTTTGTGTTAAGTATGGTACACAAGCAGCCAAAGGACCATAGAAAGCCAATGAATGGTGGCCTCTTGTTCCATAACTCATAAAGGGTTTTTCCATGGGGCTTAACTACAAGAACCCTGTTATGCACATAGCATGCAGTGCTAACTGCCTCTGCCCAGAATGTTAGAGGTAGTTTTTGTGACAACCTGGAAAAATTCGATTTATTTCGTGTAGTATTTATATGATTTCTTTTATTTTATTATTATTATTATTATTAATTTAATAATAATATTGATAATAAAATAATAATAGCAATAATAATAATAATAATATTGTTAATAGTAATAATAATGATAATAATAATAATAATAAATAATAATATTAATAATGAAGTCCAGGGGGTTAATCTGCCAATTTTGAAACTTGTTTTAAAAGATTTCAGCATGAAATAATAACATTTGGAAAATTGAGGGACCAAAGGTGTAAATTGTTTAAAATCCCAACCCACCGCCCATCCCCGTCGACTTCCCTCCGGTCGAAATTCCGGCCAATCTCCGGTGACCCACAAACGACCAAACGACACGATTTCACTCGAATTAAATGTTATGGACAGCTTCTAGTGGATGAATCGAACCTAACCCACGAACAAATTTAACAAAATAAAGCTGAGTAGTGGGATTCCCACTCGACCAAACTTTCGGCCGACCCACCCACGAAATCGAGCACTATAGCACTAAATTAATCCAAATAATCGAGTATAAAGGATCGGTTATCTGTTCCTAATCAACTACCATTTTCAATTCATGAGAAACACACACATAAATTGAATTCGATCTTTATCTTCTTGCGGACCTGCAACTTGGTCGAACTTCGTCTTTTAGGCACATTAAACCAAAATTGGTTGAGGGCTAATACTCACCACTACCATTAGAAGCTTCCCTAGAGTTTAATTTGAATTCCATCAAGTTTTGATCAACCATCGATCACCACCTCTGCCGCGGCTTGTTTCTAACTCGTTTCCATCGATATAAGTTTCAAAACAGGTAATTGAGCATATCATTACACTCGTTTTTACATAGGGATTAAAAGCCCTATGAATCTAATCATTAACAGAATCGAATTTGGGTTCAATTTTGCTCAAATCAGTTCTAGGGTTCTTCGGACTCGGGAAGGTCTTTGTGTTTGTGTTTAAAAGAATTACAAACCAATTCATACCGCGGCTGCGGCCTTTGGTTCACTGGTTAAGAGCGTGTGTTGCAGATTTGGGGTCCCGGGTTCGAACCCAGGGACCCTCACCTATTATTTTTAATGCTTTTTAAGCTTCAAAAAAATATATAAAAATTCTTAAAAATTATAAAAATAAGTTTTATAAACTTTCTGTATTTTAAATATTACATAATTAATTTCTGTAAATTTATTTTATTTAAATACCTATAATTAATAAATAGTATTTTTTGTCAATTTATAAATATATTTTATAAATTGTCTGAATTGGACAGTTATTATTTTGACCACATTTAATTATGTAAATGATTATAAAGACCATTTAATGGGTAAATAAATTATTGTTCCATAATTTATTGTAAATATGTAGCTAATTTATAAACTTTTTAATAAATCTTGTTATTATATAATAATATACATAATTATAATTAAAAACAAATGGACATACAAATAAATATATATTCGTCATATAATAATAACAACTTATAGGATTTAATGTCATAACCACATTTAGTAAAAACAAAATAAATAAACTTTTTATAAATTATGTGACTGTCCATTTGTATGTGGTCAAGAACACATGAAGTTTTATTTTATAAATTATGTCTGTTTAATAAATAGTTTCATAATTGTAAATAGAACATTTATTAAATCAATAAACATATTCATCAACCTGTCTATATGGCCTAATAATTGTCGCGTCAAACCCGAACCGACCCGAATCCGACCAAATGTATCTATTCGCGTTGAACACATTTTAAAGGCTTAATTACAATTAATAATAGGTGTTGATCGTGTTTGATCGTGCATTGCCTTATTCTTTGAAGTTCTTGTTCATTTATTACATCAATTCAAGGTGAGTTTACAGCCCCACTTTTACTTATATACTCTTTTGGGGGAGAGAAACATGCTGATTTCAAAAACGTTACATTACATTGGATTTTTGTAATACTGCATATACTTGATACTATGGTGTATACTTGCCCAACGGACCGTTAATATGGACTTAACGAGGTAATTGTTAGTAGTACTATTGGGATTGACATACCCCACCCGGGCTAGTCGCGCTAGCACAACGTTCGTCAAACGGGTGAACGGTTAGCCTAATTACAAGTGTTGTGGTGTGATCCACATCCGGGCCTGGTTTATTATTTGATTACATGTCAGTTCGGCCGTGCCTTCATACACATAGTGATCATTATGGACTAGCTACCCATTATATGCTTTAATTACAAATCCGGGAATTTCACTATACTTGACGGATTAATAAATCCGGGAATTTCACTATACTTGATGGATTAATAAATCCGGGGATTTCATTATACTTATCGGATTACATAATCCGTGGATTTCATTATACTTATCGGATTGATAAATTCGGGGATTTCATTATACTTATCGGATTGATAAATCCGGGGATTTCATTATACTTATCGGATTGATAAATCCGGGGATTTCATTATACTTGACGGATTACATAATCCGGGAATTACATACTTGATGGATTACATAATCCGGGAACTTCATTACTGATAATTACTGTTTTCTGATAAACCTGTGAACTCACCAGTCTTGTACTGAGATTTTTGCATGTTTTCTCTCAGGACATTGATGTGGCACGTTTAGGAGCACAGCATCCACCGCATGTCATTCCGCATTCATCTCAAACTGTTTTCAAGACTTAATTCCATGTAATGGATTGGACACGTGTTGGCGTGTTCCAAAAACCGTTGTTAAATGTTTTCCTGTTTTCGCTTCCGCACCACTTAAATATATTGGTTTGTTTCATTAAAATTAAACAACTTATATGATTTGTAATTATCGAGTCGTTTGGTGTAACTGATGCTTATCTGAGATCCTGGTTGTGTCACACGCCTGACGGTAAAACCCCGTACGTGGAAAATGAGGGTGTGAAAGATTGGTATCAGAGCATTAGTTATAGCGAACTAAAATGAACTTTGCATCTCATCTTCATTGCATTTTAGACTATAGCTGGATTTGCATTAGTTACACACACATAGATTACTAAGCTATGCCTACTAAATTGGTTGCCTGGAAATCTTTGCTTTAACATATCCCTGTGAGCATATGGCTACCGGGATGGTGGCTCCAAGTTGCTGTGAGTCACGGGAGAGTTTGTGTGCATTTGACATCGCTTAAATGTTCTTAATGATTTGTGTGACACATAGACACCTGTATTTTGGATTTCCTGGCAAAGGCTAAGGCAAGCATATCGCATATATCTCATTGCGAGACCTGGTATGCTTACCTGGGGATTTCTGGGATGAGTGATAAACTATGGTCAATACACAGGTCTCTAAGGCAAATGGGTCAAACTACCTTGGCGTGTCAGTGATTCCCAAACTCTACTGATCCTTTCGTATACTTTGATTGATCGACCCCAATATAATACATACATATTTGGTACTTCTATCATTGATGACCACTATACTTGACAAGATATGTTAACCTAATAGGAGGAACCGGGGTGGTCATGCAAAGCAAATTACCATTACGGGTGCACACGTAAATGTAATTTGTCGTGCATGCTAAGTCCAGTGAATCTGGTCGGGTGGTAACATTGTAGTCAGTATAAGTCATCATTCCTACACGTTGAGCAAGAAAGCCTCGGTTCTCATAGAACATAGCCACTGATGTGGAAACTATTTATCAGTTCTACTTGTGGGAATGCTCACACTTACCTTGAATTTGGACGAAATTCAAACCATGACATTTGTGTTAATCCCTCAGATTCGGACTGATTCTCTAGCTTGTCTGTTTCTTTAAATCCTTGAATTTCTCTTCCTTTTCATTTCAAGACAAAAGGTTTATTTTCATACGACTGATAGCTTTTAATATTTGGTAATTTAAAGAATGTCTGGAAGAGGACGTGGACGTGGGAGAACTAACGATCATGAGTATTACAAGTTTTCTATTCTATACCCTAGGGTGCTAGGATCATAATTCTAGTAAGTCCTTGTTAAAGGTAACAAAACATTACTAACACTTGCTATTACTTAAGTCCTGTCCTACTTAGAACCATCATGATATTTCCAATCATGACATTAATTTTATCTTCTAAGAGACATTCCTCCACTTAGCATTTGAGTAACTAAGGAACCGATTGAATACTTTAAGTGCATTATTGGTTATGATTATATAGCCTGTCTTACAAACTATCTATGGTATACTTATTTAAGAACATTGTGGGCATTATATCACATATTAGTACTTTGAGAAGACCCTCGATAATCACACCCTATCATTATTTGTTTGACTTATATTTTCGATTAATAAGGGCTTTATAAGAACTCTCTTAAGGACTTATGTTGTTAACCCAACTTTTATTCCATACGTCTGTCGATGTCGCATTTGCTATACGCACCCTTATTCACAACTTGTTGGATTGAGTCTTAAACGCCAGCTAATACGACATCAGTAGACAAGAGACGTGACATACTCTAATAATACTACTTCATCGGATTTTAGATTATTGTACATAGATTCCTTCGATCGCTCCTTGACCAAGTAAATTCCTTCTCAATCGTTTCCTTTGTACAACTCTGGTTAATTAACTCTTCGTTAATAACCATACCTTTGATACTCAAATCATGGATAACACTCTGTACTTGACAAGATTATCAGGAATTAAACAATTTGACTGTTAAGAACTGATACCCCCTTCCCAGGATCGACGATCTCTTCGATCAGTTGCAGAGATCAATGTACTCCTCAAAGATCGATCTTCGATCAGGCTATCATCAATTGAGAGTTTGTAAAGATGACATACCGAAAATATTGTTTAGAACTCGATATGAACACTATGAGTTCTTGGTCATGCCGTTTGGATTGACCAACGCACCAGCTGTCTTCATGGATTTGATGAATCAGGTATGCCACGTGTTCACTACGGGGCAAGGCACTAACCTGGTGGAACACCCAGGTTCAAGCTAAGTTAAGATAAGTCCAAACAGGATAAGTTCAATTGATGCAAACGACTTAAGATAAGTTCAAAGCCTTGGTGATTGAGTACTATTACCTGAGGAATATAATGCAAAAGTTAGAATGGTAATTCTAAAATCGTGCAATAGTAGGGTTAGGTCGTGCTCTTTATACTAACGAACTTCCTGAATTGTCAAAGCTGATGTCATACCTTATGACATTAGACCAAGTAGAATTAGGAAGGACACTGGGAAAATCTAGTGAGTAGTAGAAAGAAGGTTGGAGTTCCGACCATTACCATAAGTGTGCCCTATGTCGATTAGGACCCCAGGACAAGTTAGAAACAATCAGAATTAGGAAATGGCTATAGCTAGAAAGTAAAAACAATTAAATTATGGAAATAAAGGTCATATAAGTCAAAGTAATACATCACGCGGTCATACATTTACGACTGAAGCAAACCACATTCGACAAGACTACATATTGTTACATGTACGCACCTTATCATCAATAGTTACACATCTATTTGATACCAGGGTTGATAATAAGCTTGGATTCTTCTGGAATTATTCTTTAGCTTAGCATTAACCCTAGTTGTTTAGAAATTATTTACCCTGTTAAAATGACCAATGGTAATAATTAGAGGTTACACAAAAGTACACGAAGATCATGACCTTGACATAGACTTAATATCGTATGAATTGGTTATCGAAGAAGGAAACCAAGATAGTCCGTCAGGAGAAGGTGATTCGACCTATCAAACCAAAGCATGATCTCTGAACCTGAAAGGAGACCCAATCGTTTTAGGTTGATTTTTATTCTAAGCTTGGAGCACTTAACTTCTTAAATTGATTTATCTCCCTTTATCCTCATTTGACCTAGCTATATGGAATCATTTATTCCTTATCTATCGACTTTCATTTTGAGCTATCATCAAAACGTGATTGTGCGATGGTAGCCTTCCTAAACAATCTCTCTGCTGAAGATATTGTCAACTTATGTTCATGACTTTCTAGTCATACAAATGTTCTCAGCTGTGCTTATGGTTTGTTGAAACTGCGTATGTAAACGTACTTAAATATTGCTACCTTGCAAAGCATGTTTCCTATTGTTCGAGTCACTTCTTGAATCGCTTTTGAATCCTTAAGCTTGAAAATCATTAAAATTCTATCTTGGATTTGAGCAACAAGACTTTAAAAGAGAAGTTCTGGAGAGAGCTACCAGCAAAGAGAGGAATTACTTTTGAAACTGAGTTATTTGGAGCCAAAACATTCTTAATATATGTTGAACCCGTGTTTAGAAAAGATGGGGAGGAAATTGGTGTTAATTACATGGGCATGGAAATCACTGATCAGGTGAAAAAGAGAGAAAAGATGGCAAAACTAAGGGAAGAAATAGCTGTACAGAAGGCCAAGGAGACAGAACTTAATAAAAATGTTCATATTACAGAGGAAACGATGAGAGCAAAACAAGTGCTAGCAACCATGTCACACGAGATAAGATCTCCATTATCAGGGGTCGTTAGCATAGCCGAAATTCTATCAACAACAAAACTTGATAAAGATCAGAAACAACTTTTGAGTGTCATGTTGTCTTCTGATGATCTAGTCCTTCAACTTATTAGTGACATCCTCGACCCTTCCAAAGTTGAGTCAGGAGCTCTGAGGTTGGAGGCCACAAGATTTAGGCCAAGAAGAGGTGATGTCCTAGTGGAGGTTAATGGTGATGTTTTACGGATTAGACAAATTCTCACCCACTTGATCAGCAATGCTATCAAGTTTACCCACCAAGGAAAGGTTCAGAGTAATCTTTATGTAATAGCAAACCCATTATCTCACAATGTCGAGAAATTAACCTGCATCTGTTTCAAATATTCGTACACCGTGGTATGACGTTAAAACATCAATCATTATTCTGAATGATTGATTCATTTTCTGTTTTAATAACATTCTTAACCATCATTGTGGAC
The DNA here is from genome assembly GCA_024085815.1 of Flaveria linearis. NCBI lineage: Eukaryota > Viridiplantae > Streptophyta > Magnoliopsida > Asterales > Asteraceae > Flaveria > Flaveria linearis. Next base: position 63,200,192 of record CM044013.1, on the reverse strand, counting down.
CCATTTCAAGATCTTCGCATAGCGTATTATTCTTAGACCGATGGTTGGTCAAAGGAGAAATACATATTCACAAGATATGTGTTAAGGTCGTTTCATATGGTGATGTTTGGGATTCTTAAATTCCAACGGATAACTTTTCTTATCATTGCTGGTCTTTTAATGATTTCTAGACTTCACCTTACCACGAAATTATATTCTGGAAATTTAAACAACTAAGAAATAGCAAAATTCTTATTGTCAGAGTTCGGTGGAACTCTCGGCGTGGTCCTGAGTTCACTTGGGAACGAGAGGACGAAATGACGGGCAAGTATCTAACCTGTTCAAGAATGTTGCCAGTACCCCTTAATTTTCGGGACGAAAATTCCTGCAACAGGGGGATGATGTGACAACCCGGAAAATTCGTGATTTATTTCGTGTAGTATTTATATGATTTCTTTTTATTTTATTATTATTATTATTAATTTAATAATAATATTGATAATAAAAATAATAATAGCAATAATAATAATAATATTGTTAATAGTAATAATAATGATAATAATAATAATAATAATAATATTAATAATAATAAAGTCCAGGGGGTTAATCTGCCAATTTTGAAACTTGTTTTAAAAGATTTCAGCATGAAATAATAACATTTGGAAAATTGAGGGACCAAAGGTGTAAATTGTTTAAAATCCCAACCCACCGCCCATCCCCGTCGACTTCCCTCCGGCCGAAATTCCGGCCAATCTCCGGTGACCCACAAACGATCAAACGACACGATTTCACTCGAATTAAATGTTATGGACAGCTTCTAGTGGATGAATCGAACCTAACCCACGAACAAATTTAACAAAATAAAGTTGAGTAATGGGATTCCCACCTTACCATTTTCAATTCATCAGAAACACACACATAAATTGAATTCGATCTTCATCTTCTTGCGGACCTGCAACTTGGTCGAACTTCGTCTTTTAGGCACATTAAACCAAATTGGTTGAGGGCTAATACTCACCACTACCATTAGAAGCTTCCCTAGAGTTTAATTTGAATTTCATCAAGTTTTGATCAACCATCGATCACCACCTCTGTCGCGGCTTGTTTCTAACTCGTTTCCATCGATATAAGCTTCAAAACAGGTAATTGAGCATATCATTACACTCATTTTACATAGGGATTAAAAGCCCTATGAATCTAATCATTAACAGAATCGAATTTGGGTTCAATTTTGCTCAAATCAGTTCTAGGGTTCTTCGGATTCGGGAAGATCTTTGTGTTTGTGTTTAAAAGAATTACAAACCAATTCATACCGCGGCTGCGGCCTTTGGTTCACTAGTTAAGAGCGTGTGTTGCAGATTTGGGGTCCCGGGTTCGAACCCGGGGACCCTCACCTATTATTTTTAATGCTTTTTAAGCTTCAAAAAAGTATATAAAAATTCATAAAAATTATAAAAATAAGTTTTATAAACTTTCTGTATTTTAAATATTACATAATTAATTTCTATAAATTTATTTTATTTAAATACCTATAATTAATAAATAGTATTTTTTGTCAATTTATAAATATATTTTATAAATTGTCTAAATTGGACAGTTATTATTTTGACCACATTTAATTATGTAAATGATTATAAAAACCATTTAATGGGTAAATAAATTATTGTTCCATAATTTATTGTAAATATGTAGCTAATTTATAAACTTTTTAATAAATCTTGTTATTATATAATAATATACATAATTATAATTAAAAACAAATGGACATACAAATAAATATATATTCGTCATATAATAATAACAACTTATAGGATTTAATGTCATAACCACATTTAGTTAAAAACAAAATAAATAAACTTTTTATAAATTATGTAACTGTCCATTTGTATGTGGTGAAGAACACATGAAGTTTTATTTTGTAAATTATGTCTGTTTAATAAATAGTTTCATAATTGTAAATAGAACATTTATTAAATCAATAAACATATTCATCAACCTGTCTATATGGCCTAATAATTGTCGCGTCAAAACCGAACCGACCCGAATCCGACCAAATGTATCTATTTGCGTTGAACACATTTTAAAGGCTTAATTACAATTAATAATATGTGTTGATCGTGTTTGATCGTGCATTGCCTTATTCTTTGAAGTTATTGTTCATTTCATTACATCAATTCAAGGTGAGTTTACAGCCCCACTTTTACTTATATACTCTTTTGGGGGAGAGAAACATGCTGATTTCAAAAACGTTACATTACATTGGATTTTTGTAATACTGCATATACTTGATACTATGGTGTATACTTGCCCAACGGACCTTTAATATGGACTTAACGAGGTAATTGTTAGTAGTACTACTGGGATTGACATACCCCACCCGGGCTAGTCACGCTAGCACAACGTTCGTCAAACGGGTGAACGGTTAGCCTAATTACAAGTGTTGTGGTGTGATCCACATCCGGGCCTGGTTTATTATTTGATTACATGTCAGTTCGGCCGTGCCTTCATACACATAGTGATCATTATGGACTAGCTACCCATTATATGCTTTAATTACAAATCCGGGAATTTCACTATATTTGACGGATTAATAAATCCGGGAATTTCACTATACTTGACGGATTAATAAATACGTGGATTTCATTATACTTATCGGATTACATAATCCGGGGATTTCATTATACTTATCGGTTGATAAATCCGGGGATTTCATTATACTTATCGGATTGATAAATCCGGGGATTTCATTATACTTATCGGATTGATAAATCTGGGGATTTCATTATACTTATCGGATTGATAAATCTAGGGATTTCATTATACTTGACGGATTACATAATCCGGGAATTACATACTTGACGGATTACATAATCCGGGAACTTCATTACTGATAATTACTGTTTTCTGATAAACCTGTGAACTCACCAGTCTTGTACTGAGATTTTTGCATGTTTTTTCTCAGGACATTGATGTGGCACGTTTAGGAGCACAACATCCACCGCATGTCATTCCGCATTCATCTCAAACTGTTTTCAAGACTTGATTCCATGTAATGGATTGGACACGTGTTTGCGTGTTCCAAAAACCGTTGTTAAATGTTTTCCTGTTTTCGCTTCCGCACCACTTAAATATATTGGTTTGTTTCATTAAAATTAAACAACTTATATGATTTGTAGTTATCGAGTCGTTTGGTGTAACTGATGCTTATCTGAGATCCTGGTTGTGTCACACGCCTGACGGTAAAACCCCGTACGTGGAAAATGAGGGTGTGACAGTTTTGAATCAGCTAACATGGTTCGAGCAGCCTCAATAAGTGTCCTGTTTCTCCTCTCAGCAACACCGTTTTGTTGAGGAGTTCTGGGAGCACTATATTGTCTGGCAATCCCTTTTGAGTCACAGAATGAGTCAAGAACAAAGTTCTTAAACTCAGTCCCTTGATCACTTCTAATGATCTTAACCTTGTGATCAATTTGATTTTCTATTTTAAGAATAAAAGATTTAACGTTTCAGCAGTTTCATCTTTACTTCTTAAAAAGAATACCCATGTAAATCTTGTAAAATCATCAACAATCACAAGGCAGTATGATTTCCTTCCAATGCTCATTATACTTGTGGGACCAAAGAGATCCATGTGCAATAAGTGTAATGGAGTAGTGATGGAGTTGACACATTTGGATTTATGAGATGATCTGTGTTGTTTCCCTTTCAGGCATGCAACACAGTAATCTTTGCAGAAAATTCCTTTTTAGGCAGACCATGTACCAAGTTATTTTTAGCCAATTTATTCATTGTTTTAAAATTCACGTGACACATGCGTTTATGCCATAGTGTTGACTCATCACTATCAGCTTTGGAAAGAATACTTCACCCATAGGAGAAGCATTGTTCATATCTAGCTTGTACATATCCTCTTTCCTGGGAGATCTAAGAAGCACCAATTCCTGAGGAATTGTCATCCCTGGTCTGAGGATAATGCACTCATGTTCTGTGAAAAGCATTTGATGCTTTTGATCACAGAATTGAGAAACACTTAACAGATTGTGTTCAAGCTGTTTGACAAAGTGAACTTTGTCAATGTTTATTCTGCCATTGGATATACTTCCTCGGCCAGAAATATATCCTTCGGCCTCACCTCCAAATTGGACAGGCCCTCCATCATAGTTCTGGAATTGCTGAAGGAGAGATCTGTTCCCTGTCATGTGCCTTGAGCATCCACTATCTACAATCCAGACATTGTTGTTCTTGTCAAATGGATGTCCCTACACATAAGATGAGACGGTTAGTTTTGTTTGGAAGCCCAAGCCTTGCTGGTCTTGGGCTCTTCCAAGGATAATGACATAATTGAACCAAAAGATATGCATTGGGGTTCAATAGAGGTCGTTGTAGAAGAGGTTTAGGCTGCAGCATCTTCCTTGATCTTCCAATCCATCCCTTGGTTGATCTTTGATGATGAGCTTGTTGAAGCTTTTGCAGCATGGTCTTCTTCCGAAGCTTCTTTCTTTTCGTAAGAAGCCTTCACCGCCTTTTCTTCCGAAGCAGTCTTCTTCTGGGATGGTTTCAAGGGAGCTTTCTTGTTCTTTCGAACTTTAGAAGCTTTGGCTTCCGAAGCCATTTTCCCTTCGGAAGAAGTACTTTCTTCCGAAAGCAACTTGGCTTCCGAGACCAATTTTCCCCTTTTCATCATCTGGACCGTTTAAAATGCTCCAAATGAGAAACCTTCCCTGTCTCCTTCTTTTCTAACATTATTTGCATAATGTGTGCTTGCTGGATTGTAGTAACAATCTTTAGCCATGTGGTTGTGCAGACCACATATTATGCATGCAATGTTAGTCTTTTGGGAATTTGCAGATTGCTGTTTCTTTAATTCTTCTCTTCATCAGCAACTTTCCCTTTCAACTTCTGATCCTTTGGTAGGACAGGAGTCCTGGTACTACACTCCTTTCCTGAATCAGAAGTACCTACCACTTGAAATCCAGCAGAGATGAAGACACCCTTTTGCTTTGGGTCAATCTTAAGCTTAGACTCTGCAACCTTCTTGGCAGTCCTTCTGGTAGCTTTAGCTCTGCTTCTTCTTGCCTTGGTGGTTAGGATTTGATCTTCACAGGTGGAGATGAGTGTATCTTCCTGTTTCTCCCCTGTGGTGGCCACTATTTTTGCCTCATCCTCTAGTTCTAACGGAGAAGGGTCAGCAGTTGGAACCTTTTGCTCTTCAGTACCACATCTAGGTAGTCTAATAGACTCATAAGAGTGTGATGGAGAAATTTCATTGGTTCCCAACCCTTCTTTGTTTTGATAAAACATTTTGGAATAAGAGGATGATGCAAGAATAACTTGGAAGTTTTGCTCAGCAATAGCTTGCTTCCTGGCCTGAGCCTGAGCAGTGACCAACTGGGCTTGAACTTCAGACAATTTGGATATCAGATCTTTAATTTGAGTCTTGTAGTTGGTCTTTTCATGTTTTAAAAGAGAAACAGTTTTCTCTAACTCCTCAATTTTCGTTTGATAGTCAGATTCAGCTCTTTTAAAATCAGATTTTAAGATATTTAAAGACTCAACATCAGATCTGATTTCCATATTGTAATCCTTATAGAGTTTAACTTTAGCAATACAGGCAGCAGTACAAAGATGTTCATATACCTGATCATCATCTGTTCCGGCCATGAGTGCTTGAGCTGGAGTCACATCCTGTACCATGAAGCTCCAGTCAACTTCTTGAGCTACTGCAGCTGTTTCAGTTGACTTTTCTTCATGCTTTGAAGCTGAGGGATGTGTGGAGGCCTGTGGGGTTCCCGGGTTGTTCTTGGGAGCCTTACATTCCCTAGCAAAGTGACCAAGTTGGTTGCAGTTGTAACACTTTGTTTTGCTCTTGTCAAACCCAAACTTGCTGTTGACAGGGTTTTGAGGGAATTGCCTTCCAGTTCTCTTAAAGAACTTCTTCGCTCTGTAAGTTAAGAGAGCCATCTGTTGGACAATGTCCACGTACTCTACATCATCTGGACTGAAGCACTCAAGATCATCAAAGCAGTATTGAAAATCACCAGAGTGTCCATTTCCAGAGACAAAGGCATAACTATCCTGAAAGGAGTTGTGTTGAACCTTTTGAGACTTTGGAGTCTCAGGTAGAGTAATGTAGGGTCCACTATGTGAGTTGTCAGGGTAGCACAGCAACTGATGTTGTGGTTCTATGATTTCCCTTTCAACCACATGAAGGGCTGAACTCAGTTGGTTATTGGAGTTTCCAGAGGAGTTCTGCATGTTCATCTCCATCTGGAATTCACTTAGGATACCATACAACTCAGTGAGAGAGAGTTTTAAGGTCCGAAGTTCTCTTGATTACAACACAGTAGTGTGTCCATAGTTTAGGAAGGGAAGACATGAACTTCCAAACTATGTCTCTATTCTCAAGAGGTACTCCAATATCCACCAGAGTATCCACTATCTCAACATATCTGAAGTATTGTTGAGTCAAGGTTTCTCCAGCCTTGAAAGTGAAGTTTTCAAACTGCTACTTTAAGAGATCCTTCTTGTTCTCTTTAGTTTCTTTGGATCCTTCATATATGAGCTTCAGTGCATCCCATAGATCTTTAGCTGTCTTGCACTTCTTGAAGTCTCTATAGATGGAGTTTGGAAGAGCAGTTTGAAGAGAGGTCATAACCCTTTGATCAAGCTCTATTCTTTTCCTATCTTCTTCTGAGTAATCATCAATATCTTTTGGAATAATGCGAATACCAGTAGCAGAAGTAGTGCTTGGTATGAAAGGACCATTAACAATGGAGTCCCACATCCTTGAGTCTTGACACTTGATGAAGCCTTCCATTCTAGTGCACCATGTGTCAAAATCTTCAGGGGTGATCAGTGGGGACTTAGTCATGGTACCGGTTTCCATATCAGCTTTTGAGAGAGCGGTCATTTGAGTGAATGGGTTGTAGGGAGGAGTGAAAAACAAGTTGATTTGGATGGTTAGATCACGCAATCAAGAGCCAAAAGCTCTGATACCAATTGCAGGATCGTGTGCTGGTCACTCAGCAAGTGGTTTTTCTCTCAAACTCACCTTGAATAACACTCAGAAAGAATCTAGAAAGAGTTGATCACAATATAACAAGTAACAAGGCAGTAAATAAACACAGGATGTAAATTTTCAAGGTACTTTTATATATTGCTTCTCAACTCAAAGGATTACAAGATTCTTACAAGCTCAAGTTTTGGCTCTAACTCTTGCTCTCTACTTAATAAGTTACAATGAGAAGATATATAAAATACTACCTACAGCCGGATATACTTTGATACCAGCTGGAAATCTATAACCAAAAAAAGCCTATACTATAAGACTATAGGTTGTCTTAAATATATTATCTGAGATTTGGTAGTCAGGACATGTCCCTGACTTACCTTTTGTCACCAACTAAGGTTGGTAACATGCACTATCATAAAAAGGTAAACAGCAGAATAAAGTATGGTCAACAACATGGCTCTTTGGGAAGAAGCCATGCTGTATCAGAGGTCTACAACGGATTGTCAGAGACCATACTTATGTCTACTGGTCATAGCAATGTCTTCTGAAGGTTAAATTGCTTCGGAAGTATAACTTCTTCCGAAGCCACTTATACTTCGGAAGACTGCTTCTACCGAGGCTTGGAGTCTTCTTTGTCTTCGAAAGTAGACTTTGTCTTCAGCTCTTTCATCAGACTTTGTCTTCAGAAGTCTTCAGACTTTGTCTTCGGAAGTCTTCAGACTTTGTCTTCGGATGTCTTCAGACTTTGTCTTCGGATGTCTTCAGACTTTGTCTTCGGAAGTCTTCAGACTTTGTCTTTGGAAGTCTTCAGACTTTGTCTTCGGAAGTCTTCAGACTTTGTCTTCAGCTTTTGACATCAGCTGTTGTCTTCAGCTGTTGTCTTCAGACTTCGGAAGATCTCATACTTAGCTTCGGAAGCCTTTGAATGTAGCATCAAAATTGACTATGTGAAGTGGTTTTGGTTGCACCAGCCTTATAATGACCCAACAGTTTTAATGCCTATGCGGATAGCGGATCAGACAGCCACCGGTGCCACAACCAACTGGCTTTGGATGTCTCGGTGGTTGTACGCGTCTTGTTGCTGGATCTTCGGGGTCATTATCATTTGGTGACTGAAGCCTTCGGGTTGACTAAGGTGTAGGTCCAAGCTCATTTGAACCGGACTTAAATGTTGGTACCGCGGCTGTTGTACACTAAAACCAGTATAATCGTAATTCTGAAAGAGCCCCGGCTGGTCTGAGTACATCGCAGGAATCATATTAGCAGAGGGAGTGTTGTCAAGCAGTGAGGATACCCAGTTCTTTTGTTCGTTGTTGTTAAAATTCGACTGGGCACCTAATTGAATGTTTGATAATCCCTCTAACATTTTCAAATTAAGGCTGATAACAGGGTTGCCAATCTAGTGTTGGCCCTCCAACATATGATGTACCCTCCCCATAGTTGGGTGTTGCCCCTGTTAAATTGGAGGGGCCCGCCCCATAGTTGGGTGTTGCCCCTGTAAAATTTGGGGGAACGTCCCTATAGTTGGGTAGGGGCCCTCCAAAATGTTGGGTACCCTCCCCCTCATCATCATCATTGGGTACGAAGTTTACCCGTGTTCTTTGTCGACCACGACGCCCCCGACCACGCAGAGCACGTTGGGGGAGTGTGTTATCTAGTTCCAGATCCGGTTCATTAGTCTGTATGTACGTAGGCTGATCAATTTGATTAACCGATCCAATTAGTTGAGAAGCCATGCGTTGGACCCCTCCAAAATTTTCATAGTAATGATCAGGGCTGATGTTTCGCATCCTGATTGCTTCTTGACCAATGAAGCCTAATCCATCCACCTGCAAAACCAAAATAATTAACTATACGCATTACTTATTTATTAAATTTAATTCTACATTAGTAATAATACTTACCAAGTATCTTGCAGCTCCACCGTGATCATCAAATCCAGCATGGACAACACCGGGGACATGCCTCGGGTCCTTTATATACAAAACAGTATGCCGATGACCAATCATTGTAAGTATGATGTGTCGTAGGCATGTTGGTGGGCACACCTTCCACAACATTTTCGTGTCTATGGTTCCAATTATCGACATACGCTGCGTGATGAACAGACCAGTCTGTTTCTAACCTCCCTTTCCGTATTGTTTTATGGAGTTTGCTAAGCACTTGACGTGAAATAGGGAATGGGGCAGGGATTTCCTGAAGAAATCCAAACTGCCTCATCACCCTTTCCACCGGATGATATTCAACAATGTTCCAATAGAGTAAAAAACATTGTGACTTCCAACTGCTTATGCTTGTTTTGCACATTTCAGGGAGTCTTCGCATCACGTTCCAATAAGGCATCCAATCAAAATGTTAAAATAAAAATCTGTTAATATTTATTATTTAACATTGATTTATAAAATCATTATGTTAAAGAAAAAATACATCAGCCTCTCGGAGATTTTGTAATGTTGCACGGTGGGCCTTTATAACATGCGAAGGAGTATCTGTGTTGCTAATGCCATGCTCCGCCCACCTTCACGAAGACAATAATGAGTATTAGAATAATAATATATATTTAAGTATTACAATAGTATGTATTTACCTTGAACCATATGGTTTTTTCCAATCTATTTGCTGATTGACAATTATGGGTGCTAACGGGCGTATCCGGGTCCATGCCCATATTTGTAGCAGTGACATTGGGCCGCCCAATGCCTTTGTATTTGGTCTGGTTGCCTTATAGAGTTCTCTATATAGAGACGCTAGGGCAGCAGCACCCCAACTGATTTGCCCACTAACAGTAATATCAGTCAAATGACTTAATAAATGTAATGATGCGTACCCATTATTCGTATCTGCTAATACATTGTTAGTAATCATTATTAGGTAAATACAACGTGCACGCTGCATACATTCTTGATCTGTTGATTCATCAGTTATTGGGTAATCTAACATAAACGTTAACAAGGTACTGAGTTTTAGCATATGATTTTTAAATTCAGTTGGTTTTGGATCAAAACCTAAGTAAGTTATGCACATATGCCTGCGTTCGTCCTCGTTGTACGAACCCTCGGCTCCAACTAATGCCACGCCCTCGATGGGCAACCCCATAGAACGTTAACATCCTCTAAGGTTACAGTGGCCTCACCAAAAGGCAGGTGAAACGTGTTCGTTTTGGGACGCCACTTTTCAACCAGTGCTTCTATCAACGCCTTATCAATTCTCCTATAGGCACATCATACAACACCTCCAAAACCAAATAAACTGATGTACTTTAAAACTTTACCCGTTAGAGTAATGTGTTCGTCATAAATCAGCTCCCAAAATGAACCGTCTCCACGCTTAAAATCAAGTGTACAGTTGTCCCCCTCTTGTGGATTCAGGAACAATTTCTGGCCCGGTGTTCGGCTCCCAGGTACAACAGACTTTCATCCCTTGGACCCGGGTTGAGATGCATGTTCATATTCATTTTGAGATGAGTTTGAAGTTGGTGTTTGAAGTGGTTTGAGATGATGTTGGAGAAAGTGGGTGTTTGAAGTTGGTGTTTGAAGTGGTTTGTAATGAGGGTATGCATAATTATATAGTGATGAGGATGATGAACCGATGATGAAGTAGGTGGGTGTTGGAATAAAAATATTTATATTTTACAGTCTTAAATTATAATAAACGATGAATCTACTTTTGCTTTAAACTTGTAAGGCTTAAAAATAAATATACTTTTGCTTAAATTATAATAAAAATAAATATACTTTTACTTTAATAAAAATAAATTATAATAAAAATAAATATACCCTTAAAATCTATACATACCCTTCAAACAACCCTTCAAACAACGAATTCTCATTATCAACTACAAAAAATGGCAATAATGAAGACGATTTTTACTGTTCTCAACCTCCACCTAAGATGGCAAGATTTACAGATTTGGTATGGAGACGTTTAAAGAGGCCATCCGTGTCAAAAACTCTGACATCGTCTTCAGAGAATCCCCATCAAAATGAAGGTCAAAATGAAGCACAAAATGAAACACCCAAAAAATCTTTGCTGTTTCTATCGACGAGTCCATAAACTGGTCCAAAGATGTCGTAGATTTTTATACTAATGGAGATGCACCATTTTTCTATACTAGTTTCATTAGCAATAAACTAGACAGAGATTTTTGGGGTGCCCTATTAGGTTGTCATTCAAATCGTCCACTTACGGACACGGTAAGATGTATTACCTTTATATTCATGGTACCATATAGTAAATGAATAATGTATTACCTTTTAAATTCTTATTGTGCAGCACCTTGAATCATGGACTGTAAGAGTTATGCGTATTAGACAGTCAAAGCTTTTAAAAAACCCAAGTGCAAATGTAAGTTGGACAGTCTTACCACCTTGTTTTTATGATGAAATGAGAAATGAAAACCCTCAAACCGCCATTGATATGGCGGGAAGAAAATCACCATATCCCCCAATTTGGGAGGTTGACACTGTTTACCTTCCTTTATGGATCGGGAAAACTGACTGGCTACTAATCAGCATTGATATGCGGAGCATGGTATTAACTTAATACTGGGCTGATTACCGATGGAGAAATGAGAAAAAAAGGTATAACATCATACTATATGGAGGTGGTTCCCCTGTACTTTGGATGGTTTTTTGACCGTATTCAATACTGGTCTAGGTCAAACACCGCACTAAGTGTGATATTACAGTTGGTTTAGTTGAGTTGAACTTGCCACGATGCAATGGTAACATTACCAATTCAGGGGTTCTTGTTTGTATGATGTTGGAGAAACTGGTTACAAACAAACCATTGCCGATAGAAGATGATGTCGAGGTGGCTTGTGGGAATTACCAACGCTACATGGCCGACCAGCTGTATTACTGGCGTTGTGTTCCGGGCCACTAATTTACAGGGTTTTATTTCAAGTCTATCTTTATTTTAAGTCTATCTGTAATATTATTTGAAGTTTATCTGTAATTTTATTTCAAGTGTATCTATAATTTTATTTCAAGTCTCATTGTAATTTTATTTCCCTCTTAATTATTACCCTCTGAATTATCACCGGCAAAAGCTTGAATTATCACTGTCAAAAGATTGAATTATTACCCTCTGAATTATCACTGGAAAAAGCTTGAATTATCACTGCCAAAAGATTGAATTATCACTGCCAAAAGATTGAATTATTACCCTCTAAATTATCACTGGCAAAAGCTTGAATTATCACTGGCAAAAGATTGAATTATCACTGCCAAAAGATTAAATTATTACCCTCTGAATTATCACTGACAAAAGTTTGAATTATCACTACCAAAAGATTGAATTATTACCATCTGACAGAGATATTACACTCCATCCCCATTACTTTCATAATGCTTGAATTATCACTGCCAACTCTATCTATAAATTCATGCTAATATTTTCATCTTTCTCATTCTGACAGAGATTTTCCCTGCTTCTTCATTCCACCATTCACTTTCACAATGTTTTCATCTTTCTCATTCACTCCCTTTATGGTACAATTATTTTATGGGAGTGAAGTGTCATACACGCAAGGGGTAGTAATGGGTGCTCCGGGAACTCATACCATTATGTTTTTAGTTACTAGTCCACTCGGTTATTCTGAGTTGGTGGACAACATATGTAGATGTGTTCAACTTGACCGTCAGTCTTGTTGTCTACAGTTAACACTCTACTATGAATACCATGGAGGTTTATTTACCTCACATATTAACCAAGAAAATGATATGTATATAATATACCAACTAGCTTCCATTGTTCCGGGTTACACTAGTAGAATTCATGTGAAGTGGACGATGCTAGTTCCCAACCAGCATCAACATGAATTTTGTACCAGTTCCTCAGCCGCTGTTGTAACAACCCGAGCGTTTGGGTCATATGAACTCCGCATTTCATATATTGTCAAACGAGCATGTAATGAGTGAATTGTCTATTTAAAGATGAAGTTTTTAGATGAAATTTTTATGTTATAAGAGACCGTTTAAATATAATAATAATATATTATATTCGAACCTGCTCCATTTTTGACGAAACTTAGGTTGACTCGTAGAGAAAAATAAGCTCGTCACAACGACATATTTGAAATTTCATAATACGCTATATATTAAAAGTTATAAGAGAAAAACGAGTTAAGCAGCTGAATTAATTATAATAATATAATAATATATAATAAAATAATAATATATGACACTTCAATTGCAATTGAGAAATTGCAATCCTCATGCGCCTGCTTTGAACATCCAGATCTCACATCGACCAAATGAAAAAGGAAAGCCTTCAAATACCCTTATAAATAGAAGCCTTAGGGTTGAATTGAGAACATAAGTTTCTTTGAGAACGCTCTAATATAAAGAGAATCCCGAGTTCTCAATACCCCGTTGGGTGTTGCTAGTAGTCGTTTTGGTACTCGAGTAGGAGCGCGACTAGGAGTGCGAGTAGGGGAGACTCTACATCAAATTGCCGTAGATAGTTTTCAGGTACGCCCTTGTTTAAGTTTATGTTTAATTATTATTATAGTCGTTATTATTATTATTATTATCATTGTAGGTATTAGTATTAATAAGGTTATTATTAATATTATTATTATCATCTTTATAGTTATTATTATTATAGTTGTTATTTTATTATTGTTATAGTTAGTATTATTATTATTCGTTATTTTTAGTGTTGTAGTTATTATTATTATTATTATTAGACTTTAAGAATATCATTAGGGAAGGTATTGGGTAACCTCAAGGGTTGGCTCGGGTAGGATGGAAACGCCCGAGTTATGCCAACTAGTAAGGGTTGTACCAAAGAGTTGGCATAGGATAAAAGAAAGTACTCAAATAAAACCAACAAATAGGAAAAGATAAGAATCATCCCTAAAGTTGTTACTAGTTAGAATATAGCTTAAATAATGTTATTTTGCCTATAGGATAATATCTGATAGCAGTGAACCTGAGCAGTCGATATCACTGACGTAATTGATTGAGGTGAGTTCCTCTGAACTGTTTTATAAAACGGGATGTGATGTTCTGATAACTGGTAATAATTGTAGAATTGACTATCAATAGCATCTGTGATATGTGGCAATGCTTGATAGGATGCTTGAGGGCTGCTTGTATGATTCTGCTTTAGCCAGTGGATTTTATATACATAGCCTGGTTATGTGAATTTATACTGTGCTTACTCTGTTCCTATCTGTTTGCCATGGCTGTATCTGCTTGATGCAATAGTCAATGATAACATGTTTTGAATTTAGAAGAATGCCATGTTTATGAACTCACAAGCTTTATGCTGAGTCCCAAATGTTTTATTTTTATGGACACACATCCTAGGTGCCAAGTGATTACAGGGATTGAAGATTTCGAGCTAGTTTATGAGAAAATAAAGCTCTAGAATGTTGTTGAATATTTGGATCTTTAGTATGATGTAATAGTATTATCTATTATAACAGATGTATTATACGCTTTTGATGTATAATTAAAGTTAGACTTCCGCTGTGTATTCTCTGATTACTATGTGTTCTGTATATCCGATGCGTAACGATCCCCGGGGTATGCCCTGGGAGGCGGGCGTTACAAGTTGGTATCAGAGCCATAGTTTAAGTGAACTAGCTACAAAGATAGTATCTAGACTTAAACTAGGAAAGATGCTTTAAGATAATTTGATTAATTGCATAGGTAGTGGGTAATGGGTTTTGGTGAACCATGGAGGATAATGGCTGGAACATTATAATTGCAACAGATATGCAATGACACATGGCCACTGTTATTTCTTGTCTATTAATACTATCATGTTCTGGATCATAATCCCTCGTGTGAATACTAAATCCCTGCTTCCTTATGTAGGCTTTGACTATGCCAAGAAGAGGAAATACTCATAGTAGGGGTCGTGGTAGGCCTCCAGGTAGTAGAAGACAAATCATGTCATCTACGAACGATGATCATGAAAATCTTCATCATGCTGAACATGAGTCACAACAATTTGCTGGACCACAATTCCAAGCAGCTGTAGCTGGCATAATTAGAGATGCTTTGCCAACTATTATAGCCGAGGTTATGAACGCTTTTGGAGGGTATGTGAGCAATAGTGGTAATGGGCAGGATGATCATATAAATAACACCAATGGTAATGGTGATGATGGTATAGAAACTGAACCTAAGCAGGGTTGTTCCTACAAAGCTTTCAAGGGATGTGAACCTCCAATATTTGATGGCAAAAGAGATGCCATGGCGACTTTTCAGTGGATCCATGAGATGGAGGCTGCTATAGAAATTAGTGGATGCACAGCCATACAAGCTGTCATGTATGCCACTCACTCATTCAGGTCTGAGGCATTGTTTTGGTGGGACAATGTTAAGCAGGCTAAAGGACCTGGAGTTGTTGCTACCTTAACCTGGAATGAACTGAAAGAGCTTGTGATGGAAAAATTTTGTCCTGAAGTTGAAAGGGACAAAATTGAAAGAATATTCCTACAACTACAGGCCGGAGCCATGACACATCGTCAGTACACGACCAAGTTTGATGAGATGGCTCGACTGCTTCCTGAGCATGTAACACCTGAAGCAAAGCGCATAAAAAGATACGTGCAGGGGTTACCCCTCATATTCGATAGTTAGTTAAAATGTCTGCCCCCAAAACCTATGAGTCTGCAATTGCATTAAGTGCCATTGCATATGAAGAAGAAGGCATAACGACTGATAACAACAAAAGAAAGAGAAAAGAGGATGGAAACCAGATGCCAAGAAAGGACAGAAAGATCACACGAAATGAAGGGAACCGTGTTAACAAACTGTGGAGGAACGATAAAAATGAGTCTTGGAGAAAGTATCAAGATTCCAGATGTCTTAAATGTCCAACAGGTGATCATTCACGAAAGAACTGCCCGAAAATTAGATGCTTTAATTGTTGGGAGTATGGACATTTCCGAAGTGATTGCAAGAATCCTCCACAAGCACAACCTACGGAGAATCAGAACAAGTCCAAGGGTCGAGTTTATGTGTTAAAAGAAGCTGGAGATGAAACCATAGCTGGTACGTTTCTCATTAACAACATAAATGCTAGAGTTTTATTTGACACTGGTGCAAATAGAAGTTTCATTTCAACTGCCTTAGTACCTTATTTGAACTTAGTACCACAAACTCTAGAATGTGCATATATTGTAGAAACTGCCAGTGGTGAGCGAGATAAGATAAGTCAAATCTTTAGGGATTGTGTTATCACCTTAGTTAACACTGAATTCTCTGTAAACTTAATGCCGACCATTTTAAGTGAATATGATGTTTTCTTGGGATGGACTGGTTGAATAAGAATTGTGCTCGGCTCGACTGTGAACATAAGACGATGATTGTACGTAAGCCAGATGGGGAAAGCTACTAATTCATGGTAGTGATGGAAACCCTAAGACCAGTATCATCTTAGCAATGAAGGCAGTGAAATATATTCAGAAAGGATGCATAGCCTTTCTCTTATGCATGGTAAATGCTAAAAAGGAAATGCAGATGAATGAAATACCTGTAGTGTGCGAATTCCCAGACGTGTTTCCGGAAGATTTACCAGGACTTCCACCTGATCGTCATATAGAATTTTGTATTGATTTAGTACCTGGTGCTAAACCAATCGCGAAGGCTCCTTATCGTCTAGCCCCTTCAGAGATGAAAGAACTTATGAAGCAAATTGACGAACTTTTAGAAAAAGGGTTTATTACACCGAGTTCCTCTCCTTGGGGAGCACCAGTATTGTTCGTCAAAAAGAAAGATGGTTCAATGCGTATGTGCATTGATTATCAAGAATTAAACAAGTTAACTGTTAAGAACAAGTATCCTTTACCAAGAATAGATGATTTATTTGATCAACTTCAAGGAGCCAACTACTTTTCAAAAATTGATCTTCGATCAGGTTATCATCAGTTGAAAGTGCGCGAGGAAGACATTCCTAAGACTGCATTTAGGACGCGTTATGGGCATTATGAATTTTTGGTTATGTCTTTTGGACAAACCAATGCTCCTCCAGCATTCATGGATCTGATGAATAGAATTTGCAAGCCATACTTGGATAAGTTTGTCATTGACTTTATAGACGACATACTTATTTATTCTAAGGACCAAGATGATCACGCTAGACATCTAAAATGGTTCTAGAAACCCTTCGACAAGAATAGCTTTATGCAAAATTCTCTAAATGACTTCTGGAAAAGAGAAGTTCAATTCCTTGGTCACGTAATAAATGAGAAGGGAATACAAGTAGATCCAGCTAAGATAGAAGCTGTGATGAAATGGGAATCACCAAAGAATCCTAGTGAGATTAGGAGCTTTTTGGGATTAGTAGGATACTATAGAAGGTTTATTCAAGACTTCTCCAAGATTGCTACCCCTTTAACATCTTTGACTCGAAAGAATGTAAAGTTTGACTGGGGACCAAAGCAAGAAGAAGCTTTCAACCTTCTAAAACAAAAGCTTAGTAGTGCTCCTATACTTTTATTACCGGATGGTAATGAAGACTTTACAATATACTGTGACGCCTCATATAATGGTTTAGGTTGTGTGTTGATGCAACGTGACAAGGTTATAGCCTATGCATCACGACAGCTAAAAGTTCATGAAAAGAATATACTACGCATGACCTTGAATTGGGTGCCATAGTGTTTGCCTTAAAGATTTGGCGACACTACTTGTATGGCACTAAGTGTGTAATCTACTCAGACCATAAGAGCTTACAACACATCTTTAATCAAAAGATGTTAAACATGAGGCAAAGAAGGTGGATGGAACTTCTCAAAGACTATGATTGTGAAATCAAATACCATCCAGGAAAGGCTAACGTAGTCGCTGAAGCTCTCAGTCGGAAAGAAAGAGTTAAAACGATTAGGGTAAAACCATTAAAGATAGATGTCAAGCTTGATTGGAAAGACCAAATCAAAATGCTCAAACTGAAGCGTTGAAAGATGAGAATATTCAGGCTGAAAGGATGATGGGTAACCAGAAATTATTGACTCAAGGAATGGATGGAGTCCTACGATTTGGTCAGCGAATTTGGATCCCAAAATTTGGAGGTATTCAGGACAAAGTATTAGATGAAGCCCACAAGTCCAAATACACAATATATCCTGGAGCAAACAAAATGTATAAAGATATTCGAAATTACTACTGGTGGCCTAATATGAAAAGATCCATAGCCCAGTACGTTGAGAAGTGCTTAACATGTCTGCAAGTTAAGATTGAACATCAAAAACCCGCTGGTCAGTTACAACAGTTGGAGTTGCCAGTATGGAAATGGGATAGAGTGACCATGGATTTTGTCACAAAACTTCCAAGAACACGAAAAGGATATAATGCTATATGGGTCGTGGTTGACAGGTTGACCAAGTCAGTACATTTTCTACCCATAAGTGACAGCTATCCAATAGAAAAACTAGCCAAGATATATATTGATGAAATAGTAAGTAAGCACGAAGTGCCTTTATCCATTATCTCCGATAGAGATAGCCGATTCACTTCCAGATTCTGGACAAGTTTCCAAAAGGAACTTGGAACCAAAATCAGTTTAAGCACTGCATATCATCCTCAGACCGATGGTCAGAGTGAGCAAACAATTCAAACTTTAGAAGACATGTTGCGTGCTTGCGTGATTGATTTTGGAGGTAGCTGGGATGATCATTTGCCTTTCATTGAATTTTCTTATAATCACAGCTACCATTCTAGCATTAAGGCTGCACCATTTGAAGCCTTATATGGTAGGAAATGCAGAACTCCCATCTGTTGGACAGAAGTAGGGGATGATCAGTTGACCAAAACCGAAATTATTCTCGAGACAACTGAGAAAATCCAACAAATCAGACAACGACTAGAAGCTTCTCAGGATAGACAGAAGAGTTATGCAGATAACAGAAGGAGACCTTTAGAATTTCAAGAAGGAGACTATGTGATGTTGAAAGTATCACCATGGAAAGGAGTAATGCGATTTGGTAAACGCGGGAAGTTAAGTCCCAGGTACATTGGACCGTTCAAAATCATCGCAAGTATTGGTCTCGTAGCATACAAGCTAGAATTACCTGAAACTTTGAAAGGTATTCACGATACTTTTCATATATCGAACCTAAGGAAGTGTTTGGCAGAACTGACTCAAGTAATGCCACTAGAGGACGTGCAAATAGACGAGAAATTAAACTTTACTGAAAAACCGATAAAGATTCTTGATTCTCAAGAACGAAAATTAAGAAAGAAAATAATTCCACTAGTATTGGTCCAGTGGCAAGGTCAGAAAGGGCCCGAGAAGACTTGGGAATTAGCAAAAGAAATGAAAGTCAAATATCCTCAACTGTTCGAGTAACCTTCGAATTTCGAGGACGAAATTCTTTTAAGGGGAGGAGAATGTAACAACCCGAGCGTTTGGGTCATATGAACTCCGCATTTCATATATTGTCAAACGAGTAAGTAATGAGTGAATTGTCTATTTAAAGTTTGAAGTTTTAGATGAAATTTTTATGTTACAAGAGACCGTTTAAATATAATAATAATATATTATATTCGAACATGCTCCGTTTTTGACGAAACTTAGGTTGACTCGTAGAGAAAAATAAGCTCGTCATAACGACATATTTGAAATTTCATAATACGCTATATATTAAATGTTATAGGAGAAAAACGAGTTAAGCAGCTGAATTAATTATAATAATATAATAATATATAATAAAATAATAATATATGACACTTCAATTGCAATTGAGAAATTGCAATCCTCATGCGCTTGCTTTGAACTTCCAGATCCCACATCGACCAGATGAAAAAGGAAAACCTTCAAATACCCTTATAAATAGAAGCCTTAGGGTTGAATTTAGAACATAAGTTTCTTTGGGAACGCTCTAATATAAAGAGAATCCCGAGTTCTCAATACCCCGTTGGGTGTTGCTAGTAGTCGTTTTGCTACTCGAGTAGGAGCGCGACTAGGAGTGCGAGTAGGGGAGACTCTACATCAAATTGCCGTAGATAGTTTTCAGGTACGCCCTTATTTAAGTTTATGTTTAATTATTACTATAGTCGTTATTATTATTATTATTATCGTTGTAGGTATTAGTATTAATATAGTTATTATTAATATTATTATTATCATCTTTATAGTTATTATTATTATAGTTGTTATTTTATTATTGTTATAGTTAGTATTATTATTATTCGTTATTTTTAGTGTTGTAGTTATTATTATTATTATTATTATTATTATTATTAGACTTTAAGGATATTATTAGGGAAGGTATTGGGTAACCCCGAGGGTTGGCTCGGGTATGATGGAAACGCCCGAGTTATGCCAACTAGTAAGGGTTGTACCAAAGAGTTGGCATAGGATAAAAGAAAGTGCTCAAATAAAACCAACAAATAGGAAAGATAAGCATAATCCCTAAAGTTGTTATTAGTTAGAATATAGCTTAAATAATGTTATTTTGCCTATACGATAATACCTGATAGCAGTGAACCTGAGCAGTCGATATCACTGACGTAATTGATTGAGGTGAGTTCCTCTGAACTGTTTTATAAAACGGGATGTGATGTTCTGATAACTGGTAATAATTGTAGAATTGACTATCAATAGCATCTGTGATATGTGGCAATGCTTGATAGGATGCTTGAGGGTTGCTTGTATGATTCTGCTTTAGCCAGTGGATTTTGTATACATAGCCTGGTTATGTGAATTTATACTGTGCTTACTTTGTTCCTATCTGTTTGCCATGGCTGTATCTGCTTGATGCAATAGTCAATGATAACATGTTTTGAATTTTGAAGAATGCCATGTTTATGAACTCACAAGCTTTATGCTGAGTCCCAAATGTTTTTAGTTTTATGGACACACATCCTAGGTGCCAAGTGATTACAGAGATTGAAGATTTCAAGCTAGTTTATGAGAAAATAAAGCTCTAGAATGTTGTTGAATATTTGGATCTTTAGTATAGTTAAACTGATGTAATAGTATTATCTATTATAACAGATGTATTATACGCTTTTGATGTATAATTAAAGTTAGACTTCCGCTGTGTATTCTCTGATTACTATGTGTTCTGTATACCCGATGCGTAACGCTCCCTGGGGTATGCCCTGGGAGGCGGGCGTTACAGCTGTAGGAAACGACGAAGGTTATTCTACTTCCTTTTTATTTATTTATATCCTTAATGTTATGTCGTAAATGCTAATACATTAATTTTTTTTGTAAGACTCTCCTGCTGAAGAAATTGATGACACGGAAGAGAGTGAACCCTCTGTTTCAGAATATGATAGACAAGAGGACCAGCCAATCCAGGATGACCAGCCAATCCCTCCTTTGCCTCAATATCAAAGTAAGGGGCTTACCCATTTCCCTAAACTTAATGTTGATGGGAGGGAAATAGATGAAAACTATATTCCTATGGATAATTTCGGGGAAGATGCAATGGAGTTTTGGGAAGAAAAAGATCCCAAAATACGTTTAAATATGTATTTCACTTCGAAAGACCAAGTTGATTACGCAGTCAGAATGTGGAATATCAACCATAAAAGAGAGATCTTCATGGTAGATACCCGAGCAAAGGTCTTGACGGCCAAATGTAAAAGTATCAAAGAAACATACAATAACCAGCACGAAGACTCTCAACCATGTCTTTGGACATGCACCGCCAGAAAATTAAAAAATTCTCATTGTTTCAAAATGATTGTATGGACACCGGCTCACTCATGTTTCACCACTGTTTCTCGCAACAACAACCGATCCTTAAGATCAAAAGTTGTAGTATCCCACATCCAAGAACAAATTCTTGCAAATGTAGTGTTGCCTTTGAAATAAATTCAGTCTCTCATCAAAGAGAAACTGAACATTGATATCACTTACGACAAGGCTTGGGCTGCCAGGAAAAAGGCCATCGAAAACATATACGGTACCTGGGATCAAAACTTCCATTATTTACCTCACTACATAATGGCACTACAACAAGCTAACCCCGGTACCGTTGTCCAGTGGTTACATCATCCCCATAGTCCAAGTGACTGCTCAGTATTCAAGTTTGTGTTTTGGGCATTCCGTCCAAGTATTGAAGCCTTTCATTTTTGCATTCCTGTAATCTCTATAGATGCCACCCATCTACGGGGCACCTACAAGGGAAAACTATTGATGGTAGTTTCAAAAAATGCCAACAACATGATCTTGCCGATTACGTACGCATTGGTGGATGTAAAAACAAACGAGAGCTGGATGTGGTTTCTTCAAAATTTGCTAAGAACGTTGCAGACCCCACCAGTCGAACTTTGTGTGTAATTTTTGACAGGCATGCCTGTATAAAACACGCTATGGATAATTTAGAGTCCTGGAAGGAACCCCACGCCCACCATCGATTTTGTCTAAGGCATATCAGAAGCAATTTCATGATGAAGTTCAAGAGTGTCAGCTTGAAAAGGATGTGTTGGGACATTGGAAGCACAACACAAGAAAGAAAGGTCAAACGGCTGATGCTTGAGCTTAAGGCGACAAATAAACAAGCGTGGCAGTACCTATCCGCAACTGATAAAACAAAATGGACAGTCTTGTATGACCGTGGGAATCGCTGATGGGGTATCCTCACCACGAACATATCGGAAAGCATGAGCAATGTGTTACGTGGTGCCAGGATGCTCCCAATTAAGGCGTTAATTGAATATACATTTAATAGAGAAGTTGAACAATACGCCTATCACTACACAACCGCATATAATTGTTCGACTGACTTTCCTCCCCGCTTGTGGACAGAATTCCATAAGCGTGAATTAAGGGCTTGCCAACACAGGGTATACCCTTACTCAGCAAGTGATCAAAGGTTCATGGTGGAGACACCCCTACAAGCATCGGACGAATCTGGCAATAGTCCGTATATGGTAGAATTCAAGAAAAAAACCTGCACTTGTGGTAAGTGACAGATCTACCGGTTCCCCTGTAGTCATGCAATTGCAGTTTGTGGCTATCTACGTGAAAGTCCACAACAAATTACGGATCCAAGGTTTCTTACGGGAGTGTACCGTGCACAATACAACAATGAGTATTTTCCGGTGCCTCATAAAGAAGACTGGATGCACGCGGGTTGGGAAATTCGTGGGGACGCATCTAAGATAACTATAGTAAGGGGAAGGCAGCGTGCGAGAAGGATGCATAACGAGATGGACGCCAGGTAAGCTGAGGAAAGAACGGGTCGTAAGTGTTCCGGTTGTAAAAGAACGGGTCACAGGGTTAACAAATGTCCATACCGACAAAATAATTAATTGTATTTTATTATCATGTGCCTGAGTATATGTTTGTTGTAATTCCAATGTTTTATTAATTTATAATATCAATCACGTGTTTCTCTTTTTTAGTAGACTTAGTGGTATTTACATATTAATTATTGTTTTAAATTTTAATAAGTAACATAAATATATATACTAAATAATTACTAAATTAATATTAAAAAAAGTAAACTTTAAAGGGTTAAATTTAGTTTTAAAATTTTTTATTAATTTTAAATTTTACTAAGTAAAAATTTTATAGTAGCATTAAAAAAAGTAAACATTAAAAAAATTCATATTTAATTCTGTCCATTACTATATATTAACAAATAGAACCATATTATAAATGGGTTAGACACTCAGCTTAATTGGCTGGGTGCACGCATGAGTACAGAAGTGACCTGGGTTCGATACTGGCCGGCTCCCCATTTTTTTAAGTGTAATCCGCCATTAGTAATAGCGGATTAGGAAGAAATTTTTTTAAAGTGTAATCCGCCATTAGTAATAGCGGATTAAGAAGAAATTTTTTTTAAGCGTTATCCGCTTGTAGTAATAGCGGATTAGGTGTTTTTTTTCTCGTTAAAAGTTAACGGGAGTTAACATGGGTTAAACTTAGGGTAAAGTTTTGTCGTAATCCACTATTCTTAATAGCGGATTATGTGTGGGGTGTTAACCGGGTTCTGTGTCGCCAGTCTGAGTGTCAGACTATTTCAAAACTTTTCTCCTAATCCGCTATTGCTATCAGCGGATACACCGATTTCCTTTTTTTTTAACTTCACCAATAACCTAATTTATTTTATAATATATACCATTTTTTAAAAAATTTCGTACCAGAGAGGAAGGCGGTGGCCATCACCTCCGTCATCACCAGCGCTTACCACCATCTGAGCCGCGAAACCTAGCTTCTTCCTTGATGTTTCTCGAAAAAGATGACCCTGGTGACGACATAGGGTTTGATTTGGGTATATTGTTAGTAATAAAACCGTCTTCTGTTTTGTGCCCAGGCTCATACTTAACTTCAATGGAGCGAAGGTTTTGAGTTGATTCGAGTAGCTGATAAGTTGTTAAATGTTCTGCAGATCAAATACACTTTTGTTCTCCAATGGAGGTTTTGGATGCATGAAAGGTTCTGAGAGTACTCAATTCTTCAATCATTTTCTCCACTTTTCCTCTTCTTGATTTATGTAGAAGTAGAAGCTTTCCGCCCTCTATATATCCGGTGGATATGGAAATGGCGGTGACGGTCGTTTGTTGTTTATAAATTCAGGAAGTGTAGTGGCTTTTATTTATAGCATAATTTCTTTTACTTAGACTAATAGGTTTTTGGGTGCTAATGTTTCTATACGTTTGTTTCTAAAGATTGATACACTATTTTGATAATGCGAAATCACGAAAAGGTAAGGAACGATACTTCAAGAAAGAGGAAAACAAATTCTAATACCTCAATGGAATGTTCACAATCACACACTGTTGTTGGTCATGAGACTTCACTTCAGCCACAAAAATGAAGAGTACATTTGTGTAGCACTGTGGGGATTGTAATCTGGCTAGCCAATATTGTGATGCTCGCTTTCGGTACGGTGAAAGTGTACTTAATTCGTCACACATACAAGGCCAACTTATAATCGACGTTGTAAAGTGTGACGTGTCAGATTACATTCTCTAATGGAGCCTCCAGACATCATAAAACTGTTGTTTGAGAGGTCAAACTTTATCAATAATGTCCGAGCTTGGAAGGCATGAAAGTGAGTAATGTATGCATAGTGTAATGTATGCATAGTATTATGAATGCTTCAGTTGATCTTTTTTTTTGTATTAAAAAGTTTTTATCTCTTTTTTCACTTATAGTATGAACAGAATTAACACCTAAAATTTTATGTGGTGTTATTTATGGGCAAACTACATGACCGAGATACAAAGTTTAAACCCATTAAAACTTTTTTCTTTAGAATTTGCATCATATTATTATTTCTACCAACTCACTTACTAATTCATAAAAGGCTTCTATGTGTTTGGTTATGTTTATGCAATCAACTTTATTTTTAGCTTTAGTTTGTGCGAGTTAACAATTTTTATCGGTACACTAATTCTTTATTTCTCTTGTTATTGTAAGATGGTAAAATACTGAATTGATTATTATTGATAGATTAGGTTATATTATATAGAGTTTACAATGAAACCCTAAAAACTTAAACGGACCCGTGGGCTCAACTCTAATAATAATTCTTACCAAACCCTAATAATAATATTCAATCAAATCTTTTACCATCTTACATGGTATCAGAGTCTTGGAGTTCTGGTCACCTTCTTTTGCGCTACACCACCACAAAAACATACAACCCTAGTCGTTGCCACCGGGTTCAAACCCTAGACAGGGTAGTGTGCCGCCACCGCCGCCGCCCTGTCCCACATTTGTCTTC
The DNA here is from genome assembly GCA_024085815.1 of Flaveria linearis. Classification (NCBI taxonomy): domain Eukaryota; kingdom Viridiplantae; phylum Streptophyta; class Magnoliopsida; order Asterales; family Asteraceae; genus Flaveria; species Flaveria linearis. The sequence goes on along the minus strand of CM044013.1, from coordinate 63,174,549 downwards.
TGTTTCGTTTCTTACCTATTTTCTAGTTTATGTTGAATAATGTAACATCCGGATATTTTCTTTGAAGCCGACGAAAGAAGAAAAGAAATAAAGTCCAAAGTCGGGGGACTAAACTCGCCAACGTGAGAAAGTCGGGTAAGTGGGGGTATATAAAGGGAGAGGGCAACCCTTACCCTCTCCCAACACCCACACATTTCAGCCATAGAGAGAAAGAGAAGAGAAAAGGGAGAAGAGAAAAGAAAAAGGTTGGTTCGAATGGATTCGAGCGTGCAAAATCATTGTGTAGCGGGTCTAGACGAAGCTCTTCTTCTTCTAGTAGTTTGTGTGAGTTCTAGGACCCCTATTTTACTCATTTTCAATTGATTTGGGGCTGGAACACATAGTAAACCCGTTTTTGTATGTGTGTGTGTTTGACCCATTTGGGTGTGTTTGCGTGTGATGCGTTTGGAGTATGTTTTCGGACTTGTGTGTGCTTGAATGGTGTTGTAGTATGCATTCCTAAGGTTTAGGATGGTTGATTTGGGATTAGAATGGGTTTGGATGAGCTTGGAGGTCGAAATTGGCAGATTGGGTTCGGGATGAACTACATTGTGCATCAGTTAGGGCTAGGCGACCGACTGGAGGCCATTCGGCCGACTGGATTGCGATTTGGGTTCAGTCGCACGATTGAGGTTCAGTCGCACGACTAGAGAGTCAGTCGCATGGGGAGTCATGCGACTGAGAGCCCAGTTGCATAGGTACTCATCCGCATTAAATCCATCCGCATGAGGTCCATTCGTATGAGGTCCATTCGCATAGTGTTCAACCGCATGAGGTCCATTCCCACGATTGGGTGTTCATCCGCATTGGCGTTCATCTGTATAGGTCCAATCGCATGAGGTTTAGTCACATGAAGGCCGTGCGACTGAAGGGTGCCCATACGCCCAAATAGGGCTATTTTACCCGAGGAGGAGCATAGTTAAAGTACTGACTTTCGGGGGAAAGTGCAGATGTAAGTTTTGACGTGGAAGTTCCCGTAGGTACATGTAAGATGACCTTTGGAGGCCTTAGAGGGTAAGTAGGGCATGATGATGATGTTGCATGTTTATGCACGATGTATGTTAAGTATGTATGATGATGCCCTGTATGATGATGCTATAGTGTATGTTGATGTTCCTATTTATGACGTATGTATATCTTTCCGTGGCTTTACGTGTTATGTTAATGAATGAAACGAAAGTATTATGTAACGTAAAGTGGAAGAAAATAAAAGAGGAACATGATGAACGAATGCATTCATTAATGAATGAACAAATGAATGTAAGAAAGGCTTGCAAACGAATGTATGGAGGTGCACACCCAATGAAGGTGTTAGCTCAACAGTGTGCGGGTTAGCTACCCCGAAGGATGCACACTGGGGTCTAATCTTTGTGATTGACCATATGTACGGGATCCTTGCCGCTTGCCCTAGGTGACTGGATTAGCTTCGTGCACAATGTTCATGATTTAATTACCACAGGTCCAGCATCAGCTTCGTGCACAATGTTCGGGGTATAGCATATGGCATTGATCCAAAATGAAAGAGGAAAGATAAGTGATGAACGTACTTGCCCTAGGTACTGGAGCCAGCTCCGTGCCCAATGTTCGAGGTGTATGATAGACCTCAGGCTCAGTTACCCGCTTCGTGCACAATGTTCGGGGTAATGTACAGGTCATCGAAAGTAATGAACGTACGAATGAAAGTAAGAATTTATGAACGAATATGAAGGAAAGTAACGAATGTGAATAGTAATGATGTACGTTGAATGAACGAAAGTAAAGAATGAACGAAAGAAAGAAATGAACGGACGAAGTATAATAACACTATACGAAACGGGGTCCTTGTCACTCGACCTCAATAATCATGGCTGCGTGCCATGAAGAGGGTAAAGTTTTACAGGATCAAGATAGAAGTAAATGATAACGAACGATAAAGATAATAATGATATTATCTATGTGTACGTATGATGTATGATTGCATGAAAGTAAAGAAACGGTTTTATTGAAAAGTAAAGTTTTTTTTATTATAAAACTAGAACTCACTCAGCAACGCTGACTTTTTATGTGTTTCCAGTTTGCAGGTAAGGTTGCTGAGGATGGTATGGGGTGGATACTCATCTGTTTTGGATGGCATCCATTTATATAATGCTTTTGTGATGTAATGCAACAATATATATTTTGTAATTGATTAACGATGTATTATTTTGCAAAAGCTTTTATGATGAAATGTGATGTCATTTTGATTGATTCCGCTACGATGTTTATTAAAGTTAATAAAAAAGTATGTTTTGTGCGATGATCAACCAGCTGTAAGCGTCCCGAGAACAGGGCCTTACAAGTTGGTATCAGAGCCAAAGTTTAAGTGAAACGGGTAAATTTTCAAAATAAACCTTAACTTAAACTGAGAATGGGACGGAAAGGGAAGGGATGCTAGTCTAAGTAGCTGCGTGCCATCAGGTATTTTCTTAATGTTAACCGGTATTATGTGCGCATGTTATGTGGTTTATGTGTTGCTGGTAGATTTAGATACTGATGTAGTCAGGACAAGTAATGCTTGGGGTACGAAGAGTAAAGTAAGTGGCTAATCACAACTGGCCACTGTAATTAGGGACTTACTATACTTGACATAAACTGAGCTATTCCCTTGAATGATCGTGTTGGTGTTTGAATCTTTCAGTGTTTGATAGAGGATGGCCGGTGGTAGATCATCCAAAGCCTGGCGTGATGGACTTGGTGCTGCATCGCGGCCCAAAAGAGGCAGGCCTAGAGTTGAGAAGGTGGTTCCTGAGGGACCCGAGACACCCCATCCGGAGGGTGGTGATGAGAGTGCAAATTTGAGGGCCTCAGTGAAAGAGGCGGTGGTTGAAGAAATGCATCAGGTCATGCAGACAATCTTACCATCTGTGGTGACCAAAGTGATTAAGGCTGTGAGAGATGGAGAAAAGAAAGAGAGGAATAGGTCCTCAGGAAGACAGGAGTAACCGGAGCCTGAAACGGTACTTTCTGATGATGAAGAAGAGGAGGGAGAGGAGCCTGCGCCGGAGGCGGCATGAGGCTGTAACTATGGGGCGTTCCAACGGTGTAAGCCCCTACTTTCGATGGTAAAGGCACTACTGCCGCTGCTCACCGGTGGGTGAGAGAAGTGGAAGCTGTTTTGAACATCAGCGAGTGCCAGGAGGATCAGAAAGTAAAGTTTGCTGTCCACTCTTTCGTGGACTCGGCTCTGTGCTGGTGGGACAATATAGTCCAAGCCGAGGGTAGCAGGGCAATCAGGAGGATTAGATGGTCTGAACTGAAGAAGTTGCTGATTGAGGAGTTTTGCCCTCATAGAGAAATGGATAAGGTTGAGAGAGAATTCCTGTAGCTGGAGGCGGTAACGATGACACATCAGCAGTACACCACAAAGTTCAACGAGATGGCACGTCTGGTGCCGGATCAGGTGACGCCTCTGTCACGGAAGATCAAGAGATACATTTAGGGTTTGCCAGCGGATATTCGCAGGCATATGATCGCTGCCCGACCGAGCACGTTTAGGTCGACGGTCGATTTGGCGGGGAGATTGTACGATGAGAGGGCGGTAGTGGTGCTGGCCGAAGGTAGTAAGAAGGGTGGTGGTGATCGAAACTGGAATGGGAAGAGGTTTGGTCGGGGTGAGGCCTCGACGGGTAACAAGAAGGCACGGGTGGATGACCGCCGCGTAGCCACACCGGGTACGGGATCAAGAAAGTGTGGCAAATGTGGGAAGGAGCCCAGTGGTGAGTGTAGATGGGGGTTGAACGTTTGTTTTAAGTGTGGGAAGCCTGGCCATATGGCTAGAGATTGTAGGGGTACGAGGTGTTTCAACCGTGGGGAAAGTGGTCATATGAGTAAAGACTGTAAGAAGCCTAGGGCTGATGGTTTCGGAGTGAAGAAGACGGGAAGTGAAGGACTGAGGGCGAGCGCCAGGTCATTCACTATGACATAAGAGGAGGCTAGGATGGACCCTGACGTTATGTCCGGTACATTTTTAGTGAACCAAACTTTAGCTTCTGTATTATTTGATTCGGGTGCCAGTAGAAGTTTTATTTCTGCTGCTTTCTGTACTAAGCTGCCGGTTAATAGTAGACGTGTTGATGCGCCCTTCGATGTAGAAACTGCCATAGGTAAGTCTACCAGGATTTCTGAGATGATAGAGGACTGTGATGTGGAACTAGAAGGTCATAAGTTTCCTGTTAGACCGTTCGTGATGACCTTAGGTGGTTTCGATTTGGTTCTTATGATGGATTGGTTGGCGGACTTCTAGGCGAATATAGTGTGTCGCAAGAAGATGTTTCGTTTGATAGCGCCTGATGGGAGTTCGGTAACTGTTTACGGGGATTGGGTCACGACGATCTCGAAAGTGATCTCAATGGCGGTGGCGGGAAAGTGTATGAGGCGTGGATGTGGCACCTACTTGTGTTATGTAAAGGATGTGTAAACGCCAACACCACAACTATCCGCTGTTCCGGTTGTGTGTGAGTTTCCAGACGTGTTCCCAGAATACTTATCAGGAGTGCCACCTGACCGAGAGGTTGAGTTTCAGATTGATCTGATACCAGGTGCCCAACCTGTTGCCAAGGCGCCGTATCGTTTGGCTCCGACTGAGATGAAAGAGTTGATGGAGCAATTGCAAGAGCTGCTTGATAAGGGGTTTATTAGACCGAGTATCTCTCCTTGGGGTGCTCCAGTCTTATTTGTAAAGAAGAAAGACGGTAGTATGAGGATGTGTATAGACTACCGTGAGCTGAACAAGTTGACGGTGAAGAATCAGTATCCGTTACCGAGGATTGATGATTTGTTTGATCAACTTGAAGGTGCCAGTTGGTTTTCAAGGATAGATCTTCGATCTGGCTACCATCAGTTGAAGGTGGAAGAACAGGATATTCCTAAAACAGCTTTTTGCACGCGCTACGGTCACTACGAATTTCTCGTCATGTCTTTTGGGTTGACCAATGCGCCAGCTGCTTTTATGGACTTGATGAATAGAGTATGTCGTCCGATGTTGGATAAATTAGTGATTGTGTTTATTGATGATATCCTGATTTATTCAAATAGCGAGATAGAGCATGCCGGTCACATTCGAGAAGTGTTAGAGACGTTGAGAAGGAAGAAGTTATATGCCAAGTTCTCCAAATGCGCGGTGATGCAATAGAAGTCTCCAAAGACGCCATCCGAGATCCGTAGTTTCTTGGGTTTGGCGGGCTATTACAGAAGATTCATTCAAGACTTCTCAAAGATCGCTTCTCCACTAACCAAGTTAACCTGTAAGGATGTAAAGTTTGTATGGGGTCAAGCTCAAGAGAAGGCGTTCAAAGAATTGAAGACGAGATTGACTCAAGCTCCTGTTCTGTCATTACCCGATGGAAGTGAAGATCTGGTGGTTTATTCCGATGCTTCCTACTCAGGGTCGGGGTGTGTGTTAATGCAGAGATGGAAGGTTACAGCCTATGCATCCTGACAGTTGAAGGTTCATGAGGTTAACTATCTTACTCATGACTTGGAGCTAGCAGCTGTGGTATTTGTACTAAAGATTTGGAGGCACTATCTCTACAGGACGAAGTGCACCATTTTCACTGACCATAAGAGCTTGAAGTATTTCTTCGAGCAGAAAGACTTGAACATGAGGCAAAGGAGATGGTTGGAGCTCATAAAGGATTATGATTGTGAGATCCATTATCATCCGGGCAAAGCCAACGTGGTGGCGGACGCCCTTAGCCGAAAGGAAAGACCCGAGCCAATTCAGGTGAAGGCGTACCAGCTGATTATGACCTCTGATGTGATGAAGCAAGTCAAGGAGTTTCAAGATGAGGCATTGAAGGAATATCATCTTAACTCTGAAAGGATGAGAGGTCTGGTTGCGGAATTCGGTGAAAACACCTTTGGTGTTAAAACCTGATTCGGGCGAATATGGATTCCTTGTTTTGGGGATCTACGCGTGAAGATCATGGATGAAGCTCATAAGACTCGATACTCTATTCATCCTGGTGCTACAAAGATGTATCAAGACATGAAGAAAGACTATTGGTGGTCGGGCATGAAGCGTGATGTGATGGAGTATGTGAGTAAATGCCTTACTTGTTTACAAGTGAAGGCCGAGCACCAAAAGTCGTATGGGAAGATCCAACCTTTAGATATACCGGAATGTAAGTGGGAGCACATCACTATGGATTTCATTACGAAGCTGCCGCGTACTCCGAAAGGGTATGATGCTATATGGGTGATTGTTGACCGCTTGACGATGAGTGCTCACTTCCTGCCGATCCGCGAGACATATTCATCCGAGAGGTTGGCGGATCTGTTCATCAAGGAAATTGTAACTCATCATGGTGTGCCGGTGTCTATTGTGTCTGATCGTGACACCCGGTTTACATCTAAATTCTAGAATAAATTTCACGACGCCATGGGGACGAGATTACATATTAGCACGGCTTATCATCCCTAAACTGATGGTCAGTCAGAAAGGACCATTCAGACATTAGAGGACATGTTTTGGGCATATGTGATTGATTTTGGGAGAAGTTGGGATGACCACTTACCATTAGCTGAATTCTCATACAACAACAGCTATCATGCCAGCATTGGTGTGCCACCTTATGAGATGCTATACGGTAGGAGATGCAGAACACCCGTTTGTTGGGGTGATATTGGTTATAAAGAGTTAGGGAGCGTTGAGGTGATCGAGGATACGACTAAGAAGCTTGAAAGGATCAAGGCCTTGATGAAGGCAGCCAAAGATAGACAGAAGTCGTATGCTAATAAACGACGCAGACCGATTGAGTTCTAGGTGGGTGATCGGGTTATGTTGAAGGTCTCACCTTGGAAAGGTATCATTTGTTTCCGAAAGCAGGGCAAGTTGAGCCCGAGATACATAGGCCCTTTCCGAATCATTGCTCGAGTAGGAGAGGTGGCCTATAGATTGGAGTTACCAGATGAGTTAAGTGGAATTCACCCGACATTCCACGTATCTCATCTAAGGAAGTGTTTGGCAGATGAAGATATGGTTGTTCCACTGGAGGATATCGAAGTAGACGAATGGATCAATTATGTAGAGCAACCAGTGGCAATCATCGATCGAAAAGAGAAGAGGCTGAGAAACAAAGTGGTTCCTATTGAGCGTGTACTGTGGAAGCACAGGAAGGGATCCGAGTCAACGTGGGAGACAGAAGAAGAAATGAGACATCATTACCCACGTTTGTTCAAGGAATGACAAGTTTCGGGGACGAAACCTATATAGGGGGTTGGACTTGTAACACCCGGATATTTTCTTTGAAGCCGACGAAAGAAGAAAAGAAATAAATTCCAAAGTCGGGGGACCATACTCGCCAACGTGAGAAAGTCGGGTAAATGGGGGTATATAAAGGGAGAGGGCAGCCCTTACCCTCTCCCCACACCCACACATTTCAGCCATAGAGAGAAAGAGAAGAGAAAAGGGAGAAGAGAAGAGAAAAAGGTTGGTTCTAGTGGATTCGAGCGTGCAAAATCATCGTGTAGCGGGTCTAGACGAAGCTCTTCTTCTTCTAGTAGTTTGTGTGAGTTCTAGGACCCCTATTTTACTCTTTTTCATCTGATTTGGGGCTGGAACACATAGTAAACCTGTTTTTGTATGTGTGTGTGTTTGACCCATTTGGGTGTGTTTGCGTGTGGTGCGTTTGGAGTATGTTTTCGGACTTGTGTGTGCTTGAATGGTGTTGTAGTATGCATTCCTAAGTTTTAGGATGGTTGATTTGGGCTTAGAATGGGTTTGGATGAGCTTGGAGGTCGAAATTGGCAAATTGGGTTCGGGATGAACTGCATTCTGCATCAGTTAGGGCTAGGCCACCGACTGGAGGCCATTCGGCCGACTGGAGTGCGATTGGGGTTCAGTCGCACGATTGAGGTTCAGTCGCACGACTAGAGGGTCAGTCGCATGGGGAGTCATGCGACTGAGAGCCCAATCGCATAGGTACTCATCCGCATTAAATCCATCCGCATGAGGTCCATTCGCATGAGGTCCATTCGCATAGTCTTCAACCGCATGAGGTCCATTCGCACGATTGGGTGGTCATCCGCATTGTTGTTCATCCGTATAGGTCCATTTGCATGATGTTCAGTCGCATCAAGGTTGTGCGACTGAAGGGTGCCCATGCGCCCAAACAGGGTTGTTGTATCCGTGGAGGAGCATAGTTAAAGTACTGACTTTCGGGGAAAGTACAGATGTAAGTTTTGACGTGGAAGTTCCTGTAGGTACATGTAAGATGACCTTTGGAGGCCTTAGAGGGTAAGTAGGGGCATGATGATGATGTTGCATGTTTATGCATGATGTATGTTAAGTATGTATGATGATGCTCTGTATGATGATGCTATAGTGTATGTTGATGTTCCTATTTATGACGTATGTTTATCTTTCCGTGGCTTTAAGTGTTATGTTAACGAATGAAACGAAAGTATTATGTAACGAAAATTGGAAGATAATGAAAGAGGAACATGATGAACGAATGCATGCATTAATGAATGAACGAATGAATGTAAGAAAGGCTTGCAAGCGAATGTATGGAGGTGCACACCCAATGAAGGTGTTAGCTCAAAGGTGTGCAGGTTAGCTACCCCGAAGGATGCACACTGGGTCTAATCTTTGTGATTGACCATATGTACGGGATCCTTGCCGCTTGCCCTAGGTGACTGGATCAGCTTCATACACAATGTTCGTGATTTAATTACCACAGGTCCAGCATCAGCTTCGTGCACAATGTTCGGGGTATAACATATGGCATTGATCCAAAATGAAAGAGGAAAGATAAGTGATGTACGTACTTGCCCTAGGTACTGGAGCCAGCTCCGTGCCCAATGTTTGAGATCTATGAGAGACATCAGGCTCAGTTACCCGCTTCGTGCACAATGTTCGGGGTAATGTACAGGTCATCGAAAGTAATGAACGTACGAATGTAAGTAAGAATTTATGAACGAATGTGAAGGAAAGTAACGAATGTGAATGGTAATGATGTACGTTAAATGAACGAAAGTAAAGAATGAACGAACGAAAGAAATGAACGGACAAAGTATAATAACACTGTACGAAACAGGGTCCTTGTCACTCGACCTCAGTAATCATGGTTGCGTGCCATGAAGAGGGTAAAGTTTGACAGGATCCAAATAGAAGTAAATGATAACGAACGATAAAGATAATAATGATATTATTTATATGTACGTATGATGTATGATTGCGTGAAAGTAAAGAAACGGTTTTACTGAAAAGTAAAGTATGTTTTATTATAAAACTAGAACTCACTCAGCAACGCTGACTTTTTATGTGTTTCCAGTTGGCAGGTAAGGTTGCTGAGGATGGTACGGGGCGGCTACTCAGCTCTTTTGGATGACATCCGTTTATATAATGCTTTTGTGATGTAATGCAACAATATATATTTTGTAATTGATTAACGATGTATTATTTTGCAAAAGTTTTTATGATGAAATGAGATGTCATTTTGATTGATTCTGCTGCGATGTTTATTAAAGTTAATAGAAATGTATGTTTTGTGCGATGATCAACCAGCTGTAAGCGCCCCGGGAATGGGGCCTTACAATAAAACTTCGTTATCGGTTGCGGATTCAAACCTATTACTCATATCCATTATCTTGATTCATTCACATCCATTCTCTTGGTTTATTTCTGGATTATGACTCCCAATTTGCAACGGTTATTATGTTTTCTTTGTTCTTTTTATTTTTTTTCATTTATCGGTGTTTTAGCCGCATCAAGGAGCATGGTCCATGGCCATCGATCTCAAACTACGGTTTGACTAAATATTTATATTCTTTTTAGATCTACGGATCTTATCTCCTGATCTACGGATCCAAAAGACCGCCACTTGACTACGGTCACCGGTCTTGCTTTCTTTCTTTCTTTTATATCTACTTATGTCATCTCTTGATCTACGGATCCAAGAGAGTGTCGCTTGCTAGCCTTGAGACATCGCCAACGACTTTGGTTGCCGCGTCTCAACTTATTATTCAAAAAATTAAAATCATGAAGTATCAAGCAAACTACGGATAGCACAAACAACTAAAATATGGATGATAAAATTAAACACAATATTGTTTGTTAGCAATCGTTTGGATAGTCAAGTCGATCAAAATATTATCTTATTATTATTGTTTTATGTTCTTTTTGTTTCTCAGTCATAGCGTCAGGTTACTTCCGCTACGACTGCGATGGACTATTAGACAATATATTATTTGGGTTATTAGTATGAGTCCACGAGCCCAACTATGTTTTAGGGTTTACATTATATTCTCTATATACTGTAACCAAACCTATCAATAATATTCAATCAAGTCTTTTACCATCTTACAGTTATATTTGCATGTGTCAATGCAGGAATTTAGGTCGGGAAAAATTTAACATGACCTACTGTTTTTTTTTTTGTTTTCTTTATCTGTTATTTTCGTATAGTGAACCTGGTTTCACTTGGATCAACATGGATTAGGTTAGTTGTTGATTTCTTTTACATCAGCTTTCGAAAAATGTAGAAATGTGTTCTTAACTTTGAGTTGTTTCTTCATCACGACTATCTTCAATTCCATTTGTTCTAGCCAATTATAAATAATGTTCTTGATTCTAGAGGCGGGCAAAAGGGGTTTCGGGCCGTACCCGAAACCGGGTTCGGCATAATCGGGTTTTTTTGTACCTAGGTTGAGGCGAAACCAGGTATAAACCCAGGTCGGGTTCTCCTACTTGAAAACCCTACCCGCTATAACCGGGTAGGGTAAAGTCGGGTCCGGGTCAAGTCTGAACTCGGGTCCAATACCCATTTAGTTTTTTTTCTTCTTTTCTTTTCTTGTGTGTGTGTCCAATAGCGGGTTCAACCCGGTTCGGGTTCGCTAAAAAACTCAAAATCTAAAAACAGTTGCAACACTACGGGTTTAAACGGGTCCAACCCGGGTACACCTCCCATTGGGTACTACCCGTACCCGGGTCCGAACCTGGTTTTTATGCCCACCTCTACTTGATTCTAACAACATGGTTCAATAGGTTGCTAAACGAAGCTGGAAATGGAGTTGTACAATGCGAAGACATGACTGTTTACTCAACCAACCTTGCGGTGGGAATAAACCTAGATATGAAAACAATATGTAAAAAATATATTATTAATTTATAAATCAACCTCTAGTAGCACACAATCAGCTTGACCTTATTTACTCGTGAGCCAAACTCAGTCTCTCCCAAGTTAAATGAACCAAAATCAAACTTAGGGGTTGTTTGGCAATCTTTAAACCAGTAAGTGCTAAACCGGTAAGAGGTCTACATTGTTAAGAGATCTTGAGCCAGTAAATGCTGAACCAGCAACTACTGTTTGGTTAGATCTCTGAATAATTATATAAAATGACTACTCTCTAACATATTTTGTACCAAATCATATATATTTGTATCCAAGGGTACTATGATATATATGTATCCAGGTAACAACCCGAACATCTCAAAATTGGATAGCAAAATATTTGAATACTAGGTTATGGACATGTGATTACACGGGTTTTATTAAAAAAGATAAATTCACAAATCTATAAATGATACTAACAATTAAGATTATGTATTACAAATAATAATGAAAATAAAAATTTACAATTATAATCCACGAAATATAATGAAAAACGAAATCTATTTAAAATCAAATTTAATGTTAATACCAAAAGACTAATAGAAAACGGCAAATATATATCAATTATTGTTAAAATAAGAATATTCAAGGGAGGCGTAAGAATAATCAAGGGAGGCATACACTTTTGTTTAACTAACAAAAAAAAACACTTATAGGGTGTTTGTTTTTTCAGAAAAGCTATTCTTGACCTCTTTCATCTGCGCCGCGCAGACCATGCGCAGACGTTGAGGTCTGCCGAGTGTTTGTTATTTGGAAGATGTTTCATTAAAAAAAGTTTGTGCGAGGTCTGCATGGTGCAGACTTGGCACAACCACTTCTAAAGTCCGCAGAGTATTAAAAACTATCACCCACCACCACCCATGTCCACCACCACCGTCCACCACCACCACCATCCGCCTCCATTCACCGTCCACCACCACCACCACCCACCGTCCGCCACCACCACCCACCGTCCGCCACCACCACCACCCACCGTCTGCCACCACCACCACCCACCGTCCGCCGCCACCACCACCCACCGTCCGCCACCACCACCACCCACTGTCCACCACCACCCGCCGTCCACCACCACCCACCATCTATCATCACCACCACCATCCAGCACCGCCGTATACCACCACCAGTTGATTTTAGCAATCTGCAGACAGTAAAAAATAGACAGTCTTATTGTTGTAGACTGTAGAGATTTTGTCCACCTCTTTTGTGCAGATGTATGCAGATGTGATCCACAGACTGCAAACATTTTGCTGTAGAATAAACAAATAGCACCTTAAGCAATTGAGTTATATAGATAAAGATATCACGTCATATTTATATATACACAAAGATATTCATAGAGTATAACTTTTAATTGCATATTAGAAAGTAATTACAGTTATAAAAACATTTTAATTAGAGGTTGTTATAGTTAAACATTATAACTACCGGCCCTAGCTAATATAATTAATGCATTAAAAATATATTTGGTGAAAAACCTGATAAAGTATTGTTTACCCACGAATGAAGAACATGCCATACTCCAATAGGGAATTGTTGAAAATACAAGGTTGAGATTCTACAAATTACAAAACTGGAAATCTACTTCCTTCACATCTAATACAAAAAGCTTAGTAGAGTTAGATTAACAGAAATAGTATGTAAATGTTCAAAATTTATTGACCCTTGTGTTTCTCGTAGGGATATGTAAGGTTGTAGAATTCCGTTGTCTGGTAACTAAACAAACAGCCTGAATCAGGTGTCAAAACACACTAAATGAACATAAAGGATAATGATATCACCTAATTCATGTAACATAATCGATCAAGCAAATCCAAGCCGAAACTTTGTTACACATTGACTTAAAGAATTATGTAAACTGTTCATCAAGATAGTATCTTACAAGCCTCTTAATAAGAAGCTACTCCCACCTGGAATGCAAATACTAATTCATCAATGTTAGTTTAAAAAGTACATGAAATATTGAAACGTACATGGCCTTGTGGCAATGGTGATTGCTACCCATAAGAGTGGGTTTAAATCCTTGTAAGTATAGGTTGATAGGTGGTAATTTGGAGTTAAAAGAAGGGGTAACTTTGTAAAATAGTAATCAAATTTTAAATTTATTCTAATTAAGTCATTCATAAAGTTTTGAGTAAATTACCATTTGCATCCTTGACATTTGTTTATTTTAACCATTTGCGTCCCTGCGGTTTCAAAATTCCCAATGGCTCCCTAATGTTTCATTTTTTATATCCATTTGTATCCAAAACCCTAATACCGTTAGTTTTCCGTTAGTTCTTTTATAAAAAGACTAAAATGCCCCTAAGAATTAAAAATAAAAAAATTGTGGGACCACTTGCATCTTCTACTTCTCTGACCTGCACACATCACCACAACCCCACTCCACCACACCACCACCACCATCTTTTCTCTACCTAATGAATCTCCGGCAATAGAGCGACGACCGATGAGCACGGGGAGTCCGGCGGCAATGTCTCCGACGACGGTTGCGATGTCCTGTTCTGTTCGGGACACTTGTGGTGTCCTGTTCTTGGTTGATCTTTGATTCATCAGCAGGCAACTGGTACCTGCACACAGCACACGGGACAGGAGCTGTGGAGCTCTAGCCATGGCAGGATGCATTCGTTATGAAAACTATGTTTACACGACATAACTCGTGCTTGGGTTCCAATTTCAAATTCCCGTAAGTGCAGACGGTCCCGGAGGTAAAAGCTCAGGGAGGAGGTGTTGTGAAGGATGCGGGTGGGAAATCGTCTGAAAAACTTAAAAAGGGTATTACTTTGATTTGTTTGTGTGATTTAGAATCAATTGATTAGATCGTTTTTTATTTATAACAGGTTAGGGTAATTTACTCATTGAATTGATTTTAAAAATTGATTTTCCAGCAACACTCATGGCTATAGGCGATTGTTGTATGCAAGAATGAATTTTTGAAGCTAAATGCTCTTAGTGTAGCCACATGCGATGTAATTTTTTTTAGCAACATGAAAATATTCATACTCTAAATATTTAAAGAGTAAATTACTATTTGGGGAAAATTTTTCTTTAATCGCTATTGTTAGTTGCTACTTAGAAAAGTTAGGATTCGCCGGAGGTGATGATCGGTGATCGGAATAATGGAGTTTGAATGGTTTGAAATTGTGTTTGAAGATGAAGATGGTCTGTGGCTGTGAAATTGTGTTTGAAGACGAGGGATGAGACGGTGTTTTTGGTGGGGTTTCTTGAACGTCATCGTGGTGGTAGTACTTTGGGAAACAATGGTCTTTTTGGTGGGTTTGAGGGTGTTGGGTGCGGTGGTTCGGTGGTTTTACGGTGGTGAGTAGTGATGGATTTAGGGGTCTGATGGTGGTGGTGGTAGGGGGCTGCAGTTATGGTGTGTGTGGGGGGGGGGGAAGGACTGTGGTGGTGGTGGTGATGGGGGATCGCGGTGGTGGTGAGATTGGGGAAGAAGGGAAGAAGGTGTAGAAGAGGAGGAAGAAGCATTGAGAAAGATAAGGAAGAAGGGGAGAAGGTGTACAAGTTTTTTTATTTATTTAATTATAGGGGTAGTTTAGTCTTTTTAACAATAACTTTAACAGAAAAACTAACAGTGTTAGTTATCTTGACTCAAATTAAAATAAAAATAAAACGATAGACACTCAAATGAAAATAACATAAAATATCAGGGTACAGATGGTAATTTTGAAACTATAGGGATGCAAACGGTTAAAATGAAAAAACACCAGGGATGCAAATGCTAATTTACTCTAAAGTTTTTTAATCCAATCAGGTTACTAATAAAACTTTTTTCCCAATCAAATCATTAAAGTTTTAGGATTGTTCTAATTATATCATTCATAAGTTGCAAAAAAAAATAAAAAAATTGAATTTTTTAAAAAAGTTTAACAATATCTATAAAAAACTAAATTATTTAAATAGCTTTATGTAAAAAAATAAAAAAAGAGTGACCTGATTATAACGCTCCTAAAATTTTAATAAACTGATTGGAACAAATAAAAGTATTAGTGACCCAATTGGAACATTTTAAAACTTTAGTGATCTGATTAGAACAAATAAAAATACGAGTGACCTAATTGGAATGTTGTTAATAGTTGCTTTCTATTCTGTGAAGTTTCCCCTAAAAAGAATTGATGTTCAAAAAATAAGTACGTGAGACTTTTAAAAATTTAAGATGAGTTAGGTTCTTCATAACTAGTATTAGTTAGTTTATCTCCATGAAATAATTTGTGTTTGACTTATGTAATAGTTAAAGACTTAAAAGTTAGGTTCTTCATAATATCTCTTTCTCTTAAGGGTTATTGGATTTTAATAATCTCAACTTTTATTTATTGGCCGGGAATAATCCTAGCTCAGGAAATGTTCACAGTCACTCCTAACTTTAAACTTATTTTCCTCTAATGATCCCTTACTAACTGATAGTTAACACTCGTTAGTTTTTTTTGAAATGATGCTAACTTTGAGCCATTTTTCAACTCCAGCACTGGCTAGTATCAGTTAGATCCGTTTTCTATTGCTTAACCTCCGTCATCACCTGAGATCTACCTCCAATGAGTTTGATAGTTCAAATCAGGAGGTGGAGATTGACGGGTTTTTTGGTGCGGAAGTTTTAAATTGACGGACCTGATGATAGATTTCAACTTACTGTTTAGTGTTTTGGTCACAAAAACGGTCCACGTCATCAAAAAACTAACGGGGTTAACTCTCAATTAGTAAATGATCGTTAGAGGAAAATAAACTCAAAGTTGGGAGTAATTGTAAACATTTATTGAGTTGGGATTAATGTCGGCGGATAAATAAAACTTGGGATTATTAAAATCCAATAATCATTTTCTTAAAAACTTGGTTAACTCCTTTTACACATGAAATAACATTTGTTTACGGATATTATTAATATTGAAATTGTAGTTAGTTTGTTCAGCTATCATCTCCACATAACATATCATATGACAATTTTATGGGGTTTTAGTTTTAGGGATCAAATTGAACAAAAATTTGAACCAAAATTTGCAGCTCAATTTTATTGGTAAACTAATTCTAAAACAAATAAAAAAACACTAAAAAAATTTCAACTTTTTTTCAGGATTCACCACACCCACATGCATATACACACATATACATATATACGTACACACCAGATAGACATACGAAGACAGAAAGATATGATCTGGGGAGTAGAAGTTGTACCTTTTTATGTCAAGAACATCATTCACTTTCATACCATAAAATTAATAAAAAACACTTAAAGATTTTCAAATCTATGTTCAATATTAACCATACCCAAATGCATATACACAATGTGCATATATACATACACACATAGATACATGGAGACATGGTATTAAGTCGAGGGTATTGAATCCAGTATGCTTCAATCAAACGTGAAAAATTGAAAGGAAGTGATTACTTTAAGCGAATAATAGTGAATTGTTGGGGAAGATTTTGTTTGTCGTTCGTCTTTGATTATTTATGTAACACCCTCAATCTCATAACAATATAATATAATAAGGAGGGTGCTACTAGTTGGGTTATTATAACAAGTTAGAGACTACAAACACAGCGGAATTTTATATATATTAAAACCGTTTACATCGTTAACAATATTTACAAGACTTTATCCGACATTTCAAAACTTAGTTAACTTCAAGTACTTCATTCCCAAAACCCAACATTTATGGCCAGTATCATACACCATAACCGGAAGCTAACTCTGTGGGGGACCATCACGAGCACCTCTATTACTACCTGGCATGCATTAGAAAACAAACACAAAATCAGATAAACTGGTGAGTTCTAACATACATCACATTTTAAATACAGTAACTCATCAACCGTTACCACACTGAGTGATTCACACATATATTCATCAGTCCATTTATTTATCCCCAATATTGATATGCATATCAAATACCCACAAGGTATTTATGGACATCTTTTATCAATTTTAATTTGGTGGGTGAAACCTCCACCTCGCGCGTCGACGGGTCAAACCTCCGTCTAGAATTTGGTGGGTGAAACCTCCACCTCGCGCGTTGACGGGTCAAACCTCCGTCTATAGTTGGCGTTGACGGGTCAAACCTCCGTCTATAGTTGGTGGGTCAGACCTCCACCTCGCCATTAACCACAATTTACCACTTTCAACTTATATTCACATCTTTATTTATTTATATGCATGCGAGTGCCTGATTTTGTCAAACAACATTTATCAAACGACATTAACACATTAAAAGGGCAATTAGAACTCACCTTAATGTTCCAACAAGTGGTTATCAATCCAAATATGCTAGGGCAGCTAAAACTTCTCTCTCAAAGCAAATCTAAAATAATAATCTTAACTTAGTCAAATTTCCCCTAGCTGAGCACTTCACACGACTAAGGCTATGCGACTGGACTCATTCGTATGACTGAACAAACGACTGAGTTTGGTCGTACGAATGGACCATACGACAGAGGTGCGAATGAGCTATAACAGGGTTTGTGCGAATGACCTCCATTCGTGCGATTGGTGCATGCGATTGAACTTCAGTCGCACGTTTGAACAATGCGATTGACTCAGTCGCACGAATGGGTCATGCGACTGGGCTCATTCGCCTGAAACGGATCAGCATCTGTGTTCTTGACATATTTGATCCAAAACTCGAGTTTTAACCGTTCAGATTATACCATATTCATAACAGAACATGTACACCCCATTTACAACCGTTTCGGGTCCTTATTTCATCAAATTTCATAAAAACTAGGGCCCGAACCTTCACTTTTCAGTTTAATAGAAAAATTGAACAAGAATTCTGATTTAAACATGTTTTGGATAAATTCCCATCACCCACACAGCTTAACATATTCAAAATCGATCCGTACCAAGCAAAACTTACCAAAACGGAGCTAGTTTGATCAATTTGGGCAAGAATAGGGTGTTTGGGTTCAACAGGAGCAAGGGATGAAGTTACAGCAGGTAAAATCTGCTTTTCAACCCCTTAACCGCCCTACTTATCCTTCATGCCTATTTTTAGCCGACATACTCAGTCGTACGACTGGACCCATTCGCACGGCTCAATCGTACGACTGAGCCCATACGCCCGTCATTCGTGCGATTGGGCCTCATTCGTACGCATGGCGTGCGATTGAATACTAAATCTAATTAATATATATTATTGAACTTTTGGATGTTACAAGTCTACCCACCTTATTTAGGGTTTCGTCCTCAAAACCTGACTAAAACAAATGAGGGTAGTTCCGTCTCATCTCTTCTTCTGGTTCCCAGGTTGACTCAGATCCTTGGCGATGTGCCCACTGCACTCGGACTAAGCCAATGCTTTAGTTTCTAAGTTTCTTCTCCTTACGATCCATAATGGCTACAGGTTGTTCAACATAATTAAGCTTCTCATCAACCTCAATATCATCTAATGGTACATATTGAGTTTCATTTGCTAAACGCTTCCGTAACTGAGAGACGTGGAAGGTTGGATGAATAGCACTTAGTTCTTTAGGCAAGTCCAACCTATACGCCACGTACCCTACTTTCTCCACTATTTGGAAAGGTCCAATAAAACGTGGACTTAGTTTACCCCTCTTTCTAAATCGAATAATACCTTTCCATGGAGAAACTTTCAACAAAACGAAATCCCCAACTTTAAATTCCAATGGTTTTCTTCTACGATCTGCATATGATTTCTGCCTGCTTTTTGCTTCTCTAATATGATTTCTGACTATTTCAAACTTTGACATGGTTTCTTCAACTATTTCAATATTCCCCAATTCACGTTGCCCCATATCTCCCCAATATAGTGGAGTTCTGCACTTTCTTCCGTACAACATCTCAAACGGGGACATTTGAAGAGTAGCTTGATAACTGTTGTTGTAAGCGAATTCAGCTAAAGGGAGATGACTATCCCAGCTCCCTCCAAAATCAATACTACATGCCCGTAGCATATCCTCCAATGTCTGAATAGTTCTTTCACTTTGACCGTCTGTCTGGGGATGATAGGCTGTACTAAAGTAAAGTCTAGTTCCCATGGCTTCGTGAAATTTTGTCCAATATCTGGAGGTAAATCTGGCATCTCTATCAGACGTGATGCTTTTCGGAACTCCATGTAATCTAACTATTTCTTTAGTAAAAATATCAGCTAGCTTTTCCACCGAATATGTTTCCCGTATTGGTAGAAATAAAGCACTCTTGGTTAGCCGATCTACCACTACCCAAATAGTATCATAACCTTTTGGTGTACGGGGCAACTTCGTTATGAAATCCATAGTCAGATCATCCCACTTCCAAACTGGAATAGCTAATGGCTGCAATAATCCATAAGGTTTCTGATGTTCAGCTTTTACTTGGGCACAAGTCAAACATTTATTTACATACTGCATCACATTAAATTTCATCCCTGGCCACCAATAATCTTGCTTCAAATCTTGGTACATCTTAGTCATGCCTGGATGAATGGAATACCTAGATTTGTGAGCTTCATCAAGTACCATATCACGTAAGGCCAACGGAACACACATTCGACCAAACCTGATTTTAACACCATAACTATTTTCTTCTAAATACTTTTCCTGACCAACCATTCTTTCCTGCTTTATACTTCCTTCCTTTAGTGCTTCTAATTGAGCTTCTCTTAACTGTTGCATAAAATCAGGAGTAATCACAAGTTTATATGCCTTAACCCTAATCGGCTCGTACTTCTCTTTTCTGCTCAATGCATCAGCAACCACATTTGCTTTCCCGGGGTGATATAAAATTTCACAATCATAATCTTTGATTAACTCCAACCATCGCCTTTGTCTCATATTCAAATCTTTTTGCTCAAAGAAGTACTTCAGGCTCTTATGATCAGTAAAGACGGTACATCTCACTCCATATAAGTAATGTCGCCATATCTTAAGAGCAAAAACTACAGTTGCTAATTCTAAATCGTGGGTTGGGTAATTGACTTCATGGGTCTTCAATTGTCTAGAAGCATAAGCAATAACTCTCCCACGTTGCATTAATACACACCCCAATCCTTGTTATGATGCATCAGAATATATTACTAAATCATCTACACCTTCTGGTATTGCTAATACCGGGGCTTGTGTCAATCGATTCTTCAATTCCTGAAAAGCAGCTTCCTGTTCCTTATTCCATTCATACTTAACATCCTTTCGAGTTAACTTCGTCAATGGGGACGCAATTTTAGAAAAATCCTGAATGAATCTCCTATAGTATCCTGCCAGTCCTAAGAAACTACGAATTTCTGAAGGACTTTTAGGAATCTCCCAATTCATCACAGCCTCAATCTTCGCAGGATCCACCAATATTCCATCCGCATTTACCACATGGCCCAAAAATTGCACTTCTCTTAACCAAAATTCACATTTCGAGAATTTTGCATACAACTCATTCTTTCTTAAAGTTTCCAATACTTCTCGAATGTGACAAGCATGATCTCCTTCATTCTTAGAATAGATCAAAATATCATCTATAAATACAATTACCGATTTATCCAACATCGGTTTACATACTCTGTTCATCAAATCCATGAATGCAGCAGGAGCATTCGTTAATCCGAATGACATCACCAAAAATTCATAATGCCCATATCGCGTACGAAAAGCTGTTTTTGGTATGTCCTCTTCTTTCACCTTTAACTGATGATACCCGGAGGATCTAAGATCTATCTTTGAGAACCAATTAGCACCTTGGAGTTGATCAAACAAATCTTCAATACGAGGTAATGGGTATTTATTCTTCACAGTCAGCTTGTTTAGTTCTCTGTAATCTATGCACATCCTTAAACTGCCATCTTTCTTCTTTACAAACAGAACTGGAGCACCCCACGGTGAAGAGCTGGGTCGGATAAAACCCTTGTTTAATAATTCCTGTAATTGCTTCAGAAGTTCTTTTAACTCAGCCGGTGCAAGTCTATATGGGGTCTTAGCGACAGGTTTTGCCTCAGGTATTAAATCAATTCTAAACTCAATTTCTCTATCAGGAGGTATACCCGGTAGATCCTCTGGAAACACATCAGGAAAATTACAAACCACTGGAACATCTTCTAATTTCTTCGTCTCCTTAGCAGTATCAACTACATATGCCAAAAATTACTTGCAACCCCTATTCAATAATTTCTCAGCCTTAATCATAGATATGACTTTCACCCCACTATCATGATTATCACCAAAAACCATTACCGAATCACCATCTGGTGCTCGCAACACAATCATCTTTCTTTTGCATATTATCTGTGCCTCAAACGTAGATAACCAGTCCATTCCCAATACTTCATCAAAACCTCCTAATTTCATCATGTGTAATCTAGCAGGAAATTTTACACCTTCTAATTCAACAAAAACAATCGTCTATTACTTCACTAAGAACTATGAATTCATTTGAAGCAGTCTCTACTGAAAAAGCAACATCTAACTTTGATGGTCTAACTTTTATTAAGGCATGAAATTTTATTGATATAAAACTTCTATTAGCTCCCGAATCAAATAAAACTCTAGCAGGTACATCATTAACAAGAAACGTACCCGTCACAACATCCGGTAATGCCTTGGCCTCCTCCGTAGTCATGGTAAATGCTCTCCCTGCAGTACCGCTACTACCACTCGCACTGACTTTACTCGGTCCTCCCACTGCACGAATAGGGACCGGTCCAGGTCTAAACTTTGGACATTCAGATTTCATATGTCCCATCTCCCCACATCCATAACACCGAAGTTCTGGACATCTGGAAACAAAATGTCCAGGTTTCCCGCATTTACGACATGCTGGGTGATTCAATCTACATTCCCCTCTATGAAACTTCCCACATCTATTACACCGAGGAGGGGGACCTACAAAACCCCTAGCATTAAATTTCCTCTTCTGCGGCCCACCTTGTCCATACATAGGCCTAGAACTCAATGAAGCTTCCTGATGACTAACCACTTCTTCTTTCACCACAGGTTTCTCAGACTCAGCGACTTCCTTATACATGTCCGCAGCCAAATTCACCGTGGCATGGTAAGTAGAAGGAGAATTAGACTTTACCAACATTCTCACCTTAGGAGGTAATCCCTGAACATACCTAGTAATCCTCTTTGTCTCAGGAGTTACTAAGTGAGGTACCAAATGAGCCATTTCTTCAAATCTGGAAGTATACTCTTTGTGACTTAAACTGCCTGCTTGAAATTGCAAAAACTTGACCTCAATTCTGTCCATCTCGCCTTTCGGACATAACTTTTCTATCACCAGTTCTTTAAAAGTTTCCCACGTCATCTGACTTACGGCAGTCTCACCCATGGCCTGTTCCACTGTATCCCACCAGTACAAAGCTTCTGCTTGGAAAGAATGCACTGCAAAACCCACCTTCTGATCTTCCTTGCATCTACTAAGTTTAAACGCCGCTTCCATCTCTCGTAACCATTTGTAAGTTACTACTACATCCTTCTGGCCTTCAAACTTAGGCGGTTTGTAAGTTACTACTACATCCTTCTGGCCTTCAAACTTAGGCGGGTCACATTCCTTAAAATGCTTATATGATATTGGTTTCTCCATTACAGGCTCAACAATAACAGGTGGAGGAGTTGGTTGGGAAGATGATTCACCACCTTTCCTAAGATCACTTAACATTTCAGGTAAAGTAGTACGCAACACTCGGGCGACTTCATCACCTATAGCCGCCTTAAGTTCATCACCTGAGATCCTAGCTTCAAGTCTAGAATTTTTATTACTGGTTTCCTCCATCTACGATCAGAAATAAACCATAATCAAATAATGAGTGATACCAGGATGCTGCATATAATGTAAATTGCTCATAACATTGGCCAGGTGTTATCAATTATTTACTTATTCACACCATCCTGCCTCTTCTCAATACCCTTTCACAGTTTATTTCTAACCCTACCTAAACCACAGAATCACACATACACATAATACTAATCTTTTAATTCAACAATCACTTTCATTCAACACTTGACTAAATTATCACCAACAATTAAATACTCATTCACAAAATACTTCGCCCCACTTCCGGTTGTAGATACTAGCACTTCCCACATTTTCAGAGTTTGAAACAATTTATTGTTCAAATCTCTTTAACTAAGGCTCTGATACCAACTTGTAACACCCTCAATCTCATAACAATATAATATAATAAGGAAGGTGCTACTAGTTAGGTTATTATAACAAGTCAGAGACTACAAACACAGCGGAATTTTATATATATTAAAACTGTTTACATCGTTAACAATATTTACAAGACTTTATCCGACATTTCAAAACTTAGTTAACTTCAAGTACTTCATTCCCAAAACCCAACATTTGTGGCCAGTATCATACACCATAACCGGAAGCAAACTCTTTGGGGGACCATCACGAGCACCTCTATTACTACCTGGCATGCATTAGAAAACAAACACAGAATCAGATAAACTGGTGAGTTCTAACATACATCACATTTTAAATACAGTAACTCATCAACCGTTACCACACTGAGTGATTCACACATATATTCATCAGTCTATTTATTTATCCCCAATATTGATATGCATATCAAATACCCACAAGGTATTTATGGACATCTTTTATCAATTTTAATTTGGTGGGTGAAACCTCCACCTCGCGTGTCGACGGGTCAAACCTCCGTCTAGAATTTGGTGGGTGAAACCTCCACCTCGCGCGTTGACGGGTCAAACCTCCGTCTATAGTTGGCGTTGACGGGTCAAACCACCGTCTATAGTTGGTGGGTCAGACCTCCACCTCGCCATTAACCACAATTTACCACTTTCAACTTATATTCACATCTTTATTTATTTATATGCATGCCAGTGCCCGATTTTGTCAAACAACATTTATCAAACGATATTAACACATTAAAAGGGCAATTAGAACTCACCTTAATGTTCCAACAAGTGGTTATCAATCCAAATATGCTAGGGCAGCTAAAACTTCTCTCTCAAAGCAAATCTAAAATAATAATCTTAACTTAGTCAAATTTCCCCTAGCTGACCACTTCACACGACTAAGGCTATGCGACTGGACTCATTCGTACGACTGAACAAACGACTGAGTTTAGTCGTACGAATGGACCATGCGACAGAGGTGTGAATGAGCTATAACAGGGTTTGTGCGAATGACCTCCATTCGTGCGATTGGTGCATGCGATTGAACTTCAGTCGCACGTTTGAACAATGCGATTGACTCAGTCGCACGAATGGGTTATGCGACTGGGCTCATTCGCCTGAAACGGATCAGCAGCTGTGTTCTTGACATATTTGATCCAAAACTCGAGTTTTAACCATTCAGATTATACCATATTCATAACAGAACATGTACACCCCATTTACAACCGTTTCGGGTCCTTATTTCATCAAATTTCATAAAAACTAGGGCCCGAACCTTCACTTTTCAGTTTAATAGAAAAATTGAACAAGAATTCTGATTTAAACATGTTTTTGGATCAATTCCCATCACCCACACAGCTTATGATATTCAAAATCGATCCGTACCAAGCAAAACTTACCAAAACGGAGCTAGTTTGATCAATTTCGGCAAGAATAGGGTGTTTGGGTTCAACAGGAGCAAGGGGATGAAGTTACAGCAGATAAAATCTGCTTTTCAACCCCTTAACCGCCCTACTTATCCTTCATGCCTATTTTTAGCCGACATACTCAGTCGTACGACTGGACCCATTCGCACGGCTCAATCGTACGACTGAGCCCATACGCCCGTCATCCGTGCGATTGGGCCTCATTCGTACGCATGGCGTGCGACTGAATACTAAATCTAATTAAATATATATTATTGAACTTTTGGATGTTACAATTTACTTGCTGAACAGATTTAATCAGTGGCAGAGTTTGAGTCAAACCTTAGGGTGGGCGGGGGTGAAAGTAAACTATTTTACGGGGAGGGGGGACTTTATATTTATTAAAAAATTTCCACTACCGGAGCGAAAATTTACACCGTCGAGCCGAAAATTTACACTACTGATGAAAAAAAGGGCCCCCCCCGCCCCAAAGAAGCTTCACCCCTAGATTTAATTAGCTTTCAGTGGAGGGTTAACAATGTATAGATTTAATAGACTTTCAATCGCCTTTGATTCATCTTTGATTTCATCGTTTGTGGAATAACCGAGAGAATTTCGTTAGAATAACCTAGGATTTCACGAATTTTGTTGAAAGAAGTTCTGAATGTGGGTGAGTTTGCCTTAGTCGGGTTATGAGAACCGAGAGGATTGGAAGATGGGCCATTTTAGCATATGCGCGGGAAAATGATTGTGAAAATGAACGTGGCAATGCCATGTGTCAAAAGTGTAAAGGATTATTAAGATAGATATAGATATGAAAATTTGCAAGACATTAAAATATTATGCAAAAATCATATTGAATTTAATTTTCATATCCGCTGAACATTTGGTAATTTATATAATACTAATTACCAACTTTGTTGTGCATTATTTTTGTACCATATGCTTTGTAGATTGTACCTTATTTTTTTCTTGTTTTTTTACTTTTAACCCTATAGTTTTCAACCTTTACTTTTAACACTAAAAACTTTTTTCACTTTTAACTTTATTCCCATTTACTTTTATTCTTTTACAATATTTTCATTTTACGTCTTGCTCTAAACTTTTCGAGTTTACATTTTTTCTATTTAACTGTCATGTTGTGTTTTTACGTTCCGGTCTAACTTATACATATTACACGCCGTAACGCATGTGAATAGTTTAAGGGTGTGCCATGGATGCTACTTACAACAGTTTTACGTTCCCACCGCAACACGTGGGGCTTGAATACTAGTAATTTAAAAGATTCCAAATCTGATTGTGAAGGCCACCACCACCAATCTTCACCAACATTGATGGTATGATTTACCAACAAAGAGTATACCTTACGTGTTTTTGCATGAGGTCAAGGTGGAGAAGAATGCTCTGGAGATGGTGGTTCCAATGAGTTGATGTTGATACACTGTTTCTAGTTTATGTACTTCAATGTACATGTCTTTCATTTCTTACACATATGTAATGCAAATGCTTAATGAAATATGATATGCGTTTTGATGTTTAATTGTCTTTGTTTATATCATATTCTTATTGTAATTGGTATTACTCATATTTATGAACATTATATATAGGTTTGAGGTTGTTGTACATAGTTCTGAGTCAATAATGATTCAGAAATATGTTCAACTTATTCGGGTGGTTATTCATGCTAATGGACCATACTTATGGACCATACGCACGAATGAACCATACTTATGGGCCAGTCGCATGACTAAACCAGGAGAGTGGATCAGTCGTATGATTGAGACACAAGGTTGACTCAGTCACACGACTGAATCTTCAGTTGTGCATATGAGCCAAACGCATGAGTCAGTCGCATGACTGAACCATGCTAATGCTTCAGTCATACGAATGGATACTGAAAACCTATAAATACCACATAATTTATGGAAAAACAAAACACTTCGAATACTATCATACCCTAGCCGTCTAGAGCGTCCCAGTTCGTCCATCCAACTTCATAGTTCGTTCCTGATCGATTCCAACTAGTTCTTAACGTTTGTTTAATCGTTAGATCGATCAGGTTGTCGTTCTCACTTATTGGATCGCCAATCAAATAGAATTCCAAGCTATTTGATCTGGTCTCACGCAGAATACGTTAGTACTCCGTACGAAAACGGTCCTAACAAGTGGTATCAGAGCTTTGGCTCGTGATTTTACGCTGATTCGATTAGTTTTGGTGTTAAAATTAACGTTTTTAATCAAAAGATTCACTTTTTTGCTTCAAAATGTGTTTTTAACGAGTGCAAGAGTTAAAGTTTTGACTTTTCATTATACGGCAGATTAGGGTTCTGAAAAATTCGTATTTTGTGTCAAAGTGTTCAAAATTCTACTTTTTCCAACCACAGCAGCCTCAGTCGCACGATTAGATCATTCGCACGACTGAATCCCATTCGCATATTCCAATCGTATGATTGGACTCATTCGCATAACTCATTCGCACGGTTAAGCTATTCCAGTTGGTTGACCTCAATTGTCCTCTTCATTCGCACGACTGAATCAAATCGCACGATTGAATTCATTCGTATCCTTCAATCGCACGATTGACCTAGTCGCCTTGCTCAATCGCATAAGTGAATCTGTCTTGTCTTAAGTTTGTCAAGTTTTAAGCCATGGAAGACCAGTTTGATGCGTTCACTGCCAGAAAAGACTCGTGTATCCAAAATCTTCTTCGTCTGGAAAATGAGATAGGAAATCACAACAAACCGCCGAAGTTGTTGACGTTGGATGAGTACCCACAGTGGAAGCAGCAGTTTGAGATCTACTTGAATGGTGTTGACCCTAATCTTTGGACATCTATAGAGACTGGTTATACTGTACCAGTCAGTGCAAATGGGGTGAAGTTGACTTTAGGGGGTATGAATGAAGCTCAGAAGGTTCAACATAACGCTGAAAAGAAACTGTATGGACTGTTGACTCAGTCGATACCTAAGGATATATTCCATCAATTATCTGAAAACAAGCAGTCGAAGAAGCTATGGGAGGCTTTAGAAAAGAGATATGATGGTAATGCAACCTTGAAGGTGCTGAAGGCTAAAGCTCTCAAAAAGGAATTTGATAATTTCTCACCAATAGGAAATGAGAGCTTAGATGATATTATTGATCGATTTTATCATTTGATGAGTGAACTGCATACTCATGGTGTGACTACATCTATGGAAGACAAAATTTCAAGTTTTGCTAATGGTCTGCCAGACAAATAGGATCCATTTGTGTCTAATCTAAGACAGAATGACACTCTTGCTACTTTAGACATAAATGATTTCATCTTGAAGTTAAGGGAGGAAGAACTACGACTGAAATACAAGTCTAAGAAAGGATCCTACGCACAGAATACTTCACTGTATAATTCTGTTCGTACTCCAGCTTCATCAGGCGCACCGCTACAAACGGCATTTGTGTCAAATTCATCTGCTCCTTCCCAAAGTAGTTCCCCGGGAAGCGAATCATCTGCTTCATCTGGAACCCAATACATTATTCCTGATTCCAACCCAACTAAGCTGAAGACCGAGAATCTCGGAAATGTTACTGTGGAAGTTGCCAAAGACCACATGGATCTTCTCGCAGCAGTTTTTCAGTCTTATGATAGGTTAGTTACTGGTAAGATTGGAAATTGTCATGTCGCTGACAAGGACTACGAGCAGGTGGATGAGACTGAGTTGGAGCGTATGGATATTATGTGGGCTTTGGCTAGTGCAGTTAGGAGAGCCAAAAAGTTTGTTAAGAAGACGGGGCAGAACTTGGTTGCCACCAAAGAGACTACATTTGGGTTTGATAAAACCAAGGTCACATGCTTCAAATGTGGAGAAAATAGGCACTTTAAACGTGAATACGCAAGGCCGAAGAAGACTGCTAATGGCAACCCTTTTCCTTCGATCAACCGTCAGGACAAAGAGAAGATTGGGGCATCATCAAGCAAAGAGTCAAAAGCTATGGTCGCTCAAGGCGATGAAGGAAAAGAATGGTCCTTTCGATTTGTATCTAAGGGAGAATCAAATGTAGCACTAGTTGTTGATTTGGATGATGGATCTGCGAGTGAGGGAGACATCATAGCTGAGCATGCACGTTCAGATATTGAAGAAGCTATGGATGTGGTAGATCATCTTGTTGAAGAAGAGTTGAATGTTGTAAACTCAGAATCTCCAGTTATCGAAGAGTCTGAATCTGCACTTATGGCTGACTCATCTAGTTCTGCACATGTGTACTCTAAAGACGAATTGTTTGATAAACATGCTTGTGATAAATGTGATATTTTTAGAGAAAGCATTAACTTAAAATTTGCTAGGTTATTAGAACACAATGATAATCTGGTAAATGATTTAAAACTGTGCACTGAAGCAAACCGTGTTTTGAAACAAAATGAGTGCAGTTTTAAAGAAAAGATAGAACTGCTAGGGAAACAACTAAGGGAAACCGAGGTTGTTGCCCTAAATCAATCAAATGACATTAAGTTCTATCTAACTACTTTCGAGGAAACTAAACAGGAAAAAGCAGTGTTGCAAGTCGATGTTGAATCTTTAAATAAAAAATTGCATAGTTTAGCAAGTTCCTCTCACATAGTTTAGAACTTAGTGAAAGAACGTAACGGTGGGGAAGGTCTGGGATATAAGGTAGTACCACCACCACATGCAATCCTTCTAAATACTAAATGTAAACCAATAAATAATAACCCGGTTAAGAATCATGTGGTGGCTACTCCTCTGGTCAGTGATCCAGAGTCCACAGGTAAACCTGTGCAGTCTGTCACTGAACAGAAGGCTACTACTTCAGGATTGAAAGATAAGGTGCTTATAGAGGATTTGTGCGATAAAGTTGAAAAGGATAATGTTGGGTTGGGTTCATAAAGATCTACGTTAGAAACTAAAAATTCTAAACCAACAAACCCTAAACGTGCTAATCATTAAAATCCTCATAAATAGAAAGAAAAATACGTTCAAAATGTCAAAACAATTAAGTTTGTTAAAGAATGTGAAGCATCTAAGAAGGACGAGAAACAAACCAGCTCCCGACCAGACTCAACCCCTCACAGAAGTTCTCCCCAACCTATCAAAGGGAGATACTGCTATAGTTATGGAAAACGAGGACATATTTCTCTAAATTGTCCTCATTATCAGACACCTAAAAGAAAAATTGAACTCTTTGATGAAAAATAAAGATTTTTCAAAAATAGATCTAATACTCCTCCAAGATACCAAAGTCAACACAGACAAGCTCAAAGTGAAGCTGTGTTACCTAAGGTTAAACCTAGGACTATTAGTGAACCAAAAGTTCATACCATAAGCCAGTCGTCTGTTTACCACAAACAGGCCTTGCACAAAACTGGTTTATGGAATGAAAAATCAAGTAATGTGTGTGATAGTGAGGACAAGAAGAGGAAAGATGTGTCCTCGTCCTCTGAAGGTCAGTGGGTTGAGTTCATGATATGTGATATATCTGGGAAACCCAAGCCAGTAAAGGCCTGGGTCCCCAACCTGAACTAATCATTTTCATTCTTTATGCAGGTTGTCCGCTACAGCGCTATCACTAATAGCTAGATTATTGGGTCTTCCAGGCACATGACCAGGAATTCGCCTCTCCTTTTCAACATCAAGCAAATTAACGGGGGACATGTATCATTCGCAGGAAACAAAGGAGGATATATCACCGCTCAAGGAGAAGTAGGAAACGAGAAGGTAAAGTTCGACAAGGTAAACTACGTTCAACAATTGTAAAACAACTTGCTTTCTATCTCCTAAATTTGTGATAAGGGATTTAAAGTTGTGTTTGACAATAAGAAGTGTTACATACTTAAGAAGGAGTATGTTATCCCGGAGGAACAAGTTCTAATATTGGCCTCAAGATATAACAACCTGTATGTCTTGGACCTTTCAAAAGCCTCCACAACTGAGTCTACTACTCAGTGTTTCTTGTCAAAAGCAACTGAGAGGGATGCAGTTTCCTGGCATAGGAGAATAGAACACATCAATCCCAGGAAGATAAACCATTTGGTTTAGAATGATCTGGTGGACGGAGTGACTGTCAAGAACTTCCAGCTCCCAGATTTCTGCGTAGCATGCAAGAAAGGGAAACAGACAAAGAAGTCTCACAAATCAAAGAAAGTTCATTCAATCGAGATTCCTCTTGAGCTTCTACATATGGATCTGTTTAGCCGTCTCAGCATAAAGAGCATTGCTGGTGATTGGTACTGCTTTGTGGTGATGGATGATTGATTACTCATGATTCTCTTGGGTGATTTTCTGAAAGCGAAGTCAGAGACATTTGAATCATTCAAACATCTAGTTACCACATTGGAGTCACTCTACAAGCTGAGAGTAAGAAAAATACGTTCAGACAATGGGACAGAATTCAAGAATCAGTGGATGGAGGCATTCTGTCATGAGAAAGGGATTGTTCATCAATTCTCTTCTGCCTACACTCTACAGATGAACGGAGTTGCTGAACGGAAGAATAGGAGCTTGATAGAAACAGCAAGGACAATGCTAGCTGACTCAAAACTGCCGGTTCAATTCTAGAACGAGGAAGTGGCTAATGCGTGCTATACTCTAAATCGAGTCTTAGTGGTCAAATGTCATGGAAAAACTTGTTATGAGTTGTTCCAGCAGCGTAAACCTAACTTGGAGTATCTGCAACCATTTGGCGCACCTTGCATGTTGTTAAAGAAAAATCAGACTGGGAAGTTCTGCGAGAAGGCAGAAGAATGTATCTTCCTTGGCTACAGTATACCAGACAAAAGGGTTTGTAATAAATCAACTGGTCAGGTAGAAGTGTGGTGCAATGTTAATGTATAAAGATACACCACCCCTCCTGCGGGAAAAGGACCTTCCTTCTTCTTTGACTATGATGGTTTTTTAAATCCTTTAATCTACCTTATTCTTATTCCGATGACGAGGTGGCCACTCAAATGATGTACGATGTTCTGAACACTCCTACTCAAGACTCGACATCCTCGGCTCCATTAGAAGGTACTACTAGCCCTTTAGGGGGAGAGCTAGAGATAAGTGATTACTTCTCTGATGATGAAGAAGTTAATGTGAACCAGGAGGAACAGGTCCCCACTGCTGAAAGTACACCTGCAGCTGATCATGAAGTAACTGGAACTTCTGAACCCAGTCCTTCAACACCCACAGAAACTGATCCTGTGATTCAAAACCTGGATGATGAAGTAGCAGTTCCCACAACTGCCGGAACTAGGATTAATGTGAATCATCCCCTAGACAACATCATCAGGGATATTCTCTCAGGAGTTTAGACAAGAAATTAGCTTTATTCAGCTGACTATGTTACGGTCATGGAAAAGGGGTACATACACGATGGGGCATATCGATGTTTTGTGTCTCAAGTTGAGCCCAAGTACGTAAGTGAGGCCTTAAAGGATGAGACATGGGTAGGTGCCATGTAAGAAGAACTCCTACAGTTTAAGAAGTTAGGTGTCTGGACACTTGTCGACAGACCAAAAGGTGCAAAAGTGATTGGCACTAAGTGGGTTCTTCGGTGTAAGAAGGATGACCAAGGGGTCATAATCAGAAACAAGGCCAGGCTAGTTGTTCAAGGGTTCAGGCAAGTTGAAGGAGTTGACTACAATGAAGTGTTTGCACCAGCGGCTAGGATGGAAGCAATTAGAATCTTCCTACCCTATGCATCCTTTATGAAGATCAAGGTATATCAATTGGATGTGAAAAGTGCATTTTTCATGGTGAGATCCGTGAAACAGTTTACGTCAGTCAACCCAAAGGATTCGAGGATCCTTATCATCGGGATAGAGTTTATAAACTAGATAAGGCTTTGTACGGGCTCCATCAAGCCCCTCGAGCCTGGTATGAGAAACTCTCTACTCATCTGCTGAAACATGGATTTCGTAGAGGTGTAATTGACTGGACGTTGTTCATAAAAGAAAAAGACGGTGATTTACTAATGGTGCAGATATACGTGGATGACATAATCTTCGGTTTCAAAAACGAAGCATTATGTAAAGAATTCGAATCATTGATGAAAGTTGAGTTTGAAATGAGTGCCATGGGAGAGTTGAAGTTCTTTCTTGGTTTATAGGTAGATCAGACACCAAATGGAATCTTCCTACATCAGACCAAATATGTTAGGGATATCCTTAGTCGGTTCGACATGGAGAATGCAACGGTTGCTGGTACTCCACTTGCCACGAACCATGATGTGGCACCCAACGAAAATGGTGATCTGGTAGATGCCACTATGTATTGAGGAATGATCGGATCTCTGATGTACCTCACAGCTTCTCGTCCTGATATTATGTATGCCATGTGTCTCTGTTCCAGATATCAGGCAAAACCAAAAGTAAATCATCTGATTAGGGTAAAAAGGATCTTTCGTTATCTGAAGGGTACTCCAACGCTTGGGTTGGGGTATCCTCATGATGATGACTTTGAGATAACAGCGCATAGTGACTCAGATTATAGTGGTCGCAAGATGAATTACAAGTCAACATCTGCGGGATGTCAGTTCTTTAGAAGACGATTAGTCACTTGACAGTGTAAGAAGCAGACATCTATTGCTCTGTCAACATGTGAAGCTGAATACGTTGTTGCGGCAAGTTGTTGTTCACAAATCATCTGGATTCAACAGCAAATGCGAGGCTACGGTTTGAAATTCTCTAACACCCCTATATTTGTTGATAATTCTGCTGCTATTGTTGTCACTAAAAATCCGGTCCAACACTCCAAAACTAAACACATTAGAATTAAATATCATTTTATACGTGATTGTTTTGAAAAAACAATTAATCGATGTTGTTAAAATTAACACGGATTTCCAACGCGCCGATCTCTATACAAAAGATTTTGATAAACCTCGATTTCATTATCTATTAGAGGTAAATGGCGTTAAAAAGAAAGATGATGTGATTCCAGACGAATCAAATTCATAGTCCATCTCTATGTTTTATTTTTAATTTTAATTTTCTTTATTTTTTTTCTGTCTTTAAAATTTCAAAAACACAAAAAGGATTTTCGATTTTAGAATTTTAGGGGGAGAATAGTTTTAGTTTCAGTAGTTAGTATTCAATTACTTAAAAAAAACAGGAGACTGGATCAGTCGTATAACTGAGACACAAGGTTGACTCAGTCGCACGACTGAACCTTCAGTCGTGCGTATGAGCCAAACGCATGAGCAGTCACATGACTAAACCATGCTAATGGTTCAGTCACACGAATGGATACTGAAAACCTATAAATACCACATAATTCGTGGAAAAACAAAACAATTCGAATACTATTATACCCTAGTCGTCCTGAGCTTCCCAGTTCGTCCATGCAACTTCATAGTTCGTTCCTGATCAATTCCAACTAGCTCTTAATGTTTGTTTAATCGTTAGATCAATCAGGTTGTCATTCTCACTGATTGGATCACCAATCAAATAGAATTTCACGCTATTTGATCTGGTTTCACACAGAATCCGTTAGTACTCCGTACGAAAACGGTCCTAACAGTTGATGATATGAGCTACCTACGAGGGTCATGATGGAGGGAGGGTTCACGATGGAGAGGGAGGGTTTTGATTGAGTAGGAAGGATAAACATGTGAACTTTTTCATTCAACATCTTCTATATCTTAATCATTAAATGCTGGATAGAATCATTAAAGATGATGTTTTGTGAACCAAACACTCCAATCTCTTACTCATTCAATGGTAGACTCTTAATTGTTTTATTAATATGCTATCAAACAACCCATTAGAAAGGTCTCAATTAATCATATATTTAGGGTCTCTTGTACTTATACGCATATGAGTAAAGATTCGTTATATTTTTTGTTATTCTCAGTTTATGTTCATTGATACTAAGAAGTATATCACGTATTAGACCTTTGATAATCAGCTTTTCTCATTTTTCCTAATTTTTCTCGTTTACCCATTTCCTCTTTTTATAAAAAAAAGGTTCAAAATGTGGTTGTTATGCACAGGGGAATCCTATTGAATATTCACTAGGTTGTAGCGCCTCGGAACCGGGGTGCGGTGTTCCCGTTCGACCCCCAGGTTTTCGCCTGGGGGGTTCCCATCTCCAATTTGTCCTCCCTTAGAGCCTGAGCGCTCTTGATCCTTGAAAAACAAGAAAAACCTTTTTTTCGAAAATCTTTTTGTTGTGGTTCTTCAATTCATCGTGTGTGTTCTAGTTTTGTGTAAATAAGTGCTTGTTTTTCTTTAATCACATTACATTCGAAATTATCTCTTTAAAGCCTAAGGCTTAAATCTCGTTTTTTAAAGATAAATAAGAAAAAAATCATCTTCGATTAGCGAAGAAACCCTAGATCGATGCTGAATCAAAGAACAAAACCTACATTGCATGTGTTTTTAATTTGTTCTTTATCATGGGATAATTATTGACTTTGCATATTTTAGTGACGATTTGTCTTCCGCTTGCACTTCTTTGTGGTGAACATCGTTGTTGGTGAAGGGTTTCTTGTCAGACCTTATGTCTGATGTTTGAGAACTGATTTCAAGTAGGGCTGTTTGTTCTTAGTTGCGCACTATAAGTATTAGGTTCCTTTGCTTGCATATGGAGTACCCTGTAAGGCTTTTATGTTTTTATATTTGCATTGTACTTTTGTTTCTATAGGCATTGCTTGGCCAGGTTAGGAGTATCAACAATGTTCTTGAATCCAGTAAGAGACATCCTTAGGGGGCGTTTGGTTCGCGGAATTTGTTGAAATTAGAATTGGAATTGGAATTTGAATTGTAATTCAAGGAAATTGCTTTTGGAATTTAATATTTTCCAAATGATTTGGAATTCAAAGGAATTGGAATCTATAAAGGGAATTTAAATTTCAAATGCATTTCCAGTGCCAATACATTATAAAGGAATTGAAATTTATCACCCGTTGCAAACCGCCACAACCTCAATGAGCACCAATCATCTCCGCTACATACCACTGACCGCCGCCGCCGTCAGGGTGGACAATCGATCGCGACCACCAACCGCGCCCGTTGCCGAAAACCGACCGCCACCGCCGATCGACCGCCACCAACCGATAACGCCCGTCGTCGAGACACGGTTCAGCAACGACGAGCGGTGACAATCGACGATTAGGGGTGGCGGTGGTCGGCGTCGGTGGCGGTCGGTGGGCGGCGGTGACGACAATTGGGGTCGGCGGTGGTCGGGGTCGGGGTTGGCGGTCGGTGACGGACGACGGCGGTTGGCGGCGGCGGTAGGTGACGGACGGCGGCGGTCGGAGGAGGACGACCGTGGTCAGTGATCGGGGCGGGCAGCGGCGTCGGTGATCAGGGGCGTCACAGTCGGTTGGCGGAGGGCGGGGTGGTAGGTGGCGGTCGGCGGTTGGGGGCGGCGGGGGTTAGGGTTGGCGGGGGGCGTCGGTGGTCGGAGGTCGGGGTCGTCGGTAGTGTCGGTCGGCGGTGAGCGGGGTGGTAGATGGCGGCTAGTGGTGGGGGCAAGAGTCGGTGGAATTTGAAATCTTTCAATATTTGGAAGGATTTTGAAATCCTTTATTTGAAGGAATTTGAGGGAATTAATTCCAATTCCAATTCCGATTCCTTTTTCAACCAAACACGTGAAGAATGAAATTCAAATTCTAATTCCAACGAATTACTATCAACCAAACATAATGACCAATCAAATTCAGATTCTAATTCCATTGAATTTCATTAAATTCCTGCATACCAAACGCCCCCTTAGTCTTTAGTGTGCATATAGTCATTTATAGGGCTTTTATGGATTATCTGCTTATTTTGCATTTTTGTGTTATGTTTTAGTTTCATACTACAATTATATGTGGTTCTTTTTGTCTATGTGCTTGTGAGCGTGTTTTTGGTTTAAATCTGACATCAACTAAGCGTGTCTAACTCTTTATCTATTCTTTCCTATCCTACTTGAGTAGGTTTGGAATCTAGATCTTAGATACGCTTCGTTAACCTGTCTTAGTTGATCTCATTTGTGTGTGCTTGAGTGATTGCTTGAATCCCTACATTATTTGGACCATTAAAACTGTATCATCTCCAAAGATCAAACAAGTATAACAACTAAGAGTTCAATGAGTAACCTTGACTTTTAAGATCCCAAATAGTGGTCCTATCTTGTATTATAAATTTATCTATAAGGAACTTGATGGGGGAATATTATTTTCTAAAATTGCATGAGGTGTGGACTGAACTTAAGGAAACATAATTGATGTTTCTATAATTACAATTTATATCAGCAAATACACTCAGTTAGTAAGAATGTCTCTTTTATTTTTTATTAATACCACAAATTAAACTGTAAATGGAGACAATATGATTCTATGATAGATTTACCTAAATGGCTATATGAAGCAGCCACTGAAATTAGTAAATTAATCAAAGAATCAAGTTAATGTAATTCTTAATGTGTATTGATGATTCATATGTGCCTCTTAGGACCCATATTCTCTCAAACGTTCCTCTTTCATATGTCAAAAGTGTATTTCTTATAATCTCTATCGAAGAATCTCACAGAAAAAATACCATTAGTGTCTGGGTTAATGAAAATAAAATAAAAGTAAACAAAATTCTTAATTGTTCTCAACGTAATTTTAATAGTAAGTGTTTTGAACATGTTGGTAACCCATTAGATACAATAATAAACCAAATTTCCAAATATTAGATACAAGAATAAACCAAATTTTCAAAGATCACAATAAAATCAAAATATAAATCATGATAATAACAAAACAGCTAATACTACCTACTTATAAAACTCTCCTTTCACTACTGAGCAAGTTTAGAAGTTAATGTCATTTTGCATGTGATAAAACTTCTAACATGTCAAGCAATAATAAACCAAATATTCAATGATCATAACAAAATCAAGATAATAACAAAACAGCTAATGGTAAATAATTATACAACTTTTCTTTATCTACTGAGTAGGTTAACAAAATCAAAACTTAAATTAAGATAATATATATATATATATATATATATATATATATATATATATATATATAATATTAAATAGAATAAAATTTAGACCGAAACTTAAAATAAGAGTAATAGCGTTGAACCTCACATGCGCTGAACCACACGGGCCCGTTAAACTGGTACAAAATAAGCGTAATAAATTTGAACCATAGTTTTCTTTGTGGGTTCGAATGCTGGTTTGAGATAACCAATCAGGCAAGGGAAAGAAGGAAGTCTTCCTTCTGAGGGGGAAGAAGTGGCCCGATTTAATTGATTCAATAGTCGACTTGTTTGAATCGAAGAGGAAGAGCCCACTTTCATATTGAATTCAGGGTTTCATTAGCTCCTTGAGGATGGGATTGACATATGGAACCTTTGACAGTGAACCGTTCGTCTACCTCAAGTCTTACACTGAATGACCTCTCTCATCTAATCGATCAGGGAAGGATGTTTTTGAAGATCATCTGGTCTGGCTTGTTACCATTAGTTCCTCTCTCTATAGTCAAGCTAGTAAAAAGAGATATCCTATTGAAGTGAATGTTCACAAAGATCGGGAAGTAGTACCATAAATCCATCCACTCGTGTAATTTTAAGCCGCATATGTCTACTTTTCTTTAATATGGAAATCAAATCAGATCCTATAGTTTAACCATTAGGGGACTAAACCATAAACCACACATAGGTTGTGGCATGTTAACTCGTATAATTTAAACTGAAACTTAAAACGAAATATTTGTAAAATATAAAAAGTATAGGGGACCAAAGTTGAAATTAAAAAAAGATCAAGACTAAGTTGTAAAACATATAAAAGTATTGGGTTAAAATAAAAAATATTAAACATTAAAAATAACTGAAAATATGCATCAAATATGTTACATGCATTTAATAGTGTTAAGCCTTACTTAAACACTTGTAAATGCAAGTTAATAATTAGAATATAGTAAATGATGATTCTATGACAAATATTAAACATAAAGGATCATTAACTAGGGGCGGAGGTTTGTTAGGGCCTGGGGGCCCCGGCCCCATGTATTTGTGCTCCTAAGTAGAAATTTATACGTGCTTTGTTCAAAAAAATTATACTTATTGAGTCCACCCCCCTAATTTATGTCTCGTGACTTTTACCCCCACCCCCTCTACAAGTTTGTTCAAGCTCCACCATTGTCATTAACATAACTTGTTATCACTAGAACGAAAAATGCAAGTTGGTACATACCAAAATAACAAAAAGTGTAATTTACTCTTGAAATAAGAAAAATAGAACCGCAAGTAACACCGTGCCCTAAGAAAAGAGAGGATGGAAGGAATAAGAAAACGGGAAGAGTCTTGCCTTACATGATCTACAACTCATTTTCATAATTGTGAACTCACCCGACCATGATCGTCTTCTCCTTATATTGAATCATCTTTATTCTTCTTTCAACTTAAGGTTTATTTTGTTAATCTTTTAGCATAAAATATTCTTTGTGCACCACCTTAGAAAATTATAACTCAATAACTTCAATGGTCAACCTAAAACTTTATAGTCATGTTATCTTTAAGGATGTGTAGGTCATTCCCGAGTATAGTGTCAACTTATCTAGACAAAGTATCTGGTCAATTATTTTAAGTCTACATTGTATATTAGGACTCTTACCAACAAAAACTCCTGATGACTAGTAAAGAATTCGGAGGCTTAAACTTTGCTGACACCATGCATAAAGGTCAGTCCTTATATGGCATTTAATGCATGCCAATGATGCCATAATATTTGCTAAATTATGGCATAACCGAAGAAATACGAGTCAAACATATGGTTTAGGATTGCATGTGCCGGTGTAGCCGGTGGAATAAGTCCATGCACGTGGTGTGCATGTGTTTAGTTTAGTTGTTATTTTGTTGCTAAAATAATGGGTCAATTGTTTACCCACTTAGTTCTTTTAGCCGTTAGTTTGTTGCGTATTATTGGGTCTTTCTTTGCTATTTAAACCAGCTTGTACTCTGCTTTATGTGTACTTCCTAATCATCAAAAAATCTACTTAAGTTTCATTGTGTCTTGTGTTCATTTAATATCAAAATTTCCAACAATTTTGGTATCAAAGCCTTTATGGCTCCTGTCGACCTCTCACTGTTACTTCTTCCCCTACCATTACTGAAAACGCATCACACTCAAACCCCATGCCTGTCATCCCCATCCCGATGTTTAAAGGTAAAGGATACAAACATTGGAGTATTCGAATGAGAACCATACTAAAATCATTCGAGTTATAGGAAGTCGTCTTTCTGGGTGTCACTGCCATCAATGATGGGTCTCGTGATCATCATGAATTAAAACGGAAGGATGTGTTTCCCATGTCCATCATCCAACAAGGTGCTCATGACAATCTGTTCTCCCATATTGCTGCCACAAAATCAGCAAAAGCGACTTGGATACAATCGTGGTTGAGTTTCAAGAAGATTCACTGGTACAACAGGTGAAATTACAAGGGCTCCGGCGAGAGTTTGAAAATCTTGCCATGAAAGATGATGAAATCATAGGCAATTATTTCTCACGTGTCATGGACAACGTGGGATGGCAATGATCTTATGGTGAGGAATTAACCGATTAAAAGGTTTTAGAGAAAATTCTATGAAGCTTATCATCGAAGTATGACTACGTGATACCTTCGATAGAAGTTATGTTTGATCTTGCAGATGTTACTCCGATCAAGTTGACGGGGCTAATCCAGTCCCAGAAGAGCGAATTAACTGTCGAGCACATATCAGCAGTCCCATTAAAAGACCCGTAAACCAAGATGAGCAAGCGTTGCAGGTCATTCGAGATCAGGGCAGACCTGTACGCGGGCATGGTCACGGTCATGGAGCATTACAGGGACAAGGTTCAGGTCGCGGTTCATTGGATCGTAGCAAAGTACCCCCAATGTCATATGGGTAAAATATGGTCATCTCAAAAAGGACTGTTGGTATAATGATGATCCATAAGTGAATGTCGCTGAACATGAAGAACAACATGAAGACGACAATGATGAACCCCAACACCTGTTTTTGGCCTTTACTAAAACTGATCCGGACTCGCTTGCCTTAATGACACTCATAAGTGAGACTCAAGATGCATCATACAAGTGGTTTGTAGACTCCGAGTGCTCAAACCACATGACCGAGATAAATACAAGCTTTGTTCATCTCAATGAGTCCTTTAAAGTGGGAGTAAAGCTGGGTGATAAGAAACGTCTAGCAGTTGAAGGGAGAGGGTCTGTAAGGAACCAAACTCGAAACAGAGACTACAAAATCCTTAATGACGTGTATTATGCCCCGAAGCTCGAATACAACCTGCACCTTTCAACTTGTCAAATAAATTGTATATTCTGGGTAAAGGGTATCGATTCTTCACAGTCAGCTTATTCAATTCTCTGTAATCTATACACATCCTCATGCTACCATCCTTCTTCCTTACAAATAACACCAGAGCATCCCATAGAGATATGTTGGGTCTAATGAATCCCTTGTCAAGAAGTTCTTGCAGTTGCAACATGAGCTCTTTCATTTCAGACAGGGCTAGAGGATATGGTGCTTTGGTAATAGGTTGGGCTCATGGCAGTAGATCAATCTAAAATTCTCTCTCTCTATCAGGTGACAGATCACCTGGGAATACATAAGGAAAGTCACGTACCACTGGTACATCTGACAACTCTTTTGCTTTATCTTTAACATCCTTGATATAAGCTAGATACGCCCCATAGCCTCATCTTATAAATTTATCTGCTTTAATCATGAAATTACCTTTGGTACTTTGCAGACGTTATCACTGTAAATTATAACTGGACTACCATTGGAAGCTGTTAATTAGATTATCTTTTGTTGACATATATGTTGGCATCATGGGCAGCTAACCAATCCATTTCAAGTACGACATTGAAACACCTAAAGTCATGGCAAACAATTGCGCAGGAAAGTAATGACCTCTTAGTTTTATACGGCGTTCATCTAACACCCTGGCTATTATAATGGATTTACCATCCGTGGTTTCCACTTCAAACTCGTCATCTATTTTCCTAGGTTCAATACATGGGGTAGTACAAAAAGATGCAGATACAAAACTTCTACTAGCACCACTATCAAATAATATAGAAGCACAAACATCATTGATGAGAAACATACTTAACACCACATATGAGTCCTTCCTTGCCACTTTCTTATTCATGGTGAAAGCCCTTGAACTGGCCTTGGGCTTTCCATCATCCCCTTGTCATCCTTCTCACTTCTTCCCAAGCTCCCGGCTTAGCTTTCCTATAATCCTTGTTGTAGTGCCTCGACTCAATACAGTTGAAGCACCTTTTTAATTACGGGCACCCTCTGGCTATGTGACCAACT
The DNA here is from genome assembly GCA_024085815.1 of Flaveria linearis. NCBI lineage: Eukaryota > Viridiplantae > Streptophyta > Magnoliopsida > Asterales > Asteraceae > Flaveria > Flaveria linearis. The sequence goes on along the minus strand of CM044013.1, from coordinate 63,132,604 downwards.
TTCCCACACCTATAGCGTCCATAGCTACCCTTTGACATTCTACCTGATGCCTCCTTCCACACTTTCCACAGTCCCTGATTTCAGCAATCACCTTCATAATTGTCTGCTTTTTATCCACCATTGCTTTCATGTTTCCCGGTTGGTAGTTAGCATTTCCATACCTCTTCCCATTACTGTTCCAAACCTTCTTTGGTTCACCCATTGTTATCGAACTCCGATGATCATACAATCTTCCACTAAGATCCACTTCTGACCTAAAAGTACCAGGTTGGGTAGTAACCATTTCCCTATGAATGTTAATAATTAAACCTTATATGTACCTTTTAATCCTCTTCGATTCTGGAGTCACCAAGTCCGACACCTGACGTGCCATTTCATTGAATTTTGATGTGTAATCCTGGTGTGTCATGTTTCCAGCTTCCAAGCTCACGAATTCTTGTTCAATCTTATCCATTTCCCTTTTTGGGCAGTACTCCTCTATCACCAATCTCCTCATCTCAGGCCACTTCATCTTCTTAACAGCCTTTTCCCCAAGAGCGCTAACAATGTTATCCCACCAACATAGTGTTGGGTCCAAAATTGAATGGGAAGCAAACTTCACTTTCTGGTCTTCCCGGAACTCATTGATTCTCAATACTGCCTCATTTTCCCTAATCAAATTTAGGGGCTTATACCTTTGAAAAGCCCCATAGATACACCCCTTTGCCACTTCTTCAACCTTGGAGTCATCATCTTTATTGTCATCACTACTTTCCTTAGTCTTAAACACCTTCTTTTTATCAACCTTCTTCTTAACCGTATATTCTCATCATCACCCTTGACCTGTTCCATCACCTCTGTAAACAAATCGGGTATCATATTAGTCAAAATTTGGTACACCCCTCTTGGGCAATAGCTTTTTTCACTGTTTCCTTTAGCTTTGCTTGCTTATCAGTAGGCTCCTCAGCTTCAGTTTCTAACTCAACTGCTTCCTCAACTGGCTTTCTGGTTGACTTTACTGCCGGTTTTACAGCCTTGCTTGCTGCTTCTTTTGCTTTGGCAGGGGGTTTCCCCTAGTACTTCTTTGAGTAGCCATAGCTAGATCTGTTTCTTTGGTGCCATCTCTCTACTTCCTATACGATTAGAAATATCAATATGGTCTGCCAAGGCAAGTTTGGATTATTACAAGTTTTGTAAATTTTTAATAACAATGGCTAGTTGTGATTAACTACTTATAAAACTTTTCATATCCTTAACTCTCCTATCCAGAGCCACACTAACACGCGAACCTACTATCCTTATTCTAAGCATATATATATATCTCATAAATTCAGGTAGGCATAATAGTTAAGGTTATTTTACTTTATCCTCAAGTCTAACTTCAGTAACAAGGCACTACATATCTGAATAATATTTACAACATTCTTCATTACCTCTTGACATGGAGCTTCTTGGGCTGGCATCCTTTTACCTGGTCCCATTTTCTGTTTAAGTTTAAATTTATAAAATAGTTTTTCCAAATCTATTAAACATTGGCTTTGATACCAACTTGTACGGCCCTGGTTCCGGGAAGCCTCATAGTTGGTCATTCACAGCATATCAAAGATTTAAAACATTTATTCAAGTAAACGTTGCAGCGGAAATTACTTTATTTCAAACTCGTCATGACATAATTTAAAGAAAACATTATCATTGTCTTAAAGACATCAAACAAGTCTTAAAAGAGTGTTTAACAATTTTCAAAGATTTAGGATGCCAGTCTTCAGTAGCCAAGAAGCTTTGGATCCATGCCCCCATCCTTTTAAGCCCAACAGCTCACCTGTCAAACTAATATGCATACAAAAGTTAACTTCGCTGAGTGAGTTCTAGGTTTACTTTATCAAGATAATCATTTAGTAAGATATGTTATCTTTATCATTCCAAAGTAGTCATCACAAGTGTCACACCCCAACCTTAACGGCGGAAACATCAAGTTGTGATGGTTAAGATTGTTCATGCCATACAACGCTAATTTAAAATGACAATATTATTAAATACCAATATTCATGACATACATTTAAGAAATAACATAAGTTCCCCACAATTAACAAAACATAAGAATTCTAACGACAAAAGATAATAAATATCTTTTTATTTTAATCTAGTTCTAACCCTAGATTGTAACAAGTCTTCAAAGCAAGCAAAGCAGTATCATTTCCTAAAACATGTTAAAAATAATGATCAACATAATGTTGGTGAGTTTTCATAGGTTTTTATACATAGATATATATACCAAAGATGGTAATTCATGTCAAAGGTTATTGAATAAAGTAAGTAAAGATGGATAAACAAATGTAACAATCAAAACTTGACAAATATGACCACAATAACGATTAAACAATTAGCTAAGTGTATTTGGTTCCCATAGTGCTCAAGAATATGACACCAGGAGCCGGCAATAACCTCGGTTGTAGCACCAAATAGGCTTGTCAGGCCCATAGATCTATGATGTTGCTAGGCTAGTAATAGTTAATGATTGTATTTTACAAGAGTCATCACATGATAATTACAATAGTTCAAATAATCATGACAAATAAGATGAATTGCACAAGTGTTATAAGAGTAAAAACATGTTTACAAGTGTGTTTATAATAAGGTTAACATGTTTCACCCCAAAAGTGTGAAATAATATAAAATGGGATATGAAAACTTATATGGATTATAAGGATGAACAAATAAGAAGGTCTTATACTAAACGCCGAAGATTTGCTAAAGTTCGACCTAAAGAACAACGTATTAAGTTAATCATGATTATTATGTTAACAATACACAGGAATCCACGGTTTAAGTTTGGGATTTTTGGATAGCAATGTGATATTATAACGATGTTGTTTATAAATCATTTAGTCCACAATTCAAAATTCTAAGTTAGTTACATTTTACTATTATTTTAATATTTAAAGAATTTCATGATAAAATCATTAATAAGAAGTTAAGCTTCTATTATCAAACAATTATTATTTACTATTTGATACATTAGTAAATTTAAAAATTTCAAATGATTAAGATAATTCTATTAATCCCAATAGATGCACATTTTAGATATGTATATATATATATATATATATATATATATTTATTTATTTATTTTCTTTTAAATATATATAATTTAAACTTGTAAACATATATTATAAAAATGAAGGATTTATTAAATTAAAATTCTTAGGAATCAAAGAAGATTAATTTCTTTAAAATTAAATTTAATAATAAATTATATTTATTAATAATTTATATAATTTCCAAGATAAAAGAATTAAAATTTTATTAACCAAATTTCTAGAAAATTTAAAAGAAAATAATTTTATTTGGTTTTTGTTTAAAAACGATTTTCATAAAATTAATAATAATACTAAAATATTTTCTGCGTTTTAGAACCCACTAAAAACACATTTTAAAATGAATTGCAGGGGCTTGGGTTCGAACCTGGGTCCCCTGCCTCACCACACCATGCCTTAACCACAGGATCAAGGCCCTGTTTTCTGTTATCAAACATAAAAATTTATTTGAAACATAACCCACCAAAATCCCCCAATTCATAAGAACCCTAGATTCTTTGATGAACAAATCGAGCCCCGCTTTGTTGTTATTACCCAAATTAATCATGGGGCTTTCGATCCCCACATCAAACCGTGCATATCCATGTAACCAATTACCTGTTTCGAAGTGGTAACCAACGGGGTGGGTAGAAGAGGGTCATGACAGTTGTCGGAATCAATTTGTGATGTGTATGTGTGTTTTGGTAAGATTAACAATGCAGATTGCTTAAGAAAGTCGTTTTGAAGGTTTCCCCTCCGTTTATATACCTCAATTGCAACCGATTCGAGTTGAAGGGTTCCATTTACAGTGGGGGTTACATGTGGATTTTGATTGTGTTAAAGATCGTTTCAAGTGTAATTAATCATACTAATAACTTCGATATGATTAGATAAATGTTTGTACAGGTTTAATTGCATTATCATTAAGTTTTAAGTGTTGAAACGGATTTGATTTTTGAGGAGGTTCGGTTTTGAGTTGAAAGGGTGTTAATACCGCTATTAAACTCACATAAACATGTATGTTCGAGTTCGAATCGGTTCCACGAATAATTTGGTATGCTTTGGGGTCAAAACCGAGGCTTAAAAGCCGGTTTTTGGGGTGGCCGGAGCCAGCCGGAATTGTGGCTGGAGGTATGGCTGGAAAATCGGGGGAGAAGAAAGAGAAAGAGTGTGGGGGTTTTGGTTTTAAGATTTTACAACTTTGGTCCCTGTAGTTTTAGGTTTTGTATTTCTAAACCAAATTTAATTTTTAGTTAAAAAAGATATTACAGTTTAGTCCCTTTAGTTTTATTGTTATTATTTCATGCCCAAACTAATAATTTATAAGTTTTATTTAATTTATACATAAATAGATTTTTATTTTATATACTATTTTATTTATTTAATATGTTATCTCTTACTGGTGTTATTACTAATACATATTAATCCTTTATGTCGGTGGCTACAGTGGCCACCGACCCCACCGACCTCAAATAAAACCCTAATCCCTTTCCTACGCTCAGAGAGGAGAGAATGACGGAGGAAGATAATCGACAACCCTCCCTCCGCGCTCCTCTTCACCGACGCCCTCCCTCCGCCACTCCTCTTCACCGGTGCTCTCCCTCCGTTTACTTTCCTCTCTGATTTGCAGGTTCGTGATATTCGCTCTTTTGCTCTGTCTTTGTTGTTTGGCTCCGTCGCCCCCACCCTTCCCCGCCGGCCGGGTTTTTTGGGTGAGTTTCTTCAGTTTGTTGATCTGCTTTTGTTGTTTGGTGAGCAACAAGTTACTGTTGATCGGTGACTGATGTGTTAGCTCATGGCCCCCAATCTTTCATTTGTCGAAAGATTAACGAGAGTAGGGTTTCGATTTTGGTTCTCTAGGCTAAGGTAGCTAAACCTGTTGTATAATTTTGTATGTATAGAAGAAGATAGCGAAAGGGGGCGTAATTATACATACCCATTAGATATAATTTGTGGGTTTGTTTGGTTTTGGCATGGGTGGGTGTTTTCCATGCTTTGATTCATCAAAAAAAGAAGGAAATGGTGTAAAAGAAGTGGTGAAGAAGGATGTTGGGAAAGAGGGTTCAGCTGCTCATCAATCTCATCATGTCACTAGAGTTAGTTCAGGTGATTAGACTTCTTTTCATCTTGAATTTTGATTTTTTTATGTAATTTCTTTGGGTGTGTGATGTGAGGGACTTCAATTTGTATGCTGATCTGTTGAGTTGATTAGATTTTTTTGATTTGATGAAATAATGTGGTGGTTCAAGATTGTAATTTGAAGACCTGCTTCAAAAATGGGGATGGGAACTGCACAATTGATAATCTGATATGATATTGCAATTTTAAGATAATTTTATGTTTGCTTTAGTTTTATGTGTCTCTAATTTCATAATTTTTATAGGGAAATCGAAATCCCGTGTTAATTTGGATCCTAAGAAAGACCAGATGGTTACAAAAGATGGGCAGACAACAAATATTGCAGCGCACCATTTTCATTCAAACTCATCAAACTGTAAGTGTTTTGATGAATGTTTGGGAGAATCAGACTGCAGCATGGCCTGTTGCTAACCCGATTGTAACCTGTGGTTCGGTTATTGATTCAAGTTTTCTAAGTAGTTTTGTGGTCAACCTGTTTCTTCATGTTAAGGTAACTTTTACACAAATTTCATGATTTTGATTTTTTAAAGTGGTCTTTTGAAGAATCTAGGTAGAAAAAAGGATTAGAACTTTTGGTCAAACTGACTAACCATATGTCTATTAATATTGAATGGTATTTAGCGACTACCTCCGAAACAAATAAGAGAATACAACACACTTATTAATAAACCACCTAACGCTACCAAATACGGGACAAGAATGCATAAGTTTTTCACCTTTGCATATCAATCTGCATATAAATAGTCACTTCCTAAAATGATGACTAATAAGATCTCAGGTGGAGTCTTTTAAAGTCTTCATGTGTTACATATAAAGTCAGATATTGCACAATCATCTTAGCTTCATCACTTTCAATTAAAACACAAATTAGATTAAGAACACTTCATGATCACCATCCTATCAAAGAATGTCCATGGATTTCTTGATTTCAATGACAAGACCATCCTAAGTCTATTTTAGAAAGAGTTATTATTACGTGAGGTGGACCTTATAACTTCTCTTTTTCTCTAATAATAGCAAGTCTTTAGAACCATGGAACATGATATTGATACTTTTCTAAAAGAATGATTGAAACATGCTAACTTGGTAGTTTGTTGTTGAGATGGTATGTGGACCTCTGTTGTAATATTTGAGGACTCTATGGTAGTGGTAAAAATTTTCACTCTGAAATCACTTTATCATGATTTTTTATAATGATTTTTGGTTTTTAAGTTCTAATATTTTATGTATTAACCAATTTTATTAAAGACGTCTTAGCTTATATTAGTAGTATGATGGAGATGATACAGGGGGTGAGATGGGAGATGGACCATTGTTTTACCTATTTTATCATTTGTGAATACAAATTATTGTATTCTTGTATTTTTTCTAAATCTAATAATTTTTATATTTGTAATGATCTGGTCTACCCATGATGAGTATCTTTATTTTGTGTGGGTTATGCCTATAATTTAGCTGGCTTTCTTCTTGCAGCCGGAGAAAAGGTAATTTTGAATCCATTTTCATGAACATAACTCATTATATTGATATCGGTGTGTTATACTGCTATCCTTACACTGTGTGGGTTGTATTGTATATTAATTAGCAATGTGTTCTTGATCTATTTTTAATTATCTTGAATTGTAAAGGGTCAACGATTCGCAATGCCTCTTTCAAGAATTGCTTTAGAGTCACCAGCTGGAGCAGCTTGTGGTCAGGTTTGAACATACAATCTTGTCAAGTAAAGCTTACAATTAGTTTCGGTCTTTTAATTTTCTGAGCCAAATGATGTTCAGGCTGATGATATTCAAAATGAGGCGAATGAGCTTTTAAGAATCAGAGATTATCTTTTTAAGGAGTTGGCTCAAAAGACTGGTCAACCGGTGGAGCAGGTATATCATATAAAATTTCACCAACACATTTTAAGGGGGTGTTTAAAAGTGTATTTGGGAACTGATCATGTGATTTTTAGTTATTAGCATCAGATAATCACCTATGATATGGTTTGTAGCACAATACATCGTTTGGAGTTATTTCTGATTTTTGAAAAAGAGAGAATGTTCCAGAAATCATTATATTAGGTGATTAATGATAGAATGTTTAAATTTTAAATGTGTCATATTATTTTGTCTAATATAGTAACATATTTATAAATTATATTAATCTTTAAAGTTAACTTGCATAATTCTAAATTTCCAAGATTTTAACCTTTTCAAATGCAATAAGAAATAAGAATCACTTTATGACTTTATCCAAACACTAAAGAGTAATTATTACTACTTCTGTTAGAATAATCAGATAATTTGTTTCATATCCTCATCCAAACACTCCCGCATATAAGGTTTTTTTATATGTTAGGCATGGCCATATCTCACAAACCATAATGTGCAGGTTCACAAGGACTTAAGTCGGATTAAGAGGTTCAATGCCCAGGAAGCTTTGGAATATGGACTCATTGACCGAATCGTTAGACCTCCCCGTATAAAAGCTGATGCACCTCGGAAAGAAGCTGGTATAGGTCTTGGTTAGTCTACTTGTCATTAGAAAAACTATGTTTTTTATGGTCTCCTATTTCATATTTTTTGTGCTTTGTGGTATTTTAGTATTTATATTAGTCAACAGAAAAGTATCATGAAACTGTCAAGAACTTCATTTGAGTTAAATAGAACATCAGTTTCTTTGTTGTCTAATATTCTATTGAGCAAGACAAGGGTGGGAGCTTGTACATTTGTGGGTGTCTAGGGACTGGAAAATCACTTTCAGTGGATAATGTGAAGGGTTGTTTCGCTGTTTGGGCTAAAGAGGTGATTTGGTCAGCTTGATTGTTAATTTAGAATGCTGATTTGAAATGTCTTAATGGAAATAGTGAATTCATTATTATGTATTGCTTTAGAATGTAGGTCATTTAGTAGGGGGGACTTGATTGAACAAAACAATAAGTTGAGGCTCGAGGCGTATGTACTGTCCACTATTTTCAAGCAGGTAGTTTCATTATGTGAATCTATTTGTTAATACTATCCATTAATTGTAATTTTCTAATTATAATGAGTGAAATTATAAACGTTTATGCAGATAAAACTACTCTTTCAAACCGGCTTTGCTGAGAGAGAGCTTCAAAGCTACACGTCAGTCATCCATGCAAATGTCTATCAGACAATAAAAGTACGAAACACTTGAAAGGGTGTGTCTGGATTGTAATTCTTTGAATTTCACATCAGTTTGCAAATTGTGAAGTATAACAAAACTGATTTGAAAATTTACCTTTTTTTATGATGTTGAGGATGGCATGGCTATCATCTTAAGTTCAAGTTTTTTCATGTTTTAATAGATATTACATGATGGGGCAAAGGAGTTGGCTTTAAGTGAGGCAGGTTATCAGTTGACAATAAGGTAGTGCTCATTGACTGTATTATACTATTTTACATATCAGCAGAGAGAGCTTTTGTGTGAGATAGATTAGTTTTATGATGTTTTATCATGTTTTAATAGATTTTCATATCTCCGTTATTTTCAAGATTCTTTTCAGGAGGTTTCTGCAATTTAAAAGGAACATTCGGGTGATGTTTACATGGATACTTCGACAAGATTTGTTCTACATCTTGGCGATGAAAGATCAAGGTAAACCACACATCTTAATGAAGGTTTATTCGTTTGATTCATTACCTTAAACTTAATTTCAGTATTCATGATTGATTTACATGGTAATTTTGTGAGTTGCCAATAGCAGACCCCTGGTCTGGGGTTGATTTTAGAACCTGTTAATGGTACACACAGGAAATGATTTTTTAGAATTAGGGAATTAAATTATTCATGAATCAATTTATTGGTTAGGGATTTATTAGATAGAGATTATAGAAGATATGAAAGATGTATTAGAAAGATTAAACCCATTTTGTGGGTTTCTGGCATTATTGAAAGCTTCAAGAGTCGTGATAAAGGAGGAGGAAGATTAGTGCCTTATTTGAATGGAGATAAATAGTACTTATAGGACCCCCTTTTCTCTTAAACCAACTTTTATGTGTTCTTGCATGTTTTATTTTTGATTTACAGTTTATTTTGATTTGAATATTTTTGTGTTCGTGCGTATGTTGCTTTTGATCTACAGTTTTCTTCATGCCCACTATTGATGAAGAAGATAAATATGGTGATGATGATAAAGACGAAGTAATCTATTTCGTTGGAAAGGTTAACATTTCATTGGAAATGTTAACATCACTTTAATCAAACCAAATTAAGGAGGTAAATCTTTAAAAACTATTGGCATAACATGGATACAACTTCATTAGTTAGGGAGAAATCAAACCATATCTTTTTTTAATATAAAATTTGATAGTTTCAATTATTACATCATAAAATAAACTACAAGACCCCGCGGCAACGCGCGGGTGCACTTGCTAGTTATTATTATTATTAATATTACATTATTAATATGATTATTATTATTATTAACACTAATACTGCAAGTATTATTATTATTATTGTTGTTGTTGTTGTTGTTGTTGTTGTTGTTGTTGTTGTTGTTGTTGTTGTTGTTGTTGTTGTTGTTGTTGTTGTTGTTGTTGTTGTTGTTGTTGTTGTTGTTGTTGTTGTTGTTGTTATTATTATTATTATTATTATTATTATTATTATTATTAGTTACCTAATTATTTAATTATATTCAACCTATAATGATACAAGAAATTACTAATAAGTCCTTGTATTTGCATTAATAACAAACAAACCCTTACAAGAGATAACGATGTTACAAACGTTTAACAAAATTACGAAAGGTCACAGTCTCCCCAACTTTAAGAAATTTCGTCCCGAAATTAAAAACAAGACTAAAAAAAAGATAGAGATATTTCTTCTTCATGTGATCCTCGCATTCCCAGGTGAACTTAGCTCCACGTTTGTTTTCCCAACGGACTTTGACGATCAGCGTGGTAGTTGTTCGGTCTTCTTCAGGGTTCAATCCATTATCTCGACAGCTTTCTCAACGAAATACAATGACTCATCAATTTGGATTTCCTCCAAAGGAACATGCAAATTTTCATCGGCCAGACATTTTCTTAAGTTTGAGACATGGAAGACGGGATGAACCCCACTAAGTTCAGAAGTTAGCTCCAGTGTAAGCTACTTTCCCAACTCTTTTTAGAATTTTAAAAGGACCTACAAACCATGGGGCAAACTTCCCCTTCTTCCCAAAACGAACAACACCCTTCCATGGAGAGACCTTAAGAAGGACCATGTCATTGACTTGAAACTCCAATGGTTTGTGTCTTTTATCCGCGTAACTCTTTTGATGACTTCTAGACACCTCAAGGTTATTATGGATTTTGGAGACTTTCTCAGTCGTTTCTTGAATGAGTTCGGGACCAGTAATGAAATTCTCACCAATGTCAGTGCAGCAGATCGGAGAACGACATTTACGACCATATAAAGCCTCGAATGGTGCCATCTTGATGCTTGAGTGGTAGCTATTGTTACACGAAAATTCTGCTAAAGGGAGATGCGTATCCCAGTCACCACCAAAATCAAGGACACAAAGACGCAGTACGTCCTCAAGGGTTTGGATTGTTCGCTCGGTTTGACTGTCCGTTTAAGGATGGTAAGCCGTGCTTAAATCCATTTGGGTACCCAAGAATTCTTCCATCGAAGACTAGAAATGTGAAGTAAAACAAGCATCGCGATCAGAGATAATATGCAACGGCACACCATGACGGCTCACAATTTCATCGATGTAGATACGAGCCAATCTTGAAACCTTGTAAGTGTCTCGTATTGGTATGAAATGTGCCGTTTTGGTCAAACGGTCAACAATCACCCATATACTATCATGGCCACAAGAGGTACGTGGTAACTTGGTTAGGAAATCCATAGATATGTGTTCCTATTTTCACATAGGGATTTCGGGTTGTTCAAGTAAACCACTCGGCCGTTGATGTTCGGCCTTGACTCTTGCACATATGAGGAACTTAGAAAAATAAGACGCAATATCTTTCTTCATTCCCGGCCACCAATATTGGCCACGCAGATCCATGTATATCTTATCAGACCTGGGATGAATAGAATATTGGGTTTGATGAGCTTCATTCATAATGAAGTGATGGAGATTATCACGATCTGGGATCCAAAATCGATTCAAGAAATACAACTTGCCATTTGGTTTCGTCTCCAATTGAGGCCAGACTTAAGCACTAGTTCTTCATCCTTCCCTTCCTCGGTTAATACCGCTAGTTGAGCCTCGCGAATGCATAACTCGAGATCACTATCAATCTTTATATTTTGAAGCATGATAGTAGCCTCGTTAACATCCATGTGAATCTCAGTATCAAATTCCCCTAACGTGTCAAACCATTGCCTTCGATCTCAGATTTCTTGAAGCGAGACAATCTTATTGTGGATCTTGTGACTTAGCGCGTCGGCTACAATATTCGCCTTTCCAGGATGATAGCGAATGTCACAGTCGTAGTCGCTAATCAACTCAATCCAATGTCTTTATCTCATGTGGAGATCCTTTTGATTGAACACGTGTTGATGACTCTTATGATCAGTGTACATTATGCATTGCGCCCTATACAGATAGTGCCGCCAAATCTTCAAAGCAAAAAACCACGGTACCAAGTTCAAGATCGTGGGTTGTCTAGTTCACTTCATGAACCTTCAATTGCCTCAACGCTTATGATATGACCTTTCCTCGTTGCATGAGAACACAACCAAGACCTTGGCTAGAGGCATCACAGTACACGGTAAAATCGTTATTTCTATTGGGGAGGGTTAGGATAGGAGCGTTACACAACTTGCGTTTCAATGTCTCGAAAGCCTCTTCTTGTTCGGGTCCCCATTCAAAAAGTCAATTCTTTTGGGTTAGCACCATAAGCAGTTTAGAAATCTTCGAGAAGTTTGCAATGAACCTACGGTAATAGTTCGCTAGACCCAAAAAAGAATGAACTTTGGTTGGGGTCGTGGGAACACACCAGTTTTTCACGACTTCTATTTTTACAAGGTCGGCGTGAACGTGAATTCTTTGGCTATTCAGCACATGACCTAGGAATTGAACTTCTTCAAGCCAGAACTCGCACTTAGAAAGCTTGGCATATAGTTGTTCCTTCTTCAAAATTTCGAGAACTTGTCGCAAATGATACTCATGATCGGTTTTTGTCTTGGAACATATGAGAATATCATCAATGAACACAATCACGAATTTGACCAAGTACGGTATACATACTCGATTCATGAGATCCATGAAAATAGCAGGTGCATTAGTCAAGCCAAAAGGCATAACCATGAACTCATAATGTCCATGTCGAGTATGGAACACGGTTTTTGGAATGTCGTTGTCGTGAACACATAGTTGATGATACCTGAAACGTAGATCGATCTTTGAGAATTGTGTAGTTCCTTGAAGTTGATCGAAGATATCATCGATTCGAGGAAGAGGATATCGGTTCTTGATAGTGAGCTTGTTGAGTTCCTGGTAGTCGATGCACATACAGAAAGAACCATCTTTCTTTTTCACAAATAGCATGGGTGCACCCCATGGTGAAGAGCTAGGTCGAATAAAACCCTTATCGGTCAACTCTTGCAGTTGACTAGCTAGTTCTTATATTTCAGACGGTGCAAGACGATAAGGTGACTTAGCCACAAGATTCGCACAAGGAATCCAATGATTTTGAACTCAACTTCTAGCATGGGAGGTAATACACTAAGATCCTTGGGAAACACCTTGGAAAGATCTCGCACGACAGGAATATCCTTCAATTCTTTACCCTTGGCTTTCGTGTTGACTACGTAAGCCATGAAAGCTATGTAGATTTTACTTAAGCACTTTTTGGCCTTGATACAAGACATGAGTTTGAGTCTTTGGGATGATCTCACCCTAAAGACTTTTAAAGTATCACCCGATGGTAAAGGAATTCGAATGCACTTCTCAAAGCATATGATTTCCACATGTTGCCTGGCTAACCAATCCATGCCAATAATAATGTCGAAGCTCCCCAGTTGCATAGGAATAAGGTCGATGAGAAACTCATTCTCATTAAGACTCAAGGTACAATCACGTATCACGACGTCGACTTTGATAGATTTGCCATCGGCTACTTCGACCGTAAAGGATCTTTCTAAGTTTGAACGTGCCTTAGTAAGAATAGGCTCGAACTCTGAAGACACAAAACTCTTATCCGCACCCGAATCAAAAAGTACAGAAGCATATCTACTATTTACAAGATACATACCTGATCAGATGATAAACTATTATTGGCACATGGAAAGCAGGCAGGGATTTTACGAGATAAAAGAACGATTAATGATAAATAAAGACGTACCATTCATTACGTCATTGTTAGCTTGAGCTTGGTTAGCATTGATATTTAAAGCCCTTCCACGAGCCGGTGGCATAGTTTCCGCATTGCGAGGATATTATGGACAAAAATGTCCAGGTTTACCACAGTTGTAGCAGACTTGATTGGCAACCAACGCATCATTCTTCGGAGCACGATGGCAAGTAGCCACCAGATGTCCATACTTCCCGCACAACGAGCAAATTCGGAAAGGAGTATTCCCCGCATGATGGTACTTGTAGGTGTTGCACATCGGGTACAGCCCAGTATAAGCCCTTGCCACGGGAGCTTGATTTGCCACGACAGCTTGCCTTTGAGGGGCATTTGGTGCTGTCACCACATAGTTACGAGCCGGTATGAATTTGCGCTTCTTGCCCTTAAAAGACGACTCGATCTTCACCTCCTTTGTTGCCTCGGGATTCACCTTCACAGTAGTCTTGGCACCCTTCACCGTCAAGGTACCAACCTTAATATGGTTTTCAGTAAGCTGGGCAGTGATATTAATCACCTCCTCCAAAGTTATGGGCCTACTTCCCACCACAGCATTTTGAATTTAAGGTGGTACCCCCTTAATAAACTTCTCGATGTTGCGGGGCACGGTATCCACCATATGTGGTAGGAGCGTGCTCAGTTCATGATGTCGGGTGGAGTAAGCCAAGTGGTTGCCACTATCTTGCTTGAGGTTCCAAAATTCCTCCAAATTTTGCAGTTCACTTCTTAGTGTTAGGACGTAGTATTGAATGAAATACTAATTGATAAACGTGTATACCGAATCAAATAGTGCGTGTAACACCCGGAAAATTTTAAAACCGAGTCAAGTGATAGTGATGGGCTCGGATGAAAACCATATAATAAGTATAAAATAGTTGCGGGTATTACACCGGGTTAACCCTCTGGGTCACGAGTTTAACGAGTTTGGGGTCCCGGGAACGCCTGGCATATAAATAGATGGATCAGCTGAGCAACTCTCATTTTCACTCAAATGCCATTCTAGAGAGAGAAAGTGTAGAGAGAGAAAGTGCCGAATTGAAGCTCGGGTGGTCAAGAATCGAAGGCTGGTGTTTGTGGACTCCTAAACTACAAGAATCAAGGTAAGAAACGTATCTAAATTGCCACATTTGGTGAAAAACCCGAGTTTGGGTTTTTGGGTTTTTAAAGTGGCAAAATCACCCCAAAACACACGTTTTAGAGTAAGAAAACGTGTAATGAGCTTAGATATAGCTTCCTGGATGATAATCCAAGGGTTTGGGTGGAAAGGATTGGATTTTTGGGCTGAAACGAGCTGATTCGTAAATTTCAGCTCGTTTTGCGAATTTAAGGTCTCGACCAGCGAAACTGTAAGTTCGTCCAGCGAAACTGGAAGGATTTACAGTGAAGTTACAGTTTCGCTGCAGCGAAACTACATATTCGCCTGAGCGAAACTATGGTTTCGCTGATGACTATGTCAATGCCCAAGTTGACCTTAGATATTGCGAAACTAGGGAATTCCAACGAAAGTTGGGCGCTCGAGGTAGCGAATCTGTCCAGCGAAACTGGCAGAATGCTGCCCAGCGAAACTAGCAGCGAAACCGCTGATTCGCCCGGCGAAACTACTGGCGAATTTACGGGCGAAACTACCTGCGAACTTAGTAGCGAAATTAGGCAGAAATTAACTCTTTTGAGTGTTAACTTATCTGCAGGCAGTGTAGTGTGACCCGCGACTTTAAGGCTTGATTGAGAAGCTGCTTGTCAAGCACAGGTGAGTTCTAGGACCCCTCATTTACTGCTTTTAAATGATTTTTGGGGCTGGAACACATATAAACTGGTTTACTGACGTATGTATGTATGACCCATTTGGGTATAATGTTGTGTTATACGTCTAAGGTATGATTGTGGATTCGGCACGTTATATAAGGTCCTAGTATGAGTCCCCACGGTCTTGGAGGGACAGTTAGTGCTACTGCACCAGGATGACGCATAGTAAGTCCCGGATTAGGGAAAAATACGAGAGTAAGTGCCTAGTGATGATTGATGATGCGGGCTATGTATGTACGAGGTTATGTATGACGATGATGATGATGTATGTATGATGTAATGTATGATGATGTAAGTATGATGTTATGAATGATGATGTATGTATGATGCGTGTGTTCCTTATAAAAATGTATGAATATCTTTATACGGCTTTACGTATGAACGAATGAACAAAGTATTATGTAACGTAAAGTGAAAGATAACGAAAGTGGAACACGATGATGAATGCATGTATTAACGAATGAACGAATGATTTAAAAGATGATGAATACATGCATTAATGAAAGAACGAATTATGTCTTGCAAGCATTGAATAACGCGATTGGTCCTTCTCTGTGATTGACCATGGTCATGGTACCTCTACCGCTTACCTCTAGTACCGTGGCATACGTTTTGTTGTTCATATGTTGACTTCGGCCCGGTAGCTAATAACGATCGGGGTGTAGCATATGGTATTGGTACAATTCACCTTTCAATGCGCAAGTAAGTATGAACGGGATTCTTGTCATTCGACCACAGTAATCATAGCCAAGTGCTATGAAGTGGGTAAAGCCTGACAGAATCCATACGAGAAGTGAAAGATAACGATGAATAACGAATGATGAAGATAATAACGAATATTATCTCTGTGTACGTATGATGTATGAACGCATGCACGAAAGGATACTTTTAAATAAGTAAAAGTATGTTATTATAAAACTAGAACTCACTCAGCAACGCTGACTTTTTATGTGCTTCCAGTTGGCAGGTAGCGTTGCTGGGGATGGCACGAGGCGGCTACTCAGCTCTTTTGGGATGGCATTCACTTTTTGATTATGCTGCAACGTCATGTGTTGCGGGCCCATAACGCACGTAACTCATCACGTTGCATGCCATAACGAGATTTCTTGAGGATTCCCATAAAAGGGATTACTTAAGAAATCTTCTTTAGATTTTGATAAGTTTGCCACGCATTGGGTGCGTGTGCATAGCACATGCAACGAAATATGTTGCATGAGAATGTCAAGAGTGTTCCTTAAGGGTTCCGATGTACGGAATTACTTAAGGAATATTCTTTAGTATAAAAATATAATTTTTATATTCTTGAACTTAATATCTCCTCTAGAGGTCGCTGTATGACCCTATGAGGAGAGACAAAGTAGAGAAAGCTGCATTTTGTAATCAAGTCAATTATGTAATGACTTTTATGAACAAATGAGAATGCATATGTTATTAATTCCGCTGCGTTATTTTATGATAATATACATTATGTATGTTTTACCTGCGATGAACCACCAACCGTAGGGCGCCCGGGAGCGGGGCCTTACAAGTTGGTATCAGAGCAAAGGTTTAAGTAAAATGGGTAAATTTTCAAAAATAAACCTAAAACTTAAACTGAGGAATGGGACAAAAAGGGGATGAATGCCATCGGAGTAGCTGCGTGCCATCAGGTATTTTCTTAATGATAATCAGAGTTATGTGCGCGTGTAATGTGGTTTATGTGTGCTGTTAGATTTAGATACTGATGTAGTCAGTAAGGGTAATGCTTGGGGTGCGAAAAGTAGAGTAAGTGACTAATCACAACTGGCCACTGTAATTAGCAACTTACTGTACTTGACATAAACTGAGCTATTTCCTTGAATGACCGTGTTGGTATTTGAACCTTTCAGTGTGAGATAGAAGATGGTCGGTGGTAGATCATCTAAAGCCCCACTTGGTGGAGGCAGTGGCGGAAGTGGTGCGGAACCACGAGCCACAAGAGGAAGGCCTAGACAAGAGAAGAAGGTTCCTGAAGAACCTAATACTACTCCCTCGGGGGGAGTGGATGAGAGTGATGATTTGAGGGCCTCGGTGAAAGAGACAGTGATCGAGGAGGTGCACCAAGTCATGCAGACGATCTTACCGTCCGTAGTGACTGAGGTGATAAAAGCTGTACGCGAAGATGAGAGGCGAGGGAGGAATCGCGCCTCAGGGAGGCGACAACAGCAACAAGGGCCGGAAACGGTTCTTTCTGATGATGAAGAAGAGGAGGAGGAGGAGGTCGAGCGTGAGACTGCCCGGGGTTGTGACTACGGGAAATTTATGAGGTGCAAGCCCCCGACTTTTGATGGTTCGGGTACGGCTGCGGATGCTCACCAATGGGTGAGGGAAATGGAGGCGGTCCTCGATATCAGTGACTGCCAGGAGGATAAAAAGGTGAAGTTTGCTACCCATTCATTTACGGGGACGGCGTTGTGCTGGTGGGACAATATTGTCCAGGCTGAGGGTAGCAGGTCTATAGGGAAGATGAAGTGGGCTGAGTTGAAAAGGCTGGTGATTGAGGAATTCAGTCCTCGACGGGAAATGGACCGAGTTGAGAGAGAGTTTCTGCAGTTGGAGGCAGGGACGATGACCCACCAACAATACACTGCCAAATTCAACGATATGGCGCGGTTGGTCCCAGAGCAGGTGACGCCGGTGACTCGAAAGATCAACCGGTATATTCAGGGGTTGCCAGCCGAAATACGTTGGCATTTGATTTCCGCCCGACCAAGTACCTTCAGGTCGGCGGTGGATTTGGCGGGGAGGTTGTACGATGAGCGAGCTGCATTGGTAAAGGCTGAGGGCAGTAAGAAAGGAGGTGGTGAGAAGGGTTGGCAGGGAAAGAGGTTTGGTCGAGGTGATACCTCGACAAGTAACAAGAAGGCAAGGGTAGACGACCGCCGAGTGGTCGCGAAGGGAGCAGGGATGAGGAAGTGTGGACAGTGTGGGAAAGAGCACTCGGGGGAGTGTAAGTGGGGATCCAACCTCTGCTTTAAGTGCGGGAAGACAGGGCACATATCAAAAGATTGCCGGATGGGCAAGTGCTTTAACTGTGGAGAAGGTGGTCATATGAGCAGAGATTGTAAGAAGCCGAGGGCTGAGGGCTCAGGGGAGAGGAAGACGGGAGGAGAAGCACCGAGGGCAAAGGCTAGGGCGTTCACCATGACGCAGGAGGAGGCTAGAACGGACCCTGACGTTGTGTCCGGTACGTTCCTAATAGACCAAATTTTAGCCTCTGTGTTATTTGATTCGGGTGCAAGTAGGAGTTTTATTTCTACTACCTTCTGTGCTAAATTGCCTGTTAGAAGTAAATGCCTTGATAAGTCCTTTGACCTAGAAACTGCTATTGGTAAATCCACTAGGGTTACGGATGTGATAGAAGGCTGTACCATAGAATTAGAGGGGCATAGGTTTGCTGCCAAGTTACATGTGATGCCTCTAGGAGGATTTGATGTAGTGTTAGGGATGGACTGGTTAGCAACCTACAAAGCGAATATCGTGTGCCGAAAGAAGATGATTAGACTGACGGCGACCGACGGAAGTCCAGTGACAATATATGGCGATCGAGTTACGATGATTCCGAAGGTGATCTCGATGGCGGTGGCGGGAAAGTGTATGAGGCGCGGATGTAGCGCCTACTTATGTTATGTAAAGAATGTAGAGGCGCCAACACCACAGCTATGCGATGTGCCAGTGGTGTGTGACTTTCCAGACATGTTTCCCGAAGACTTATCGGGATTGCCACCTGACCGAGAGATCGAGTTCCAGATCGACCTGATACCGGGTGCCCAACCTGTCGCAAAAGCACCGTATCGCTTGGCTCCGACGGAGATGAAAGAGTTGATGGAACAGTTGCAGGAGCTGCTGGATAAGGGGTTTATCAGACCGAGTATCTCACCTTGGGGTGCTCCGGTTCTGTTCGTAAAGAAGAAGGATGGTAGTATGAGGATGTGCATCGACTACCGCGAGCTTAATAAGCTGACGGTGAAGAACAGATACCCCTTACCAAGGATCGATGACTTATTTGATCAACTTCAGGGTGCCAGTTGGTTTTCAAGGATAGATCTTCGATCAGGGTACCATCAACTGAAGGTGAAGGAGCAGGATATCCCTAAAACAGCCTTTCGTACGCGCTATGGTCACTACAAGTTTCTTGTCATGTCTTTTGGGTTGACCAATGCGCCGGCTGCTTTTATGGATTTGATGAACCGAGTGTGCCGACCAATGTTGGATAAATCAGTAATTGTATTCATCGATGATATCTTGATTTATTCGAGAAGTGAAGAAGAGCACGCTGGGCATATTCGGGAAGTACTGGAAACGCTGAGAAGGGAGAAATTGTACGCCAAGTTCTCCAAGTGCGCCTTTTGGTTATGCGAGGTGCAATTTCTGGGTCACGTAGTGAATGCAGAAGGGATAATGGTGGACCCAGCAAAGGTTGAGGCCGTGATGCAATGGAAGTCACCGAAGACGCCAACCGAGATTCGCAGCTTCTTGGGGCTGGCGGCCTACTATAGAAGATTTATTCAAGATTTGTCCAAGGTAGCCTCACCTTTGACAAAATTGACTCGCAAGGATGTAAAGTTCGTGTGGGGTCGAGAACAGGAGGACGCTTTTGAGGAATTGAAGGCGAGATTGACACAAGCTCCTGTCTTGACATTGCCTGAGGGAAATGAAGACTTGGTGGTCTATTCGGATGCATCCTATTCTGGGCTGGGTTGCGTATTGATGCAACGCGGAAAGGTCATAGCCTATGCATCTCGACAACTGAAGACCCACGAAGTCAATTATCCCACGCACGACCTAGAACTAGCTGCGGTGGTTTTTGCGTTGAAGATTTGGCGGCACTATCTATACGGGACGAAGTGCACCATCTTCACGGACCACAAAAGCTTGAAGTACTTCTTCGAGCAGAAAGATCTAAACATGAGGCAGAGACGGTGGTTGGAGCTGATAAAAGATTATGATTGTGAGATCCATTACCACCCGGGTAAAGCCAATGTGGTGGCTGATGCCCTTAGCCGGAAGGAAAGGCCCGAGCCGATTCGGGTGAAGGCTTATCAGTTAATTATGACCTCTGACGTGATGACGCAGGTCAAGGAATTTCAAGACGAGGCTCTGAAGGAAGATCGTCTTAACTCTGAAAGGATGAGAGGTCTAGTTACAGAACTGGGTGAGAACACTCTTGGTGTTAAGACCCGATTTGGGCGAGTGTGGATTCCTCGGTACGGGGATCTACGTGGAAAGATCATGGATGAGGCCCATAAGACTCGATATTCCATTCACCCCGGCACTACCAAGATGTACCAAGACATGAAGAAAGACTATTGGTGGCCGGGCATGAAGCGTGATGTGGTGGAATATGTGAGTAAGTGCATGACTTGTTCACAGGTCAAGGCAGAGCATCAGAAACCGTACGGGAAGATCCAACCGTTGGATATACCCGAGTGGAAGTGGGAGCACATCACCATGGACTTCATCACGAAACTACCACGTACCCCGAAAGGGTATGATGCCATATGGCTGATAGTTGATCGATTGACGAAGAGTGCCCACTTCCTACCGATCCGCGAAACGTACTCATCTGAAAGATTGGCGGATCTGTTCATCAAAGAAATTGTAGCTCGTCATGGCGTACCGGTGTCTATTGTATCTGATCGTGACACCCGGTTTACCTCCAAGTTTTGGAAGAGGTTTCATGATGCAATGGGGACGAGGCTACACATTAGCACGGCATATCACCCCCAGACAGACGGTCAGTCTGAGAGGACGATCCAAACACTCGAAGACATGCTTCGAGCGTGCGTGATCGATTTTGGAGGAAGTTGGGACGATCACCTGCCGTTAGCAGAATTCTCGTACAATAACAGTTATCATGCCAGCATTGGCATGCCGCCCTACGAGATGTTGTATGGTAGGAAATGTAGGACGCCCGCATGTTGGGGAGACATTTGGCAGAAGGAACTGGGTGGTGTCGAGGTGGTTGAAGCAACGACTGAAAAGTTAGAAAAGATCAAAGCCTTCATGAAGGCGGCGAAAGACAGACAAAAGTCGTATGCTGAGAAGAGGCGAAGACCGATAGAGTTCAAGGTCGGTGATCGGGTCATGTTGAAGGTCTCGCCTTGGAAAGGAATTATTAGATTCCGAAAGCGGGGTAAACTGAGCCCGCGGTATATAGGCCCTTTCCGAATTATCGCCCGTGTGGGAGAGGTGGCCTATAGGTTGGAACTGCCAGATGAGCTAAGTGGAATTCACCCGACCTTCTACGTATCTCATCTGAGGAAATGCTTGGCCGACGAAGATATGATTGTACCGCTGGAGCATATCGAAGTAGACGAACGGCTCAACTACGTGGAGCAACCAGTGGCGATCATCGATAGAAAAGAGAAACGGCTAAGAAACAAAGTGGTTCCTCTTGTGCATGTATAGTGGAAGCACAGGAAGGGATCTGAGTCTACTTGGGAGACTGAAGAAGAAATGAGACAACATTACCCACATCTGTTCGAAGAATAACAGGTTTCGAGGACGAAACCTAAATAAGAGGGGTGGACTTGTAACACCCGGAAAATTTTAAAACCGAGTCAAGTGATAGTGATGGGCTCGGATGAAAACCATATAATAAGTATAAAATAGTTGCGGGTATTACACCGGGTTAACCCTCCGGGTCACGAGTTTAACGAGTTTGGGGTCCCGGGAACGCCTGGCATATAAATAGATGGATCAGCTGAGCAACTCTCATTTTCACTCAAACGCCATTCTAGAGAGAGAAAGTGTAGAGAGAGAAAGTGCCGGATTGAAGCTCGGGTGGTCAAGAATCGAAGGCTGGTGTTTGTGGGCTCCTAAACTACAAGAATCAAGGTAAGAAACGTATCTAATTGCCACATTTTGTGAAAAACCCGAGTTTGGGTTTTTGGGTTTTTAAAGTGGCAAAATCACCCCAAAACACACGTTTTAGAGTAAGAAAACGTGTAATGAGCTTAGATATAGCTTCCTGGATGATAATCCAAGGGTTTGGGTGGAAAGGATTGGATTTTCGGGCTGAAACGAGCTGATTCGTAAATTTCAGCTCATTCTGCGAATTTAAGGTCTCGACCAGCGAAACTGTAAGTTCGTCCAGCGAAACTGGAAGGATTTACAGCGAAGTTACAGTTTCGCTGCAGCGGAACTACATATTCGCCTGAGCGAAACTATGGTTTCGCTGATGACTATGCCAATGCCCAAGTTGACCTTAGATATTGCGAAACTAGGGAATTCCAACGAAAGTTGGGCGCTCGAGGTAGCGAATCTGTCCAGCAAAACTGGCAGAATGTTGCCCAGCGAAACTAGCAGCGAAACTGCTGATTCGCCCGGCGAAACTACTGGCGAATTTACGGGCGAAACTACCTGCGAACTTAGTAGCGAAATTAGGCAGAAATTAACTCTTTTGAGTGTTAACTTATCTGCAGGCAGTGTAGTGTGACCCGCGACTTTAAGGCTTGATTGAGAAGCTGCTTGTCAAGCACAGGTGAGTTCTAGGACCCCTCATTTACTGCTTTTAAATGATTTTTGGGGATGGAACACATATAAACTGGTTTACTGACGTATGTATGTATGACCCATTTGGGTATAATGTTGTGTTATACGTCTAAGGTATGATTGTGGATTCGGCACGTTATATAAGGTCCTAGTATGAGTCCCCACGGTCTTGGAGGGACAGTTAGTGCTACTGCACCAGGATGACGCATAGTAAGTCCCGGATTAGGGAAAAATACGAGAGTAAGTGCCTAGTGATGATTGATGATGCGGGCTATGTATGTACGAGGTTATGTATGACGATGATGATGATGTATGTATGATGTAATGTATGATGATGTAAGTATGATGTTATGAATGATGATGTATGTATGATGCGTGTGTTCCTTATAAAAAATGTATGAATATCTTTCTACGGCTTTACGTATGAACGAATGAACAAAGTATTATGTAATGTAAAGTGAAAGATAACGAAAGAGGAACACGATGATGAATGCATGTATTAACGAATGAACGAATGATTTAAAAGATGATGAATACATGCATTAATGAAAGAACGAATTATGTCTTGCAAGCATTGAATAACGCGATTGGTCCTTCTCTGTGATTGACCATGGTCATGGTACCTCTACCGCTTACCTCTAGTACCGTGGCATACGTTTTGTTGTTCATATGTTGACTTCGGCCCGGTAGCTAATAACGATCGGGGTGTAGCATATGGTATTGGTACAATTCACCTTTCAATGCGCAAGTAAGTATGAACGGGATTCTTGTCATTCGACCACAGTAATCATAGCCAAGTGCTATGAAGTGGGTAAAGCCTGACAGAATCCATACAAGAAGTGAAAGATAACGATGAATAACGAATGATGAAGATAATAACGAATATTATCTCTGTGTACGTATGATGTATGAACGCATGCACGAAAGGATACTTTTAAATAAGTAAAAGTATGTTATTATAAAACTAGAACTCACTCAGCAACGCTGACTTTTTATGTGTTTCCAGTTGGCAGGTAGCGTTGCTGGGGATGGCACGAGGCGGCTACTCAGCTCTTTTGGGATGGCATTCACTTTTTGATTATGCTGCAACGTCATGTGTTGCGGGCCCATAACGCACGCAACTCATCACGTTGCATGCCATAACGAGATTTCTTGAGGATTCCCATAAAAGGGATTACTTAAGAAATCTTCTTTAGATTTTGATAAGTTTGCCACGCATTGGGTGCGTGTGCATAGCACATGCAACGAAATATGTTGCATGAGAATGTCAAGAGTGTTCCTTAAGGGTTCCGATGTACGGAATTACTTAAGGAATATTCTTTAGTATAAAAATATAATTTTATATTCTTGAACTTAATATCTCCTCTAGAGGTCGCTGTATGACCCTATGAGGAGAGACAAAGTAGAGAAAGCTGCATTTTGTAATCAAGTCAATTATGTAATGACTTTTATGAACAAATGAGAATGCATATGTTATTAATTCCGCTGCGTTATTTTATGATAATATACATTATGTATGTTTTACGTGCGATGAACCACCAACCGTAGGGCGCCCGGGAGCGGGGCCTTACAGTGCGGAATCCTATTTGATTGGCGATCCAATCAGTGAGAACGCACGTAGAATCAAATGTAAATTGAATCTAAATGTTAAGAACGATTGATAATCGATCTAGTGCGATCTATGAACTTGGAACAGGTTCTTAGAGGTCTATGGACGGCTAGGGTACGTAGGGATTCGAAGTGCTTCGTTTTTCCATGATTTTGTTGGGTTTGATAGAACACAAAACATAGTTTAACCATTTAAACTTGGTAAAAACGCAGCGGAATAAAAGCTTTATAACCTTGTTTATAAGCTGAAAATCAAGTTCTATTTGATGTAATAAGTTGTAAACAAACCCAAGAACAAAAAGGATCTTTTATATGTGAATAATGCTAGCTATGTAAACATAAAACATGCATTATGGACAGCCATATAGAAGCTGCCATAATCTACCTTTGAGCTGCCAAGAGTGATGAAATGAGGATGATATGGAGCAAGAAATCCGCCCAAGGCACCAAGGGAGGTCCTCTCAAGTTTGTATACCCCAAGCTTGATTGCAAACAACTCTTGTTAGGAAGATCAAACACCAAAATCAGTCAAAAAAAACTCCTTCTTGGATGCTGCTGCCATGAGTTTGTAAGAAGAGAGAGTTTTTGCCTTTTGTTTTGCATGTGTTAAAGAGATTTTTGATGGAGTGTTAGACTAGTAATTGTTGGAGCTTCTCAAGACAAAATAAAGGACCAACCATAGGCCAAGGGGGGCAGCCGAATTAATTGAACAAAGAGGGTTTCCCTCTCAAATTTTAATCAAAATCCTTTTTAAACTAGTCTAGTAATAAGTTGTACAATTAACCCTTTAATTTTATAACTTATACACTCCATTTATTATTTGATGTTATCTAATTAAGTTAAATAACACTTCAAAATATAATTTTTGAACAAAGTATCCTAATAAGTTGTTCTATCTCATATGCAACTTATTTAGAAAATCCATTTTTCTAAATTGGTGTAAATATTTAATTGCATGATCATATCATCAATTAAATATCAATGTTTGTTTGCTAAGCTTGTTATTGGGTATAACCCGACTTGGATCATAACGTACTAACCGCATCAATATTCTACGTGTCTTAGGCATATAGAATCCTACAATCTCCCACTTGCCCAAGATTCATAGAAGATTGATGCAAGCAGTAAATACCACCTAACAACGGTTTACTACCCTTAATACGCATGACTTATGGCCATTCAATAACATCATCCCATTCAAGTACCCTACTTGAAATGATTTAGGTGAATCAATCATTTATCCTTTTGTTACAGATGTCATGTTAAATCCAAGGACACCGAATGATCATTCCTTGTTGATTTAACTTAATCAGGCCTTAGACATCTTGCTCTCAATGAATAAGAGGAACAAATTCCATCTTGACTACATATGTTTCTCACAAACACCTCATGTCACACCTGAACATAGCCTTACGTACTGTCCATTATTTCAGGGCGGCGAAGAACTAGCTCAAGGTATAACACTTGGTGAATATCAAAACCCAATATGTATTTTAGGTCTGAGGATACCAAATGATATTCGCCTTTTACTCAAATTTACTTATGATCAATCTAGAAGATTCCATGTAGTAAAGTTTGAGATGGGGGTCAGTCCAATATTTGTATCCCACAAATATCTATGAACTTTGGCAGCAAACAATTGCTCTATATTCATTCCTTATGAATATCCACCAATCCAAATTCATAATAATCTGACCCTCATGCTTGTTCCCACAAGTATGAACGACTACGGACATTTAGAGTAAACAATTTGCCCATGGATTTAAACATGCTAAATTGGAACATTTATTGAAATATTATAACCAAATAATTTTATTCAAGGAATAAGGAAGTTCCAAATATCCAAATACAAAATTACAGATCAAATCCAATCACTAGAACATCAAACTCCCATGGCACAGGTATAACCTTCATGCTTTGCCTTTTCTAGGAGCTTCCTAAGAGGATCTGCAATATTTTGATCTGTGTGAACTTTGCGAATACATATCTATCCTTTCTCAACTACATCTCGTATGTAGTTGAATCTCCGCTCAATGTGCCTAGTCTTTTGATGAGCACGAGGTTCCTTGATTTGAGCAATCGCACCCTCGTTATCATAAAAGATCTCTAGGGGGTCCTGAATGGAAGGGACAACCCCTAGATCGACAATGAATTTCTTCAACCATGCAGCTTCTTGAGCTGCCAATGAGGCGGCGACGTATTCAGATTCTGTAGTTGATAAAGCCACCACATCCTGTTTAGAGATCTTCCAAGAGACCGCTCCTCCATTCAGAATGAAAATGTATCCCGATTGTGATCGTGAATCATCACGATCTGTTTGGAAACTTGCATCCGTGTAACCTTTTACAACGAGTTCCTCATCACTAGATCCATAGATTAGGAACATATCTTTAGTCCTCCTCAGGTACTTAAGTATGTTCTTAACAGCCATCCAATGACTGTTTCCAGGATTTTGCTGGTATCAGCTTGTCATGCTTAATACGCATGAAATGTCCGGTCGAGTGCATATCATTGCATACATGATGGATCCAATAGCAGATGCGTATGGGATTGCCTTCATGTTATCTTGCTCATCCTTTGAGCTAGGACATTGAGTCGTACTCAATATCATTCCTCTTTGAATAGGTACCGTACCTTTCTTAGAGTTCTCCATCTTGAACGTTTTCAAGATCTTATCAATGTATGCACTTTGATTCAAACCAATCAACCGCCTTGATCTATCCCTATAGATCTTTATTCCCAGAATATAGGTGGCTTTACCAAGATCCTTGATGAAAAAACACCTTCCAAGCCAGGTTTTTACACCTTACAAGGTTGGAATGTCATTTCCAAATAGTAGTATGTCATCAACATACAATACTAGGAAAGTGATGATGCTCCCACTAGCTTTCTTATATACACAAGCTTCATCAGCGTTCTTGATGAATCCAAATTTAATTACTTCTTCATCAAAACGGTGATTCCAACTTCTCGATGCTTGTTTCAATCCATAGATTGATTTCTTTAACTTGCATACTTTGTTAGGATGTTTTGGATAGACAAAACCTTCAGGCTGAACCATATAGACATCTTCCTCAAGATATCCATTTAGGAAAGCGGTTTTGACATCCATTTTCCAAATCTCATAATCATAGTGAGCAGCTATGGCAAACAATATCCTAATAGACTTTAGCATTGCTACTGGTGAGAAGGTTTCATCATAGTCAACCCCTTGAGTTTGAGTGAAACCCTTTGGTACAAGTCTAGCTTTATAAGTATCCAAGTTTCCATGCATATCGGTTTTCTTCTTGAAAACCCACTTACTTCCAACTATTTTGGAGTTAGGAGGTGGTACAACCAAGTCCCATACTTGATTGTCATGCATGGATTGCATCTCAACGTTCATGGCTTCAAGCCATTTGTCACAATCCGAATTGGACATTGCATCATGATAGGTGGTAGGTTCATCAGAATCTACCACATAGCATCCATCTACAAAAAAAATCCATATCTTTCAGGTGGATTACTAATTCTACCAGATCTGCGAACGTTTTGTGTGTATTGATCAACCACTTGATCATTCTCAACATTCTCATGTTGAGTGCTAGTGTCAACCAAACGTGTATCGGTTTGTGGTTCTTGATCCTCCTCAAGATCCACAGTTCTTCTGCTAGTTCCTTCCGTAAGGAACTTAGCTTCTAAGAACTCAGCTTTTCTAGTAACAAACTCCTTTTGTTCCAATGGATCATAGAAATAGTATCCCATAGAATCTCTAGGATATCCAACAAAGATACACTTAGTGGAACGGCTTTCTAGTTTGTTTGAGTTGGGAGTCTTAACATAAGCCTCACAACCCCACACCTTTAAATATGAAAGCGATGGAACCCTTCCATGCCATATTTCAAAAGGTGTCGTTTCCACTTTCTTGGTTGGGGCCATATTCAAAATACGGGCCGCAGAGAGCAGAGCAAAACCCCAAAATGACAGAGGTAATGAGCTTCTAGCCATCATAGATCGAACCATATCCAATAGAGTTCGATTTCTCCGCTCGGACACGCCATTATGTTGTGGTGTTCCCGGTGGAGATAGTTGTGAGAAAATCCCACAACTTCTAAGATGGTCCCTAAAAGCATCATTCAGGTATTCACATCCTCTATCAGTGCGAAGAATTTTAATTGACTTATTGAGTTGATTTTGTACTTCATTTTGAAAAATCTTAAACATTTCAAAAGCTTCATCTTTGTGTCTTAACAAGTACACATACCCATATCGACTATAGTCATCAGTAAAGGTAATGAAGTATCTTTCATTGTACCTTGTCATAGGTTTAAAAGGACCACATACATCCGAATGTATGATACCTAATAAATCTTTTGCCCTTTCGGCTTTGCCACTGAAAGGTGCCTTGGTCATTTTACCTTGTAAACAAGATTCACACACATCAAATGAATCACATTCACTTGTTGTTAAAACACCATTCTTTTATAGTGTTTGTATTCTTTTCTTGTTTATGTGACCAAGACGGCAATGCCAAAGGTAAGTGTCACTCAAATCCGATTTGAGTTTCTTCGTACTAGTTTGGTACAATAAGCTATCATTCAATGTATTTTCACAAACCAATTCATAGATACCATTGATGGGAATAGCTTTAAAGTAAAACATGTCATTCAAAGTAACATGGATTTTATTTCCAATAAATGATAATACATATCCAAAATGTTTTAATAGGGCTACAGAAATAATGTTCCTAGTCAAACTAGGAACATACAAAACATTGTTCAAAATTACTTCCAAACTATTTGGAAGTTTCAAGATGTAGTCACCACGGGCTTCAACTTGAACCTTAGCCCCATTGCCCATGTAGAGGCTAACATCCACTTTGTTGAAGTTGCTACTTCTTTTGAACCCCTGCAACAAATTGCAAATGTGAGTTCCACATCTGGTATCTAATATCCATGTGTTAGAGGATATTA
This sequence comes from Flaveria linearis, assembly GCA_024085815.1. Lineage (NCBI taxonomy): Eukaryota > Viridiplantae > Streptophyta > Magnoliopsida > Asterales > Asteraceae > Flaveria > Flaveria linearis. Next base: position 63,103,246 of record CM044013.1, on the reverse strand, counting down.
TGTTTAAATCTATATGGATCATGTATATTGTACCTGAGGTTTGCCCGGCATCCCTCTTTGCTTTCAACTCTTGGAGATGGACAGGACAATTTCTTGCCCAATGTCCAATCTCCCCACACTTGAAGCATGGGTCATTAGTAGCAACCTTTTGCTTCTTCTCTTGTGGTTTGGGTGGCACCCTCGCCACCCCTTTCCCCTTTCCCCATACGGGTCACTTACCCTTGGCGACCTTTGGCTTGGGTGCGGGATGAGGCCTTTTCTTGTTCCCACCTTCATTGATGGTGAAAATGGGTAAAACCCTTTTACCCATGGCCACCTCGGCCGTTTTAAGCATTGAGTGAAGCTCACCAATGCTTTTGTCCCAAGCATTCATGTTGTAGTTCAACACGAACATCTCGAACTTCTTGGTAAGGCCATTGAGGATCAAATCCGTGGCCAATTCCTTCGAGACGGGACAATTAGCCTTTCGAGGCGGTCAATGTGGCTTTTCATCTTAAGTACATAAGATGAAACCGATTGGTTGTCGTCCATACGACATGCATGGAGTGGTCGAATCGTTTCAAAGCGATCAAACCTCGCTTGATGTTGGAACGTTTCCTTCAGCTGGGTTATCATGTCATATGCTCCGTGATGTTCATACTCCTTTTGGAAATCCGGAGTCATGCTTGCCAGCATGAGGCAAGACACTTGGACGGAGTCCTCAGTGTACTTCAGCCAACCGTTATAGGCCTCCTCATCATCCTCAGTAGGTTGATCGGGGATAGGGTCGTCTAAAACATATGATTGTCTCTCTTGCTTGAGAACGATTCTCAAGTTTCGATACCAATCAATGAAATTGTTAATGATTTAGACATTCCTTTTGGAGAATCGCTCGTAAAGATTGGGCGGACGTGGATGAATTATCATGATTATCATTATTGGTGGCCATCTATAAAATTTAACAAAGATCTATTTTAGTATTTTCGATAATGTCATTTTAATAATTAATACCTTTTAAGGTCATTTTCATATTAAAATCTAGAACCCAACATTACATTTAAATTGTGGTTAGGTGACCTTTATCCCACGATTTAAATTAATAAGGTGGTCAACGATTGACGGTTGCAACCATTTGCAACTTCTAGGAGTATGGGATTGACTTGAAACATCATATGTAAAGTCGGCATGTTAATCCCATAAACACCATTTGGAAACCATATCATAGGTGATCCATTTAACATGGTTTGCAAATCAAGTTACCCTACTTGCACACACATGTGAGTTTACCAACATAAGTGGTTAGGTGACCTTTATCCCACCAATGTGGTATCCCCACCTTAAGTCACAAGTTCCCTCTAAATGGTTAGGTGACCTTTATCCCATTAAGAGTTTCCAAATGACTCAAGTGTTGTGCAAAAGGACGGTGCTAAACTTGTTTGTTAAGAATTTAAAGTTTTCGTAATCTTAGTTTAGAAAACTCTATGTACCTTATATTTGCATGCTTTCAAATACAAGATACCTTATGGTTCACTTTTAATAAAACCTCTTTTATTAAAGCAATTAATCCTTTTAACAACCTTTTATTAACTACTTAATGATAAAGAACCATTAAATTTTGAGCTTGTTAAGTTGTTTATTAGTTTGTAATGCATATCCAAATATCAACCAAACAATTTAAACAACAATCATCCAAACAAGCATAAACATTCAAACATGAGTGCATAACCATAGCCACTAAGTTGACCACACTTGTTTGCCATCACAAGTGTTGTCATAAGGTCTTTCCTAAGGGTTTATAATGACACATCATCATATGTGTCCATGATCTCCCACTTGAATCCATATCCAAATGCTTCAAGGTCCATGTCTTTCATGTCTATCTTTGGGTCTTCATCTTATGCATCTTCCTTTTACAAAAATTATATCCTAATACATTTTTCTAATAAAAGAAATGCACCTAATCTATTTATTACATAACCAAATGAATAAATAATTACAACCCAAATAATAAACATAAACATTACAACCCAATTGAATGAATAAAACAACCATTACAATCATCCAAATAACACAAGGCCAAAGGCTAGGTCATGCACTATAATAACCAATGATCATATCATCCAAAACTATAATGAAACCCCACTAAAAACACGAAATTTCAGCCAACATAAACTGAAATTTCGGATTTTATTTTGTCCAAACAATCAACCAATACAACATGCATGTCTTTCAAAGTTTAATCACAAGCATGTGTGATATAACTTTGAAGGTTTGGGGATTCATAATATATGAACATAGCAGCCCCAAAAGGGGTTTTAAAGTCCATAAAACGAATTTTTAAAAGACAAAACAAGCTAGCTATCCACATAACTTGCTCTAGATGCCAATGTTGGGTTTGATAGAACACAAAACATAGTTTAAGCATTTAAACTTGGTAAAAATGCAGCGGAACAATAGCTTTATAACCTTGTTTATAAGCTGAAAAATCAAGTTCTATTTGATGTTATAAGTTGTAAACAAACCCAAGAACAAAAAGGATCTTTTATATGTGAATAATGCTAGCTATGTAAACATAAAACATGCATTATGGACAGCCATATAGAAGCTGCCATAATCTACCTTTGAGCTGCCAAGAGTGATGAAATGAGGATGATATGGAGCAAGAAATCCGACCAAGGCACCAAGGGAGGTCCTCTCAAGTTTGTATACCCCAAGCTTGATTGCAAACAACTCTTGTTAGGAAGAATCAAACACCAAAATCAGTCAAAAAAACTCCTTCTTCTTGGATGCTGCTACCGTGAGTTTGTAAGAAGAGAGAGAGAGTTTTTGCCTTTTGTTTTGCATGTGTTAAAGAGATTTTTGATGGAGTGTTAGACTAATAATTGTTGGAGCTTCTCAAGACAAAATAAAGGACCAACCATAGGCCAAGGGGGGCGGCCGAATTAATTGAACAAAGAGGGTTTCCCTCTCAAATTTTTATCAAAATCCTTTTTAAACTAGTCTAGTAATAAGTTATACAATTAACCCTTTAATTGTATAACTTATACACTCCATCTATTATTTGATGTTATCTAATTAAGTTAAATAATACTTCAAATAATAATTTTTGAACAAAGTATCCTAATAAGTTGTTCTATCTCATATGCAACTTATTTAGAAATCCATTTTTCTAAATTGGTGTAAATATTTAATTGCATGATCATATCATCAGTTAAATATCAATTTTTGTTTGCTAAGATTTTTATTGGGTATAACCCGACTTGGATCATAACGTACTAACCACATCAATATTCTACGTGTTTTGGGCATATAGAATCCTACAGATTTAAGTGGTATTTATAGGTTAGTGTTACTCATTCGGGCGACTGAACCATTAGTATGGTTCAGTCGTGCGATTAAGCCATGCGGTTGATCCATTCGCACGACTAAGTGTTCAGCCGTGCGACTGAGCCAATCTTATGTTCCAATCATGCAACAGATCCAGTCTCCTGGTTCAGTCGTGCGACTGAGTCATTCGCATGAAGTTGTTCATGCATATGGTCCATTAGCATGGGCCATTCGCTTGAGAACTTCACATTACTAAGTTTGAATATATTTATTAAACATTACATTACCAATATTAATTCACACAACCACAAACCTATAATGAATTCAATACGTGTTAAACAACTCATTAATGAAATATTAAACATTATAACAACAACCAAACATTTGTATTCCATTAAGTACCCAACTATTACATATGTGTAAGACAATAAAGACATATTACATTAAGTTCAGAACCTAGGTACACATGTATCTACAAACTCCCCCTTGGACCTAGATTCATCTATTGTCTTACATTCTTCATAACCTCTTCATATTTCTTGTAATTCTCCTCTCTTGTGACTCCTGCATGTATTTCAAATGCAAAGCAGAGTCTGATCACGTTTAGGAATTGGAGGGCTTGTACAATATCTTATGCGTCATAGAATAGTGGCCACTTGTATAGAGTGTAGACATCTTCAGCTGACAAGTTGGTAAGCCATATTGGGTCAAATACCCTGATAGTATCCATTTTGCCCTCTATGTTTAGAACTATGACTCCCTCCCCTGTTCTCCAATCATAGTACCACTTAAAATGTGGAGTGAAGTCCTATGGCATTTCCCTTAGAGGGATCCTCGACATCGTGCGCGGTGGACTCCACTTCAGCACTATCTTTGGCTTTCCAGTTATGGGATCAACTTTAGACTGTCTGATATACCTCGTTGGTTGTTGAGGTTTAAAGTTGACCCACCTGGTGTGGTACTCTCTCTTTAGTGCAGCCTCAAACCAGCCTGACATCTTTCTCGGATCAGCATATAGCAGCTTCAGTTTGGCCAGCTGGTTGAGCTCAAAACCAGGTAGAGACTTTAGATCATGTGGGAATCTAAAGTACTCAATACCCTTCTCTCTCTTTATCGCGTACACATTGAGATCATCAAAATGATCCCACGTGATAATCTTGCCTGACACCTTGTGATGCTTCTTCACTTTGTAAAGCTTGGTGTAGACATTCGGTTTAGGAGCAGTGCGTTGGGCTCTGATCTCCATAAAACATGCAGCCCACTCTGCCTTTCTGATATCAACATCTATGTCTGAGGCTTGGGCTGTTTCTTCTACCTTCTCGGATTCTTGCTCCATCTTATCCAAAATCTCAAATGTATCACTGACCAGGGAATCACCCAGATTGGGGACCACATTTCCCTCTGTGTCAACATACTCTGGATAGTGCGCTGCAGTGACATCTTCGATTTCTATCTCATCAATGTCGTTCAGCTCATCGTCACTGTTTACTTCAAAAGTTGGAGAGTCTTTTAACAATCTCATCGGGATTGAGCTTGAACATTTCTGCCAGCTGCTCGTCCAATAAGATCATGAATTATTTCCCCTTCTTTAGGGGTATAACTCACTGATCTCCTGACAATCCCTTGCAGATCAAGAATCATGGTTAATTGAGTCTTGACCTGCTGAAAGGGAACATCATCGTATTCATCCCTCTGATAATTTGGATCTGCTTGAATTAGACATGTAACACATCGATCATTAGTTAATAATCAAAAGAGAAACACATTCACCAATATATAAACATTATATACATTAATTTGATACAAAATTCAGTTACACATGATTTTAAATAATATAAACAAGTAGACATTACTCTTGTCTTGTATCATGGGCTCTTCTACTGACGGGGCTGATGTGGAGGCACCTTGATCTCGAGCTTTCTTTGTCCTCCTTTCACTTGCAGATATGGAACCCGCAGCAGATGTATCATCATCATCATCATCATCAACATCATCATCAGCATCATCATCAGCATCATCACCAGCATCATCATCATCCCCTTTATCATCACCATCATCATCATCATCACTGTCGTCATCATCACCATCATCTCCATCTCCCTCTCTGATCTTTAAGGGCTCCTCCTTTGACCCTTTCAGTCTCAGCATGATGGTCTTGTTTGCAGTCTCCAACTCCTCTATCCTTTTGGCTGACTGGACATGTTGCCTCTGGAGTTGGGACATCTCTAAGCTCTGTGCAGCAATCAGTTGTGCCTGTTGCTCAATCAGCTATGCCTGCTAAGATAACTACTGAGATTGTGCAGCAGTAAGCTCTACTAGCTGACGAATCTGGGCAGTCTTCTTGTCATCGGCTGCTAACAGCCTCAGCACCTCAATGCTGAGAGCTGTTTCTCTACCCTACTGTGAGGTAGAGGAGATCCAGAGGTAAAGGAGGGAACAGATGACGGTCCTCCTAGGTGACTAGTGGTGGTGGTGATGGTAGTAAAGATTAGGAGTGGTATAGATGAAGGTGGTGGTGGTGGAGCGGGTGTGGTAGTGGTGTGTGAGGTGGTAGAGGTGGAGGCTGGTGGTGTAGTAGCAGTGGTGGTAGTAGTGGTGGATGGTATGGCTGAGGTAGTGGTTGTGCTAGTGGATGATGTCAAAGTGAATCTCAACCTCTTCCCCTTCTTTCCGTAGGGGTGTGCTATCGTCTTCCTCCTTGTGCCTCGAGACACTGAGGCTCCCCCTTGGCTACTGAGCGAGTCCGGGGCATAAAAGGGATCTGAATCAGGAGCAGCATCCTCGGACTCCCCTGGGCGTCCACCAACCGCCCTCAAGCCTGTCTCTGTGGCAACCACCCGGCTGCCTACCGTCCTCGTGAGAGGCTCCTCATCACTCTCTTCTTCCTCATCGGGAGGACAGAAGTCTTGGTGAAAGCTGGCTGTAGTGGAATCTGGGTGTGTAGTAGGGCCCCTTGAAGTAGTAGGTCCGGAGTCTCCGCCCGTATCACTATCATCGTCAGAGTCGTCAGATGGAAGAGCAATTTGCTCAACATTTGAGTCACTCTCCTCATGGCGCCACTTTCGTCTCCCAGGCGCCACACACTCAGCATGGGCCAGATGCCCGAAGAGTCTCTTCACCGGGGGTTTGACTTGCTTTCCCCGGTTTACTCTCATATGACCCAGTGTTGTATTATCCATGATCGCCAAGGACACATCGTCATGGCTCTCCTTGGGCAGTGTTGGCAGCTTCTCATCAAGGATCAACTGGAGAAATCTAGGGTACATGCAGAACCCTTCTTTGCCCTTCGCCTCCAGATTCTTTATAAGGTAGGAGAATATCATGCTCGTGAAGCTGAATGGGTGGTTCAGCACCAGTGCCACATAGGCATTTTGAATCTGGTCTGATAGGTCATCAAACCCACCCCTCCTCGAAGCCATACACTTAAGGATGACATGTGCTAAGTACTTGTACTGGGGACACAGGTTGCTCTTATTGAACACACCTACGTTGATATCCCCAGCGTACTTCATCCTTAAGAAGCACCCTCTAACCATCAGTGGGTGAAGTCTGGTAGGGTGGTCTGCATCCTCACCCAAACCAAGTACCCGCCGAATATCCTCAGCTGTAATCTCTAAGTCTATACCAAAAATGGAACTCCTGATGCTGTAAGGCTCGCGTGAGCGGTCAACCGATGCCCCTCCCAGAAGGCCTACTAAATAGACCTATAGGGAGTGCATGGTGTAGAAATAGCCATGTAGATTCTGGATCACATAAGAAAAGCAATGATCCCCGTAAAATCGGCACCATTTCGAGTTGTAGCATCTAAATGAGCACATATGTTGTGCTTAGGGTTGATGGCCCACCCGTCAGCCATTAATCTGCAACACAATACAGATAGGCATTAGATCCCACACAACACAAATCAGTTCTAGTTAACCTGGTAGAACTCAGTCTGGTTCAATCATGCGATTGAACCATGCGACTGAGTTCATTCGGTTAACCTATCATGCGATTGAATACATTCAGGTGATTGAATCATGCGACTGAGTTCAATCGGATGAATGAGCATACGATTGGTTCTTTCGACCAACTGATCTCATTCATATCGGTCATTCGGCCGATTGGCTCAATCGTCCACTCAGTCGTGCGATTGTAGTTCATCCTGGTGTCCAGTCGCATGACCCACTGTTCGGTCAACTCCAGTTCAGATTATGGACTAAAACTTAGAATTAGACGTCGTGTTTTGGTTCATTAGACTCGCAATCACTTTACTAATAACCTAATAACTTTTATTTCCACATTTTACTCAGTTTGGTTAGGTTATTAGTCCCTTTCAATGTTCGGTTCTTGGATGGGTTGCACTGCATTGTACCTGTATAACCACTCATAATCGTCAGTATATCAAAAGAAGTCCAAGATTTGGTCTGATGAAATTTGGGCAGAGTAATGGTAAGGTGTACGATTTGGGGGCGATTTAGGGTGATGAGTTGAATGCGATCGACTAGGGCTCAATTTATACTAAATCTGATTTCAATCGGGCGACTGGACCCATTCGCTCTGTACATTCGGGCGATTGGACCTCAGTCGTGCGATTGGTTCAGACGATCACATTCAGTCAGCCGACTGGGCCTCAGTCGGGTGACTGACTCATCCGCACAGCTCCATTCGGGTGACTAGCTCAATCTTGTAAGCCATTCGTGTGAATGGTTCATACTCATGCTCCATTCGGTTGTCTAGGGCATGAGTATGGTCCGTTCGCACGGTTGGTCCATACTTATGGTCCAATCATGCGTATGGGTCATACTCATGATTTTGAATTTATGACCAATTTGCACTTTACCCCCTTTGATTATAGATTAGACATTTTGAGCATTTAATCATCTCAGACATGATCATATTAACTTTGAAGACTTGTGATCATCTCAGACATGATCCATTTATCCACCTGATCACCTCAGATGTGATCCATTTATCAAACAGATCACCTTAGACGTGATCCATTTATCCACCAGATCACCTCAGACGTGATCCATTTATCTTTTCAAAAACACTTTAGTTAAGATTAACGTTAAGTTCATTTTATGACATTCACAGCACTGAATAACATAGCGAATTCCGACACAGACATACTTTACAAAAAACTAGAAAGACTAACCTAAGAAACCAAATAAACATGTTTTTGTGATTTTGTTAGAGCAGGGTAGAGTAGCCTATTAGCATTAACATCATTTCTAAGATAGATTCATATGAAATCAGACATGCATGGACTAAATTACTTGGAACTTTTATATAGGTATTGAAATTTAAACTAACATATTTACTTATCACAGTTTCTCGTTCATCTGAGACTTCTCCGTTCTAACCGGGAATCATGCTTGATATGATATGTAACACACATTGATTTTGTACATCAGGCGGTGCAGCCACGACCATTGTCAGTATAATTGTCCACTTAAATCCATACACAGACTTTTGACACTTATTGGTGACGTATTAGGTTATATTATTTCAGCTAACTTTTGTGGATCCCAAGCTTATATGGTAATCAACATTCCTCAGGAGAATTTTGAGCGGTCTACGGGCATTTTGACAAGAAGAGACTATTCATAGAGCTTTCAAAGAGAAGCCAAGCCTCAGGTCAGTGCCATCGCACAACAGAGAGGCGACAAACAACAATGAATTCTAGAATATCTAGGTTATGCTTATCCTCAGGTCAGTGCCATCGCACAGCAGAGAGGCACACAACCTGTCTTCTTGTTAGAGCAACTCTAAATATTTTTCTTGCACGTAACGCACCAACAACATAGGTTTTCAGCTTGATTGCGTTTATTTTCATTTTTCATGCTTTGCTCTTTTTGTGGTCATCCGCACACTTTTAGTGGCGTTTATTTGCTCGTCATCCCTTATTGGAAATAATTAATTGTGTTAACCAGTGATAAGATGGGAACTCACAGTCAGTTGAACAGATTAGTTTAAATTGAGTTCACTAATGATGTCTACTAGTCTATCGTGTTGAATCTACCGACACATTGTATTATGAACTAACACCTCCCTAGATCGACTTTCTCCGTATAATTACAGTTACAAACAAGCGTACGATCATTTTCCCTAATTGTTAGACTTAGAGTTCTCTGACTAATAATTTTCTGTGATTTAATTAATCTAAATTGCAAAAATTGAAAATCTTTTTGGTGTTCCAAGTAACTTGACGCCTGTGTACTATCACTTTCCATAGTGTTGAATCACATTCTTATCTTTGTTGTTTTATCCTTTTAGCTTATCCGCCCTCCCCCTCTTTTTTTCTTTTAAGTAAATAACTACTGAACGTAAACTAATCTCCCCTTAAAATTCTAAAACAAAAATATCTTTTTGTGTTTTTGGATTTTTATAAGACACGGAAATTAAAACAAATAAAAATAAAAAAAATAGAATAAAACAAAAGAAAACTAAATGGGTGTCGGACTAAGCAGTATCATCTTCTGGAATTACGTCACTTTTCTTTTTGACACCGTTGACCACTAACAGATATAGAAAACGTGGTTTATCAAAGGCTTTAGTATAGAGGTCAGCGCGTTGAAAATCCGTATTTATTTTAACCACATCGATTAGGTTTTTTTCAAAATAGTCACGTATAAAGTGATATTTTATACCGATGTGTTTGGTCTTAGGATGTTGGACCGGATTTTTTGTTACTGCAATTTCAGTAGAGTTGTCAACAAAAGTAGGAGTAGAAGAGAAATGCAAACCATAGTCCCGCATTTGCTGTTGAATCCATATGATTTGTGAGCAGCAGCTGGTGGCAGCAACGTATTCGGCTTCATAAGTTGACAAAGCAACCGATGTCTGCTTCTTACACTGCCAGATCACTAATCTCTTCCCAAAGAATTGACATCCTGCTGATGTAGACTTGTAGTTCATCTTGCAGCCACCGTAATCCGAGTCACTATACGCTGTAAGCTCAAAGTCATCGTCATGAGGATACCACAACCCTAAGTGTTGGTGTACCCTTCAGATAACGGAATATCCTTTTTACTCCTATCAGATGGTTTGCTTTTGGTTTTGCCTGATATCTTGAACATAGACATGTTGCATACATGATATCAGGCCTTGATGCAGTGAGGTACATGAGAGATCCAATCATTCCTCGGTACATGGTGGCATCGACTAGATCACCATTCTCGTCGGGTGCTACCTCATGGTTTGTAGCAAGTGGAGTCCCAGCTGTGGAAGCATTCTCCATGTCAAACCGACTGAGAATATCTCCTACATACTTAGTCTGATGTAGAAATATTCCTTTTGATGTCTGATCCACCTGTAAGCCGAGAAAGAACTTCATCTCTCCCATTGCGCTCATTTCAAATTCAGCTTTCATTACTGCTTCAAATTCTTTACATAAGTCTTCGTTCTTGGAACCGAAGATTATGTCATCAACGTAGATCTGAACAAGCAGCAAGTCACCATCTTTTTCTTTGATAAACAACGTACAGTCAATTACACCTCTGCGAAATCCGTGTTTCACGAGGTGAGTGGAGAGTTTTTCATACCATGCCCTCGGGGCTTGGTGAAGTCCGTAGAGAGCCTTATCCAGTTTGTAAACTCTGTCCCGATGATATGGATCTTCAAATCCTTCGGGTTGACTGACATACACTGTTTCCCGGATTTCACCATGAAGAAATGCACTCTTTACATCCAGTTGATAGACTTTAATCTTCATGTAAGAGGCATAGGATAGGAAGATACGGATGGCTTCCATTCTTGCCACAGGTACAAATACTTCATTGTAATCTATTCCCTCGACTTGTCCAAATCCTTGAACTACAAGACGATCCTTGTTCCTGATGATGACTCCTTGGTCATCTTTCTTGCATTCCAAGACCTATTTGGTTCCAATAACTTTAGCTCCTTTTGGTCTATCCACGAGAGTCCATACTCCCAATATCTTGAACTACAGATTTTCTTCTTGCATGGCACTCACCCATGCCTCATCATTCAGGGCTTCACTGACGTATTTTGGCTCAAACTGTGACACAAAACAACTATATGCTCCATCGTGAAGGTATCCTTTTTCCATTACCGAGGCATAATCAGCTGAGTATAGCTGATTTCTTGTCTGAACTCCAGATCTGACATCCCCAATGACATTGTCTAGAGGATGATAGACATTTAAGTGTGATCCAGGAGTAGTGGGAACATCTACCTTTGAACTAAGATTATGGACATTTGGTTCAGCATCTGAGGCAGTAGGAGTGTGAGGTTCCGAAGGTGCAGAAGCATCAATGTCAGATCCTTATGGACTTGCAGGAGTTGGAACCTGTTCCTCCTCATTGTTCTGGTTATTTTCCACAGCTTCATCGTCAGAGGAGGAGTCACTTACCTCGAGTGCTCCCCCTGACTGATTAGACGATTCACCTTGTGAACCAGATGTTGTGGGGTCTTGTGATGGTGTGTTTAAGACCTCAAACATCATTTTGGTTGCCAAGTCATCATCAGATGTAGAGAGAGGGATGTCGAAAGACTGGAAGAAGCCATCATAGTCGAAAAAGAAGGCAGGTCCTTTCCCAGCAGGAGGAGTGGTGTATCTCTGAACGTCAACATTACACCACACTTCTACTTGACCCGTGGAGTTGTTATAGACTCTCTTATTCGGTATGTTGTATCCAAGAAAAATTCCATCTTCAGCCTTCTCGCTAAACTTTCCCTCCTGATTTTTCTTCAATAATGTGCACGGTACGCCGAACGGTTTGAGATACTCTAGATTTGGTTTACATCGTTGAAGTAACTCGTAACACGTCTTTCCATGACGTTTAACTACCAGAACTCGATTTAATGTGTAACACGCATTGGCAACTGCCTCATTCCAGAATTGGATAGGTAGCTTCGAGTCTGCTAGCATTGTCCGTGCTGTCTCTATTAAGCTACGATTCTTTCTCTCAACAACACCATTCATCTGAGGAGTGTAGGTGGAAGTGAACTGGTGCACAATTCCCTTTTCTTTACAGAAAGCCTCCATCCATTGATTCTTGAACTCGGTTACGTTGTCTGAGCAGACTTGTCTGACCTTCAGCTTGTAGAGAGACTCCAGTGTAATTACTAACTCTTTGAATGACTTAAAGTTTCTAATTTGGATTTCAGAAACATCATCCAAGAAAATCTTGAGTAGTCATCTGTAACTACATAACAGTACAGGTCGCCTGCGATGCTTCTTGTGCTGACTGGACCAAACAGATCCATGTGAAGAAGTTCAAGAGGAAGTTCGATTGAGTGAACCTTCTCTTCCTTATAAGACTTCTTCGTCTATTTGCCTTTCTTGCATGCCACATAGAAATCCAGTAGTTGGAAGTTTTTAACCTTAACTCCTCTCACTAGATTATTCTGGATCAAGTGATTCATCTTCCGTGGATTAATGTGTCCCATTCTTCGATGCCAGGAGATTGAGTCCTTCTCAGTAGCCTTTGACAAGAAGCACTGAACTTGATGATCTGTTGTGGAGGCCTTTGATAAATCCAAGACATAAAGGTCATTATATCTTGAGGCAGACATTAAGACTTGGTCCTCCAGAATGATATAGTCCTTTTTCAGGACATAGCACTTCTTGTTATCAAACACTACTTTAAATCCTTTATCATAAATTTAGGATACAAAAAGTAAGTTATTCTGAAGTTGTTGAACGTAGTTTACTTTGTCAAACTTTACCTTCTGATTTCCCACTTCCCCTTGAGTTGTGATATACCCTCCTTTGTTTCCAGCAAATGAAACATGGCCTCCTTTTATCTGTTTGATGTTTGATAGGAGTGCCCTGTTCCCTGTCATGTGCCTTGATGCTCCGCTATCGACAATCCACGTGTTGGTTTCAGCACTATAGCGAACACCCTACACATTCAATTGAAAACATTAGTTCAGGTTAGGGACCCAAGCCTGTACTGGCTTGGGTGACCCAGAGGCATCACACATCATAAATTCCACCCATTGGCCTTTCGAGGTTGAGGGACAATCTATGGTCTTCTTGTTCTCATTATCAGATTCATGGGAAGATTTCTCTTTCCATAAGCCAGTCTTATGTAAGGCTTGTTTGTGATAAACAGATGACTGGTTGATAGGTTGAACTTTAGGTTTACTGACTCGTTTTGGTGGAGTCATGGATCTTCTCTTGGAAGAGCTCACTTTAGTGTCATAAAGTTCTACCTTCTTCTTTGGTGTCTAATGATAATAAGGACAATAAGACGCAATATGTCCATACTTTCCACAGTTGTAGCATGATCTGCTTTCAACTTGACAATTTTGACGTTTCTCTGGAGAAGCATGGGACACCCGTGTGACATTGTTTTGTTTGGGTTTTGACATTTCTTACTTAGATGTTTTCTCTGATTTAACAAAATTAATTGTTTTAACATTTTTAACATCCTTTACCTGATTTTTCTCTGGGTTCGGAATTATACTTGATTGACCCAGACTTTATATTAACCTTTTCAAATTTTTTGTCCAGATTGTCACATGGTATTTTACTTTGTGATTTTGAAATGGCCTCCTTTAGTTTAGTGCCAGATTCAAAAGGTTTACTTATGAAATCTGGATCACTTACTAGAGGAGTGGACACCACATGATCCTTGATTGGGTTGTTATTTATTTGTTTATATTTTGCGTTCATCAAGGTCTTAGGTGGTGGTGGAACCACTTTGTATCCCAAACCCTTCCCATTGTTACGTTCTTTCACTAAGTGTTGGATAATATGAGAGGAACTTGTCCAACTGTGCAGTTTCTGTTTTAGTGAATTTACTTCTACTTCTAAAACTGCCTTCTATTTCTTAGTGTCTTCTAGGGAGTTTAGATAGTACCTAATGTCATGAGCTTGGTTAAAGGCTACTACTTTTGTTTCCCTAAGCTGTTTGTTCAAAAGGTCTATCTTTTCTTTGTAACTGTGCTCATTTTGTTTTAAAACTCTATTGGCTTCTGTGCACAGTTATAAGTCCTTTACTAAGCTATCATTGTGATCTAATAACCTAGTATATTTCAAATCAATGCTTTCCCTAAATTTATTACAATCAGAACAAGCATGATTATTGAAAAGTTGTTCAGAAGTACTTACCTGAGAAGGTTCTGACGAATCAGCCATTAAGATAGAGTCTGGTGTCTCTGGTTCTGGTGATTCTGACGTTATTGTAGTTTTCCCTTCTTCAGGCATGTAATTTACCACAGTTGCAGTCTCTTCAGTGTTAGACATCGCTAGTTCCACTGCAATATCTCCTTCACTAGCTGAGTCATCATCCAAATCTTCAACACTTGCAATGTTGGATTCTACCGGAGATACAAACCAAAAGCTCCAATCCTGTCCTTCGTCATCATGAGCGGTCAAGGCTTTAGGATCCTTGCTTGACGAAGTAGGACTAGATGTGGGTTTATCTTGACGATTGAAGGATGAGAAGGGATTCCGTTTCCTGTTTTTTTTTGCTTCACACACTCACGCTTAAAGTGCCCCTTTTCCCCACAATTGAAGCATGTCACCTTAGACTTGTCAAAACCAAAAGTAGTGTCCTTAGTTGCAACCAAGTTCTGTCCGGTTTTCTTGACAAACTTTTTAGCTCTTCGGATGGCACTTGCTAAGGCCCACATAATATCCATCCTTTCCAGCTCTGTCTCGTCTACTTGCTCGTAGTCCTCATCTACCAGATGGTAGTTCCCTATTTTCCCAGCAACTAGCCCATCATAGGAATGGACAACAGCTGCTAAGAGATCCATGTGTTCCTTAGCTACCTCTACTGTTACATTCCCGAGGTTCTCGGTCTTCAGTTTTGTAGCATTGGCTTCAGATGCTATGTATTGGGTACCAGACGACCCTGACGTATCAGATCCTGAAGAACTTGCTTGAGATGGACCAGCTGAACTCGACACAAAAGGCGTTTGTAGTGGAGCTCCAGACGTTTTGGCTTGTGGAGTTGAGTTGTATAGGGCTGGATTCTGATCATAGGTAGACTTTTGAGCCCTGTACTTCATCCTCAATTCTTCCTCCCTCAGTTTCAGAATGAAGTCATTGATATCTAACTTCGTGAGCATATCATTCTGTCTGAGGTTGGAGACAAAAGAAACCCATTTCTCTGGCAAACCATCTGCAAAGTTTGAGACTTTGTCTTCCATAGAAATGGTGACTCCATGAGTGTGCAACTCACTCGTTAAGTGATAGAACTGATCAATGACATCGTCCAAACTCTCCTTTCCCAATGACGAGAAGTTGTCAAACTCCTTCTTTAACGCTTTAGCCTTTAGAGCTTTTAACGATGCATTACCGTCATACCTCTTTTCCAATGCATCCCACAGCTTCTTGGCTTGCTTGTTCTCAGAAAATTGATGGAAAATGTCCTTTAGAATTGACTGAGTAAGCAGAGCATAAACTTTCTTCTCAGCATTGTACTTGAGCTTTTGTCCATCAGTCATGCCCCCTAGTGTAAGTTTAACTCCATCTGCACCTACAGGCATGATGTAACCTGTCTCTATCGACTCCTACAGATTGGGATCTACGCCATTCAAATAAATCTCAAATCTTTGCTTCCACTGTGGGTAATCATCTAGACGTGATTAGCTTAGGAGGCTTGTTGTGATTTCCTACTTCATTTTCCAAAGCAACAGATTCTGGATCCTTGAATCTTTACCTGCTGTGAACGCTGAATACTGGTCCTCCATTACTCTTAACTTTAGACTTTGAAACAAAAATGTCTGCTTGTGCGAATGAAGGTGTTCAATTGGGCTATTTGGGCGATTGAACAAAGCGGATGGCTCAAACGTGCGAATGAACCAATGCGTATGAATCAATCATGCGTATGGACAGGTGCGGATGAACAATGCGACTAGACAGTTCAATCATACGAATGAAGATACGAATGAGTCCAATCGTGCGTATGAGGAATGCGAATGAACTCAGTCGTGCGATTGAGTCAATTGGGCGACTGAAGTTGCTGTATGTTGAAAATTCGAAGGTTTAAGGTATTTTAGACGCAAAAAACACGAATTTTCACTAACCCTAATTGCCGTATGCCAGGAAAAATCAACTTTACGAACTGGAGACGTTTAGAACACCGTTTGACACAAAAGAATTGCGTTTTTCGTGGAAAACACAATTTTTATATCAAGAACGATTGAATCACATGTAAATCAAGAGCCAAGGCTCTGATACCACTTGTCAGGACGTAGTATTGAACAAAATACTAACTGATAAACGTGTATACCGAATCAAATAGTGCGGAATCCTATTTGATTGGCGATCCAATCAGTGAGAACGCACATAGAATCAATTGTAAATTGAATCTAAACGTTAAGAATGATTGATAATCGATCTAGTGTGATCTATGAACTTGGAACATGTTCTTAGAGGTCTCTGGACGGCTAGGGTACGTAGGGATTCCAAGTGCTTCGTTTTTCCATGATTTAAGTGCTATTTATAGGTTAGTGTTACTCATTCGGGCGACTGAACCATTAGTATGGTTCAGTCGTGCGATTGAGCCATGCGGTTGATCCATTCGCACGACTGAGTGTTCAGTCGTGTGACTGAGCCAATCTTATGTTCCAATCATGGAACAGATCCAGTCTCCTGGTTCAGTCGTGCGACTGAGTCATTCGCATAAAGTTGTTCATGCGTATGGTCCATTAGCATGGGCCATTCGCATGAGAACTTCACATTACTAAGTTTGAATATATTTATTAAACATTACATTACCAATATTAATTCACGCAACCACAAACCTATATAATCAATTCAATACGTGTTAAACAACTCATTAATGAAATATTAAACATTATAACCACAACCAAACATTTGTATTCCATTAAGTACCCAACTATTACATATGTGTAAGACAATAAAGACATATTACATTAAGTTCAGAACCTAGGTACACATGTATCTACACTCGGGTAGAATTTTTGGGCCATTAACTCCTTAAACTCTTCCCAAGATAACGCCAAAGCGACTTCAGTACCACGGTTCCTTCAGGACACTTGCTGTTGATGAACGTGTTTTCCATACTTTCGAACCACTCGAGAAGTCCAGTGGCTCCTTCTTTTCCACTAAAGCTAGTGGGTTTGCACGAGTTAAAGTGCTTGAACGTGCAGGTGCGGTTGTTTTCACCATGATTGTTACTATTGTCCCCATGGGCATTGTTACCAACACCACCATTGTTTTCATTGGCGTTGTTGCTATTGTTGGCCATTAGGGTGCTGTTAAGTTCAACAACCATCGTCGGGAATACGGCATCCATTTGTCGGGCGATCATCGCAGCAAGTTTACGATCGGAGGTAGCATGCTTTTCTTTGTGACGAGACATTCTATAAGATAGAAAATAAGAAAATATTAGTATTCAAAGATAAACCAGTTCAAGGCAGACAAGAATTTTTGATATTTAAAAATATAACCGATGGTTCCATTTGGTACCATATAGCCAATAGGAACATGAGCACGTCGAAGTGGCTTAATCCTAATTACCTTGAAGACGTGTATGTTGACCATAATTTAGCACTCATTCCAGAAATCCTCAGGTAAGCATAACAGGTCTCGCAATGAGATTTATACAAAATGCTTGCCTGAGCCTGAGGGCCTTTTGACAGAAAATCCAGAATACATGCGTTTATGTGTCACACACTTCCCTAAGACTATTAGAATTAAAACCTACATGAGATTTTTCAAGATTTGACATATCATCTAAGGAATTTTTCCACCCGATAAGATGCGTAGGTTTCCACATGTAGTCAAGAATAAGATTTAGAAAGGATTAGACGCGGTAGATGTTGGGGTTTGTAACATGTAAATCTAAGCTAGTTTAACCATTTAAACTATAAAAACGCAGCGGATATAAGGTTTAAACATATGGTTACCAATCTGAAATTTTTACCATTTTAAACCATAAACAAAACCCAAGAACATGGATCATATATATATATATGTGTGTGTGAAATAGTGTGCTATCAAACCATGAAACAACCATAGGGTGTTCAAAGATATAACCTTTCTTGCACAAGATGTTGTAGATGTATAAGATGAAGATGGTGATGTTCTTGAATGTATAGCCTCCAAAAGAGAAGACCTCAAGCTTGTATACCCACAAGCCCTTCCAAACACCAAGCTTGTTAGGATGCACAACACCACAACTCTACCAATGCACCTTGAAAGATCCGAAAATTTCAGCCCTTGAAGCTTTGAATCCGAAAATTTCAGCTCTTGTTTTGGAGATAATGCTTTGCCTTGTGTGTGAGAGAGAAGGTGTGTTTTTTGGAAGAGTGCAAGAGTGATGAAAACTTGAAGTGCCCAAGACAAAAGGACCCTTCACACACCCACAAGGGGCGGCCGAAACTCATGTTCAAAATGGGTTTCCCCCCATTTTGTAACTTTATAAAATTGCACTCTTTTAAGCCATTAGTTTATAAAATTAAAACCTATTTTAATTTATAACATTAACACACTTTTATTTGTTCTTATTTAACCAACTTAAATAATGAAACAAATAAATTTCTCATGAACAAATTATCTATATAATGTTGTTCAATTACAAAATCAACGTTTTAGAAAACCCATTTTCTAAATTGGTGTCAATATTTATTTGTATGATCTCATCAACAAATAAACATATATTGATGTTTGTTTAGCTTGTTATTGGGTATGACCCGACTTGGATCATAACGTACTAACCACATCAATCTTGTATGTGTCTTGGGCATACAAGATCCAACAATCTCCCACTTGCACAAGATTCATAGAAGAATGATGCAAGCAGTAAATACCGCCTAATAACGGTTTACTACCCTTAATACGTATGACTAAGTTCCATTCAATAACATCATCCTCTTCAAGTACCATACTTGAAATGTTTTAGGTGAATCAATCATGTATCCTTTTGTCACAGATGTCATGTTAAATCCCAGAGACACAGAGTGATCATTCTCCATTGATTTAACTTTATCAGGCCTTAGACATCTTACTCTTAACGAATAAGAGGGACAAATCCCATCTTGACTACATACGTCCCTCACAATTGCCTTATATCATACCTGAACTCAGACTTATGTACTGTCATATTTAAGAACAACATTTGGTAAATATCAAGACCCAATATGTGTTGGTCCATTGGTGATCGATTTCAGTGCTAATGATTGATAATCGCAGTGATCCTAGCACAAATTGAATTAACAAAGCAAAATATATAAAAGAGTTTCAAAATAAAGCCATAAGATCCAAACTCAAACAATACAAACAAAATAAGGCTCAATGATAAGTGACCAATGTAATTCCAGCCAAGAAATGCTATCAAACAGTAATGCAAAAGGTTTATTTCGATTAAGGGTCTGCAAAAACTTGTTCCCAAAGTTACAAGAATTGCAAATATATAAACAGAGCTAAATTCGCTGGTAGTTTCGCTGGAGAGTGAAACTACCCTGACCTGAATTATAAGTTCACCCGGCGGCAAACAACAGATTCGCCGGGTGACCTTTATCAGCTGACTACGAGCGAATCTATAGATTCGCTCGTAGTTTCGCTGGGTCAGTGCGAAACAAAGATAAATTCTAACTAATCATTACTTACATATATGTAAATCATCTAACATTAGACCTATTACATATAAGACAAAATAAGCTAATCTAATCTAGGTGAGTCCAACCTACCTAGAGCATCAATACTCCCCCTAGGTTGGACCTCACCTAGAGGAGTCTTCTCATTCAGCTCCATAATATTGACTCGATCTCTGCAAGCGGATTTGTAACATCGTCACTTTCATCATTCATGAATGTATCTAAGTCAGCTCCAGCTTCAACATTAACTTCGGCCGCGAAATTCTCAATGAATGCTCCTGCCCTTGACTCAATCCCGGCCATTGGATTAGTGACATCTGCCGATCCTGCCTCTGTTTCACTATCAACAATAAATTGCTCAACAAACGCTGCTTTATTGACTTCTGTATCAGGTAAATATATAACTATAACCTCCTCCTGATCTTTGACAGTCTACTCCTGAGAACAAGCCCCTGACCCACTAGCATCATCAACCACAGGCTTTTCAAACCTTCTTGTAATAGATTGATCCAACTGTTTGCTTAAATCATCCATATCCATTCTTGTTTTGTCCGCTTGAATGATTTTTCTAGTCAGCTCCCGAACTTCAGCTCTAAATCCCCTAATAAAGAGGCTAGCTTCTTCCACAGTTTCAGCTCCAGCTCCAACTTTTATGTGATTCTCGCAAAGAATCACTAAGTCATCATCACAAAATGAAAATACTTCCATTGGATTGAACAATTTGATTTCTGGGGCACCTTTCACTCTAATCACTGCTTCCCCTGTGTTGTTATCATAGAACTATTTCTCGAATGCTTGCAGTCTTGGGGGAAGAGGATCAGGTATCCTAATATGATCAATGGTCTTTGCTGGTTTCAGTCTTAGAACGATTTGCCCTCTCCCAGTCACCCAATCTATGTCTTTCTTTGATCTTTTTCTCTCCATCTTCATAAATCCAAAAGCTTTAAAGTTATCAGACAAACCCTTTGTATTTCTTTCTCCAGCAGCTTGGCCCTTTCACTCTGTTCAGCTCCAAGTAAAGGGATCTCTGGCAATCTCCTCAAATCCCATCTTGGGAGGGTTTTAAAAGCTTTCCGTTTGTGCACATAAGAAATTCCTCCTCCTCTTCTTTTAATCATAAACAACTTAAGCTCAGAATTATATTTCCAGCTGAAGATCTTTTTATCACTGTCTTTTCTAGTTGTGTTTCTAATGTTCTTAAACAGTGGAGTTATTTCCTCAGCCTCCTTTTCTTTAACAAACCAGTAATTTTGATCTAACTCCACCATTCCAGTTTCAGACAACCCAGTTTCAGCCATATAAGTCACAGGACGCTCATCTCCTTCATAGAATTCAGGCTCCGAGCTGTAATCAACCAGCTGTTCTTCAAGTTCCTCATCTTCATCCACCAGCTTCATTTCACTTTCTTCTTCTTTCTCAACTCTTTGTTTTCCCCCACTACTCCTCACCTATTAAATCCTTTTCTATGTCAAGCACCAAGTCCACAAAGGCTGCATCAACAACCTCCACTTCATCCTCTCCCTATTTTCCTTCTGCATCAATAGTTTCTTCATCTCTGTCCTTCCTTTTACTTGGTCCTGCAGCATCACCTTCCTTATCAACATTTATCTCAACCTTGAAGTCTTCATCATCAACATGAACTGCACCAGTAGTACCAGCTGCTGAGCTTGGGCCCTCTCCTGCTGCAGAAAATCCTCCTACCTTCAGAATTGCATATCTCGAGGTATCGGTGAGGTCATTGAGTTCATCTTCAGTTCTTACATCTGGCAGGCCGGCCGCTTCCTTCAGATCATTAACTTCCTTGAATAACGTCTTAATCAACTCTTGTTGATCCAGCACCATCTTCGTTAAACCTTCAATGATATCATCCTTTGTTTTCTCCCTCAACTCTTGGTTTGTCAGCTTAGTTTTCATCATGCTCAGTTCGTTGGCCACCGAAGCACTAACATTTCTTATGACATCTTGATCAAGTTCAGATCTGGCATCTTTTCTTGGTGGATTTTCTATGAATGCCTGATGCTTATGTTTTGTTCTCCTTTCTGAGGCTTCAACGTGGCTACTTTCTTCAGCTCTTTTCTTTGTTCTCCGCTCCTTCTGAGCTCTCACTTCTTGCATAGCTTCCTCAATCTTCTCCTCAAAGTTATACTCCTTTTCTTTAGCATACCTTTTTCTTTTTTTAACTGCTTCCTCCTGTCTTTCCCTGTTCTCCTCAGCTCTCTTATCTTCTATTTCTATAAATTTTTTGATATATGCCCACCTCTCTGCAGAGTACATGTTTTCCCATAAATGAGTGATCTTCCCACTGAAGTCATGTCTTGTAGAAGCACAATCTGCAAAAATCCTAGAGCTCATCAGGGCAAGTTTCTTTACTTCTCCATGCTTCAGGATATGGAATCAAATCATCAATCATCATTTGGACGAATCTGGGATACAATAGCCACTTCTCCTTCTTAATAGCCATGATGTTATCAAACATACATTCAAAAATCAGTCGGGCAATATTGGCTTTCTGACCTCTGCAAAATATTACCATTGCTTTGGCCCATCTCAAATTAAGACCATCTGATCCTCTCTTCCTGTCATCTAAGCACATGATGAACACGTGTGCTATGTATCTCCATTCTTTAGATAACATGGACTTCTTTATCTCTTTCTTAGAACCGAAGGATGGTCCTTCATACCCCATACTTCTGAAACCTTGCATGACTTGATTGTCTGAAAGCTCTACTTCATCTCCCTGATCACCTTCTAGACTTAGCACTTTGGCTATAATTTCTTTAGTAATAACAATATCATTCCCTCCTACTCTTGCTCGAATGCAATTTGGATTGGCTTTGACATCCAGCTTGGCTGACCTCCAGAAGTCTTGAATGTGTAAGATGTAGATAGACGGTGAATGAGTGATCGCATAGTGGATTGGAGACTGTTTTAACCATTTAATGAAGTCTCTGAACCTAGCAGCTTTAGGACTATCCTTGTCTAGAAGTGCTACAGTGTTGTTCTTTTCGTCAAACTTAAGATTAGCCATGATCACTAAAAAGAAATTAGAAAAGTGTAAGTATACAACAGAATAAATATATGAGAGTATGTACAAACAGATGAAATTAAAAAAAATAAATTTTCTGGGGTGAATCTATAGATTCGCTCGACTCAAGTGAACTTTCGTTCAAATTCGCCTGAAGATCAGTAAGTTCGTTGGGGTGAATCTATAGATTCGCTCAGTTCAAGTGAAACTTTCATTCAAATTCGCCTGAACATCAGCAAATTTACTGGGGTGAATCTATAGATTCGCTCGACTCAAGTGAATTTTCGTTCAAATTCACCTGAAGATCAGTAACTTCGCTAGGGTGAATCTATAGATTCGCTCGGTTCAAGTGAACTTTCGTTCAAATTCGCCTGAAGATCAGCAAAGTCACAGGGTGAATCTATAGATTCGCTCGGTTCAAGTGAACATTCATTCAATTTCGCCTGAAGAACAGCAATTTCATTGGATGAGGGTTCCCGAACCCTAACCCAAGCGAATCTGCAGAATCTCACAATGCGAGGAAGAATACACCGACTAAAGCATTTAACGTGGTTCGCGACACCTACCAAAACACTTTATAGCATAAACCACGAACGGAAATCAACTCGCAAAAAGCAATCTGAGATGCGCGATATGAATACGGGTCTGTGAGTCTAGCGTGACTGTGGAGAACTACCCGTTCACTATGCGCTTTATAGGACATAGATTCGCTGAAGCGAATCTATAGATTCGCCCGGTAACATCAACATATTCATTTGACTCGCAACTGGTCGAGCTTACCGGCGAACTTATAGATTCGCTCACCGGCCCACTATATCAACACTCATGAAAATTAAATAAGAATAAAAATAATAATAAAAAATAAGTAAAAATAATTAAAAAAATCAAGTTAGAAATAAGTAGTAAAAGGATATAATATCATCTTTTTCTCGAAGTTTTTCAGAGGGCCACGACTGAGCGAGATTGCTGATATGTTTGCCGCTTAAACCCATGCCCTGTTCTTTTCAACTCATGATCTGCAACTGTTTATCATGTTCCGAATTGTCTTAGAAACTCAGCAACTTGGTCCCCACTGATATTTGATAAAGAACTAGTCTCGCCATTAAGGTTTATTGAGCATAATCATTGATTTTGCCTGATCATTATACTGAATTTACTTAAATGCAACCATAATGACCAGCATAATATACATATGAGACATTATAATGTACAGATGCAAACACACATATATGCAATGTATACACATGAGACGCAGACTAGATCTACAACTAATTAATGAGAGCTTCAGGTCAATGCTTTTGCATAGCAGAGAAGATCACCTAGGCGTGTTGATGAGAGCTTCAGGTCAATGCCACCGCATAGCAGAGAAGATCATCACCAGGTCAATGCTTTCACATAGCAGAGGAGATAAACACACATCTTTTCCTATCTAATGTATGCATGTATATACAATAATGAGATATAGAGATTATTTAATGTTTGACTTAGAGGGCATTATCACCGAGTCACCATCCTAGTGGGAAACACCATAAGCTTCACATCGATAACCTAATCCCAAAAATAAACTCAGTACGGATGCAAGACAGCAATCAGAAACTCTCAACCAAGTTTTAGACAAGACTTGTATCTATGTGCAGACCAAAATATCATGAGGATGATCCTTATTACTGAGTTATGATCTTTAATTTGGCTGCATGATCACTTGTTTACTTCGTTTTCAGGCTGAGTCTACCATGCATATCCCAGCACAAGTTGTTCCCCTCTTTCTTACTTCATTTTCTTGAATTCCTGAGAGAATAAAAATTTATAAACTTAATATTATAATTAATCTCCCCCGAAATTTTTATTTGATAGCTATCTTAATAGAAAATTTCTGTTTTTTTTTAGGATTTCTTAACAAATAAAGTAAAAGAAAAGAAAATGAGTAAAGAGATATGTGACACAAGAATTCTCAAGGCAGACAACAAAACAAAAACAGAAAAATATTCACATATATATAGATTAAACGGATTCTATTTTCAGGAAAGGATTGTCAGAAAGATATCAATCCCAACATGGAGATCAGTTCATAAAAACGTGGTTTATCAAAATTTTTTGTGAAAAGATCAGCTTTTTGTTTTCTTGTTTCAATAGGAATGATATCAATGAATCCCTTTTCCTGAGCATCACGGATGGCATGAATTCTTGTTTCGATGTGCTTGGTTCGAGTATGATGAATAGGATTCTTGGCAATTCCAACTGCAGCTTCATTATCACAGAACAATGGTGTATGAAGGAAGTTGATGCCATAATCCGTCATCTGATGTTGGATCTAGAGCACTTGGCAGCAGCAGCTTGATGCAGCGATGTATTCAGCTTCTCTTGTGGATAAGGAGACTGTTGTTTGCTTCTTGCTTTGCCATGAAACAAGACAATCACCCAGATATTAACATCCACCAGTGACTGATTTTCTGTTTATCCTGCAACCACTATGATCACTATCAGAATAAGCATGTAAATCAAATTTCCCACCATTTGGGTACCAAAGCCCCAAGCGGGAGGAAACCTTAAGGTAAGGAAAAATGCGTTTAACAGCTTTTTCATGTGATTCTTTAGGGTTAGCCTGGAAACGAACACAGTAGCACACTACGAATGTAATTTCTAGACGACTAGAGGTTAGGTACATGAGAGATCCGATCATCGAGCGGTAACGATGAGCATCCACGGACTTCTCATTTTCATCAGGCGTCAAGCATGTTTGAGCAGTGAACGGGGTCAGTTCTGTGTCTGAGTTGTCCATTTGGAACTTCGTGAGGATTTCTTTGATGTACTTCTCTTGGTGAATAAGAATACCTTCAGATTTTTGTTCTACCTGCAAGCCTAAGAAGAAGCACATCTTCCCCATCATGCTTATTTTGAATCGATCCTTCATCACTTCTTCAAATTCTCTACACAGCTTCTCATTTGACGATCCAAAGATAATATCATCAACATACACCTGAACTATCTGCATTTCACCATCAACCTCTTTCTTGAATAGTGTCATATCTATAGTCCCACGAGAGAAACCTTTGCTGAGCGGATACTGTGTCAGGGTTTCATACCAGATACGGGGAGCTTGATGCAACCCATACAATGATTTGTCTAACTTGTACACTTTGTCTGGATGGTCTGGATCCTCGAAACCCGGTGGTTGACATACGTAGATCTCCCCATCAATGTCTCCATATAGAAAGGCACACTTAACATCCATCTGAAAAACTTTGAAGTTCTTGTGAGCTGCGTGTGCCAGAAAGATTCTGATGGCTTCAATGCGTGCAACTGGAGTGAACACTTCAGTGTAGTCTATTCCTTCCTCCTGAGCAAAACCTTGTATTACTAAACGAGCCTTGTTTCTAATAACTATACCATGATCGTCCGGCTTGTTTCTGAACACCCATTTAGTACCAATGGGGCATTTGTTTGGAGGAAGGTCAACTAATTCCCAAACCTTCAGCTTCCTAAATTGTTGCAACTCCATTTGCATAGACTCGACCTAAGTTGGATCTTCAAGTGCTTGTTTATAATTTTTTGGAACAATTTGAGATAAGAAAGAAGAATAGAGACACTCATTAATCAACCCACTCTGACTTCAAGTCCTCACACCTTCAATAATTGATCCAATGATGTAATCATGTGGATGGTCTTTTAATTTCTTAAAGTTTGCATTAAGTGTTGGTTGATTGGATTGGGGTGTAGATATGGGATTGGATGGTTGAGATGGAATGGATGAGCTTGTCTGGGAGATAGAATCAGAAAGTGGAATTGGGTTGGTAATAGGAATTAAATTGGAATTTGAAGAGGATGGAACATCTGATGGAAAGATTGGGTTGGGTGTAGATACAGGATTAGATGGTGGTAGTGGAGAGGATGGAATATCAAATGATACATGAGGTAATGAAGTGACGGCTGGCTGTGGTTGTGGTGGAATGGGATTGGCAGATGTGTGAGGAGTGATGTCATCATCAGGATTTGGGAGATTGAATGATTTGAAGACGGTGGTAGAATCGAAAAACCATGCTGGTTCGCTTCCAATGATTGTGGAGTTAGATTCCTGCCAATCAACATAATATGACTCTTGCACAATCCGCGTCCGTTTGTTGTACACACAATACGCCTTTTGTGTCTCTGAGTACGCCACAAAGAAGCATTCATCAGAAACTGCTCCAAACTTTGTCTTCTGATCTTGGGTATTCAGTAGAGTACAAGAGCATCCAAATGGGCGCAGAAAATCAATCAAGGATTTAATACCACGAAACAGCTGATACGATGTCTTCATCTTGTTTTTGACGATTAGTACTCGATTTAGAACGTAAGCTGCACAATTTACTGCTTCTGCCCAGAAGATAATTAGAAGCTTTGACTCAATCAGCATAGTCCTGGCTGCTTCCACGAGAGTTCGGTTTTTTCTTTTGGCAACACCATTTTGTTGTGGTGTCCTTGCAGCGCTGAACTGTTGGAGAATACCTCTTTGCTCACAGAAAGAATTGAAGATATGGTTTCGGAACTCAGTTCCGTTATCACTTCTGATGGCTTGAACCTTTCTCTTCCCCAGAACCTCAATCAATGGAATTAACTTCATTAACTCTTCAGCTGTTTTGTTTTTGTGTGCAATAAATCTCACCCATGAGTATCTTGAATAGTCATCTGTGACAACCAAACAATAAGATTTCTTAGCAATTGACTTTACACTTATCAGGCCAAATAAGTCAGTATGTAACAATTCAAGGGGATGAGAAATTGAGTTTTGAATTTTAATTTTGTGTGGCTTTTTGTGTTGTTTTCCTTTATCACAAGCCATGCACTTCTCAACCACTGAATAATCTTTCAATGGTAGTCCCCTTATTAAATTCTTCTTAACCAACTTATTTAAGATTTTAAAGTTAATATGTCCTAAACGTCTATGCCACTGAAAAGATTCTTGAGAAGAAGCTTTAGACAGAAAACAAGTCACGGTAGAAGTTGATTCATTTGATCCCATATTAAGCAAATATGTATCATTTCGCTTTGGAGCTCGCATAATCACCAACTCTTCAGGGATAGAAAACTCTGGCTTCATGAAAAGGCATTTGTTTGCAAGAAATAGCACTAGAATATCCTTATCACAGATTTGTGATACACTAAGAAGATTGAATGCCAACTCAAGAACATAGTTAACTTTCTCTAAGGTCAGTGAACCATTTGAGACATCTCCTTGCCCAATCATTTTTCCACCCTTCTTGTCTCCAGCAAAAGCCATATATCCTCCATCAATAAATCTGTAATTTGTCAACAGATCCTTCAATCCCATCATATGTCTGGAACATCCACTATCTACATGCCAAACACTATTTACAGCGGCTCTGGATGATTTCTGACATTTAAAAAAATTAATTAGACTTTGGAAATTAGGACCCAAGTCTTAGTGTACTTAGGTCTTGGAGTAGTAAATCTTCTGCAAAAGAAACCATTTACAAAATTTGTCAATCTAGTTCCAAAAAGTTTAGTCTGCATACTACTACCAACTGATTCAGGACATTGCTTGACTAAGTGATCATCCTTTCCACATCTGAAACAATGAGATCTCAACCCTCTTTTGGAACAGTTTGATGAAGGAATTCTATTAAAAGATATTTCTTCATCATATTCAGACAATTTCGAATCTGAATCACTGTAAGAGTCATATGGCTCTTTTGACATCCCTGTGATGACTTCCACTTTAACTGATTTTTGTTCAATTTTATCCTTGTTATTCTCAGTAGAAGAAGACATTTCTTTATCTTTTGGTTTTGAAATTCTTATCGGTGTAAAAGATGGAATTGGATGAGAGAAGAATTTTTTAAAGCAGTTTGTTTTTGTTTGACTTTCAGAGACATGACCTGAAAGTTTAGATTTATCATCCACACAAACATCATTAGCAACATCATCATTTGAATCATCACAGTCAGAAACAGAACATTCTGAATTACTATTACACGCACCATTGTCTGAATTTAAAACAGTACTTGACATGACAAATCTACTTAAACTATTGTCTACAAAAGACTTCTTGGAATTTAAACTAGAGTTACTAGAGCTACCAAGACCACTACTGCCACCATAATCATATTCCTCTCGCACCTCCTTATGGCTTACTCCAACTAAACCTGCAAAGAGACTATTAGTATCATTCTGTATAATCTCTTGTATCAACTCATTGGAAGGATAAGGAGTGGGTGTAGGAGAATAACAGAAAGTACTAGGTGGAGGATGTACACATATATTATCCTCATGACCCAACCCGGTCTTGATTTTAGCCCCCCTTTGTCTTTTGCATAATTCCACCCGTTTCATACCCAAAAGAGTCCATTTTTCCAACTTATTTTTAAGATTTCTTATTTCAAACTCAGCAAGTGTAACTTGTTCAGTCAAGTAATCGACTTCACAGTTCTTTTCCAATTTTCAAATGTTCATTTTCTTTTAAAGCTTCTCTTAATTTAACAAAATATTTTGATTCATTCATTTTAAGTTCCTTGTTTAGCCTTTTTAATTCATTTTCATTATTCATTAATAATCTATTAGCTTTGTATAGGCCAATTAAACGTATTTTACAAGCAGAGGAACACATATCTTCTACAATATCATAAGGAAGACCCATTACCAGTTTTTCTGCCACGAGAGCACGATCACATTGGCATGCAGGAACGGTTCTTTTGTATTCCTCCACAGCTGCTTGCTTGGCTTCTTGAATCATTTCTTCCATGTTTGGTTCAAATTTCCCTTCTTTATTAGCTTCAGCATCTGCAGTCTTTGAGTCATCAGCAGCTCTCCCAGTTTCCATAGCAGCAACCTGTTCCTCATCAACTTTCCCTGACACCTCCCCAACTTTATCCTTGACACCCACAGCTTTACAAACCAGATCTTCATGAACAACTTCATCCTGAACCAAATTATCTCCCTCTTGAACTTCAGCTTCACTTTCCTTTACCTTTTTGTCTTCACCAGCTTTGTCATCAGCAACATCATCATCATTCTCTTGAACCATACCAACACGAGCTTCTCCACTTGAATCGCCATTATTATTATCATCACAAGCTTCATCTCTGAATTCTCTAAAAGGATCAAAACAATCAATGTAGTCATTATTAGTATCAGGCACCTCCACTACCTCTGCAATTAAAGCATGGTTTATTTCTTCCTTTGATTCTTCAATTTCAGCATTCCAGTCAAAGTTTGTGAGTAGAGCATCTTCTTTCTTTGGCTTGACCTCTTCCACCTTTTCCGTGATTGGAATGACCATAAAGTTTCCAGAATTGACTGGTTCTGTGACAACTGGAGAGGGACATTCTCTCTTGAAATGACCTATCTATTTGCAGTTGAAACATCTGAGTTTAGACTTATCATACCCAAGCTTGTTGTTCTGACCCTGATTCCCAAAATTTCTTCTGCCGGTTCTCTCCATGAACCTTCTAGCACGAAGAGTTAGCATTGCCATTTGCCACTGAATGTCAGTCTTCTCAAGATCAACAGGATCCACCTGATAAATGTCTTCAACAGTCATACCTCTACCTTTCAGTTCACCTACAACCAGAGCTTCATAGCTTTGAACAAATAACCCGAACAATGCCATAGTGTCAGATGAAATCTGAGTATTGACTAATGCCTTTGAGCTCGAACCCACGTGTGATGTACTAACAACTGACTTATCTGAACTGACATGACCAGCTGATCCTCCATAACCTCCACAAGTTGCACTATAATACTGAGAGTTTGCAGTGAATGAAATCAATGCAGCATTTTGAGGTTGAATTATCCCCGGCATCATTCCCTGGTTATATTCTCTTCTCTTGAGATCAAGATCAAATGACTTAAGTTTGTTGATTACATCCATGAGCTTGTAATCAGCAAAGTTCCTTTCTTGCTTGAGCAACTTGATTTGGATACTCCTTTCTGGAGGAAGTGAATCTAGTAGCTTAGTAACTTGCTCATGGTTTCCTAATTGCTCATCATACTTCTTAAGAGTGCTTGAAACTGATAAGAAACGGTTTGTTATATCAGTGAGGTTCTCATGCATGTATCCCACAAATGAATTGAACTCCTTCTCGGCTTGAGCTTTCTTGTCCTTCTTTAGATCTTCATTACCATCATAAAACTCACATAATGCATCATACAGATCCTTAGCAGTTGTGTGTTCGGCAAATCTGTTGTAAATGTCCTGATGCAAACAAAGAGTCAAAGCTCCAAGAGCTTTCTTGTCCCTGTCAAGTAACTTAATGTCAGTCTCAGTATAAGTACTTGGGTCATTGTTTGGTAAGGTGGCAGCACCAACAGTGGTTGTCGGTTTGTGAGGTCCGTTTACGATTGATTCCCACTTACTGTGATCGGTGTAGAAGAAGAAAGCCCTCAAACATCTTTTCCAGTCCTCAAAATTCTCACCATTTAAAAGCCTCGATGACCTGTTAAGTTGAATACTCTCCAAATCAGTCATGGTAATATTTGTTGAAGTCATCATTTTTCAAGTGGTTTATAAATTCGCTCAAATCACTAAATTCGCTGACTTTCTATAAATTCGCTTGTAAGTTCGCCCGTAAATTCTCTTGTAGTTTCACTTGACAAACTAGCAACAGATTTGCTCGAATCAGTGCTATTAAAGCTCTAGTTTGCTCAACAAGTTCGCATAACTAGTAGAACTTTCGTTCTGGTGGTAAATTCACCAGCATTTTCGCTTGAGTAATTAGGCAAGTAAGGTGAACGTTCGTTCAATAAGTCCAGATTCGCTAGAACCACAGGGAAAAATCTGACAAACACTTAGGGTGATAGATTCGCTGGGAATTTTCTAGATTCGCTAGATAATCTGATAGATTCGCCCGACGAACAAAAACTCCTGTTCGGTCAGAAAAACAATCTGAACTCACCTAAATCACTATGAATTAGTGATTGGATGATTGGAATATCTCCCTACAACATGAACAAAAGTTTTTCTAAGGATTTTGAAAGCAAAACACACTTTGATGATCAATAATGAATGGAACAGTAACTTTATCCTTAAACCCTCTCAAAAACCCCAAAAACTCAACAAATGAAGAGCACAAAGGCTGTGATACCATATTGTTGGTCCATTGGTGATCGATTTCAGTGCTAATGATTGATAATCCCAGTGATATCCCAGCACAAATTGAATTAACAAAGCAAAATATATAAAAGAGTTTCAAAATGAAGCCATAAGATCCAAACTCAAACAATACAAACAAACAAAGGCTCAATGATAAGTGACCAATGTAATTCCAGCCCAGAAATGCTATCAAAACAGTAATGCAAAAGGTGTATTTCGATTAAGGTTCTGCAAAAACTTGTTCCCAAAGTTACAAGAATTGCAAATATATAAACAGAGCTAAATTCGCTGGTAGTTTCGCTGGAGAGCGAAACTACCCTGACCTGAATTATAAGTTCACCCGGCGGCAAACAACAGATTTGTCGGGTGACCTTTATCAGCTTACTATGAGCGAATCTATAGATTCGCTCGTAGTTTCGCTGGGTCAGTGTGAAACAAAGATAAATTCTAACTAATCATTACTTACATATATGTAAATCATCTAACATTAGACCTATTACATATAAGACAAAATAAGCTAATCTAATCTAGGTGAGTCCAACCTACCTAGAACATCAATATGTATCTCAGGTCAGAGGATACCAAATGATGTTTGCCTTTACTCAAAATTACTTATGATCAATCAAGAAGATTCCATGTAGTAATGTTTGAGATGTAGGTCTGTCCAATATTTGTATCCTACAAATATCTATGAACTTTGGCAGCAACCTTTTGCTCTATATTCATCCATATGAGTATCTACCAATCCAAGTTCATAATAGTTTTAACAAGTATGAACAACTACGGATGTTCTGAGTAAATAATTTACTCATGGATTTTAAACATGCAAAATAGGAATATTAGTTGAATCATTATAACCAAATAATTCATTCAAGTAATAAAGGGTTATAATATCTCAATACAGAAATTAAAGATCATATCCAGTCACTAGAATATTAAAGTCCCATGGCACAAGTATGACTTTCATGCTTTGCCTTTTCAAGAAGCTTCATGAGTGGATCTGCAATGTTTTGATCCGTGTGAACTTTGCGAATACATATCTTTCCCTTTTCAACTTCATCCCTTATGTAGTTGAATCTTCATTCAATGTGCCTAGTCTTTTGATGTGCACGGGGTTCCTTGATTTGAGCAATCGCACCCTCGTTATCACGACGAATTTCTAGGGGGTCCAGAATGGAAGGGACCACCCCTAGATCGGTAATGAACTTCTTTAACCATGCAGCTTCCTGAGCTGCTAATGAAGCGACGATGTATTCTGACTCTGTAGTTGATAATGCCACCACATCTTGCTTAGAGCTCTTCCAAGAGATCGCTCCTCCACTCAAGATGAAAATGTACCCCGATTGTGATCGTGAATCATCCTGATCAGTTTGGAAACTCGCATCCATGTAACCCTTTACTACGAGTTCCTCCTCACCAGATCTATAGATTAGTAACATATCTTTAGTCCTCCTTAGGTACTTAAGTATGTTCTTAACAGCCATCCAATGATTGTTTCCAGGATTTTGTTGGTATAAATTGTCATGCTCAAAGCGCATGACACGTCCGGTCTAGTGCATATCATTGCATACATGATGGATCCTATAACAGACGCATACGGGATTCCCTTCATTTTGTCTTACTTGTCCTTTGAGCTTGGACATTGAGTCTTACTCAATATTGTTCCTCTTTGAATAGGTACGGTATCTTTCTTAGAGTTTTCCATCTTGAACCTTTTTAAGATCTTGTCAATGTATGCACTTTGATTTAAACCTATCAACCGCCTTGTTCTATCCCTATAGATCTTTATTCCTAAAATATAGGCGGCTTCACCAAGATCCTTAATGGAGAAATAGTTTCCAAGCCAGGCTTTTACACCTTCTATGGTTGGAATGTCATTTTCAAATAGTAGGATGTCATCGACATACAATACTAGGAAGGTGGTGATGCTCCCACTAGCCTTCTTATATACACATGCTTCATCAGTGTTTTTAATGAACCCAAATTTGATTATCTCTTCATCAAAACGGTGATTCCAACTCCTTTATGCTCGCTTCAATCCATAGATTGATTTCTTTAACTTACATACTTTGTTAGGATGTTTTGAGTCTACAAAACCTTCAGGCTGAACCATATAGACATCTTCCTCAAGATATCCATTTAGAAAAGCGGTTTTGACATCCATTTGCCAAATCTCATAATCATAATGAGCAGATATAACAAACAATAACCTAATAGACTTTAGCATTGCAACCGGTGAGAAGGTCTTATCATAATCAACCCCTTGAGTTTGAGTGAAACCTTTTGCTACAAGTCTAGCTTTATAAGTATCCAAGTTTCCATGCATATCGGTTTTCTTCTTGAAAACCCACTTACTTCCAACTATCTTATAATTAAGAGGTGGTCCAACCAAGTCCCACACTTAGTTGTCATACATGGATTGCATCTCAACGTTCATGGCTTCAAGCCATTTGTCACAATCCAAATTGGACATTACATCACGATAGGTGGTTGGTTCATCTGAATCTACCACATAGCATCCATCTACAAAAAATCCATATCTTTTAGGTGGATTACTAATTCTACCAGATCTGTGAATGTTTTGTGTACATTGATCAACCACTTGATCATTCCCAACATCCTCATATTGAGTGTTAGTGTCAACCAAACGGGTATCGGTTTATGGTTCTTGATCCTCCTCAAGATCCATGGTTCTACTGCTAGTTCCTTCCGTAAGGAACTTAGCTTCTAAGAACTCAACTTCTTGGCAACAAACTCCTTTTGTTCCAATAGGTCATAGAAATAATATCCCATAGAATCTCTAGGATATCCAATGAAGATACACTTAGTGGAACGGCTTTCTAGCTTGTTTGAGGTGGAAGTCTTAACATAAGTCTCACAACCTCATACCTTTAAATATGAAAGTGATGGAACCCCTCCATGCCATATTTCAAAAAGGTGTCGTTTCCACTTTCTTGGTTGGGGCCATATTCAAGATACGGGCCGCAGAGAGCAAAGCGAAACCCCAAAATGATAGAGGCAATGAGCTTGTAGCCATCATAGATCGAACCATATCTAATAGAGTTCGATTTCTTCGCTCGGACACGCCATTATGTTGTGGCGTTCTAGGTGGAGATAGTTGTGAGACAATACCACAACTTCTAAGATGATCTCTAAAAGCATCACTTAGGTATTCACCTACTCTATCGGTGCGGAGAATTTTATTTTCTTGTTGAGTTGATTTTCTACTTCATTTTGGAAGATTTTGAACATTTCAAAAGCTTCATATTTGTGTCTTAACAAGTACACATGACCATATCGACTATAGTCGTCGGTAAAGGTAATGAAGTATCTTTCATGGTACCTAGTCATTGGCTTAAAAGGACCACATACATCCGAATGTATGATGTTTAATAAATCTTTTGCCCTTTCGGATTTGCCACTAAAAGGTGTCTTTGTCATTTTTCCTTGTAAACAAGATTCACATACATCAAATGAATCATATTCATTTGCTTTTAAAAGTCCATTCTTTTGAAGTGTTTGTATGCGCTTTTTGTTTATATGACCAATACGGCAATGCCAAAGATAGGTATCACTCAAATCCAATTTGAGTTTCTTAATGGTGGTTTGGTACAACGAGCTATCATATAATGTGTTTTCACGAACCAATTGATAAATACCATTAATAGTAATAGGTTTAAAATAAAATATGCCATTTAAAGAAACATGAATTTCATTGTCAATAAATGTCAAAACATAACCATATTGTCTTAATTGGGCAACAGAAATAATGTTCATAGTCAAACTAGGAGCATACAAAATATTGTTCAAAATTGCTTCCAAACCATTTAAAAGCTTCAAGATGTAGTCCCCTCGGCCTTCAACTTGAACTTTTCCCCATTCCCCATGTAGAGGCTAACATCCCTTTTTAACATCCCCTTTCTTGAAGTCCTTACTTCTTTTGAACCCCTGCAATAAGTTACAAATATGAGTTTCACATCCGGTATCCAATACCCATGTGTTAGAGGATATTAAATTAAGATCAATATGAATCATGAAAATTGTACCTGAGGTTTGCCCGACATCCCTCTTAGCTTGCAACTCTTTTAGATGGACTGGGCAATTTCTTGCCTAATGTCCAATCTCCCCAAACTTAAAGCATGGGTTATTCGAAGCAACCTTTTGCTTCTTCTCCACTGGTTTTGGACGTGGTGCTCTTACCACTCCCTTTCCCTTTCCCCTAACATGCCCCTTAACCTTGGCAATATTTGCCTTGGGTGCGGCGTGAGGCCTCTTCTTGTTCCCACCTTCATTGATGGTGAGAACGGGTAAAACCCTTTTACCCATGGCCGCCTCGGCAGTTTTGAGCATAGAGTGAAGCTCACTTATGTTCTTATTAACAAAGTTTTCAAACCTTTTTGACAAAGAGTTGAGGATCAAATCCGTAGCCAACTCTTTTGAGACGGGACAATTCAGCCTTTCGAGGCGGTCGATGTGGCTTTTCATCTTAAGTACATAAGATGAAACAGATTGGGTGTCGTCCATACGACACGCATGGAGTGCTCGAACCTTTTTGAAGCGCTCTACCCTTGCTTGTTGTTGGAACGTTTCTTTCAACTGGGTTATCATGTCGTATGCTCCATGATGTTCATACTCCTTTTGGAGATCCAGAGTCATACTTGCCAACATGAGGCAAGACACTTGGACCGAGTCCTCAGTGTATTTCACCCAATTA
This sequence comes from Flaveria linearis, assembly GCA_024085815.1. Taxonomy (NCBI): domain Eukaryota; kingdom Viridiplantae; phylum Streptophyta; class Magnoliopsida; order Asterales; family Asteraceae; genus Flaveria; species Flaveria linearis. Next base: position 63,066,586 of record CM044013.1, on the reverse strand, counting down.
TTGTAGGCCTCCTCATCCTCCTCATTATGTTGATCGGGGATCGGACCGTCTAAAATATATGATCGTTTCTCTTGCTTGAGAATAATTCTCAAGTTTCGAAACCAATCAATAAAGTTATTATGATTTAGACGCTCCTTTTGGAGAATGGTCCTTAGAGATAATGAGTGAGCGGACGGGATTTCATTGTTTTCATTATTGTTGGTGGCCATCTACAAAATATAATAAAGTTCAATTTTAGCATTTTTTATATTCATATATTAATAATTAAAACCCCTTTTTAAGTGTCTTACACAATTTTAAAATTCTAGAATCCAACGTTACATTTAAATAGTGGTTAGGTGACCTTTATCCGATTATTTAAATTAACAAGGTAGTCAACATTTTGACAATTGCAACCTTTGGCAACTTCTAGGGTATGGGATCGACTTTAAAACATCATATGTATAGTCGGCATGTTTATCCCATCAACACCTTTGTAAACCATATTGTAGGTGATCCAGTTAACATGGTTTGCAAATCATGTTACCCTACTTGCACACACATGTGAGTTTTCCAACATAAGTGGTTAGGTGACCTTTATCCCACCAATATGGTATCCCCACTTCAAACCACAAGTTCCCTCAAAATGGTTAGGTGACCTTTATCTCATTAAGAGTTTCCAAATGACTCAAGTGTTGTGTAAAAGAACGGTGTTAAACTTGTTTATAAAAGAAATTTTAAGTTTCCATAATCTTAGTTTAGAAAACTCTATGTACCTTATATTTGCATGCTTTCAAATACAAGGTACCCTATGGTTCACTTTTAATAAAACCTCCTTTTTATTAAAATCATTAATCCTTTTAATAACCTTTTATTAACCACTTAATGAAAAAGAACCATTAATTTTCAGCTTGTTAAGTTTGTTAATGAGTTTGTTATGCATATCCAAATATCAAACAATAACCATACAATCAAACAACCAAAAAAGCACAAACATACAAACATAAGTGCATAACTATAGCCACTAAGTTGACCACACTTGTTTGCCATCACAAGTGTTGTCATAAGGTCTTTCCTAAGGGTTAAGATGACACATCAAAATGTGTTCATGAACTCCCACTTGAATCCATATCCAAAATGTTTCAAGTGTCCATGTCTTTTGTGTCTTTCTTTGGGTCTTCATCTTGTGCATCTTCTTTTACAAAATCATATCCTAATATAATTTTTCTAATAAAAGAAATGCACCTAATCTATTTATTACATAACCAAATGAATAAATAAATTACAACCCAAAATACAAACACAAATATACAACCCTTTCAAGGAACAAAACCAACATGACAAAACCATAATCAACCAAATCCAAAACACATAAGGTCAAGGCTATGTTATGCACTAAAATATGAAACATATACAACATCCAAGAACAACAATGAACTCCTTATTTCAGCCCTAAAGTTTCGGCCAACATGAACTAAATCTTTAGGGTTTTGTCCGAACAACACAATCAACCATTTGATCTTTATCTTTCAAGGTTTATACTAAAGCATGCAAGATTAAACCTTGAAACATAAGAGATTCAATCATCCACAACAAAACATCCCCTAATGGGTTGAAAAAGTCCATGAAAACTAACTTTTCAAGATCTTTTGAAGCACATATTCCACATATCCGGCTCTAGATGCCATTGTTGGGGTTTGTAACATGTAAATCAAAGCTAGTTTAACCATTTAAACTATAAAAACGCAGCGGATATAAGGTTTAAACATATGGTTACCAATCTAAATTTTTACCATTTTAAACCATAAACAAAACCCAAGAACATGGATCATATATATATATGTGCAATAGTGTGCTATCAAACCATAAAACAACCATAGGGTGTTCAAAGATACAACCATTCTTGCACAAGATGTTGTAGATGTATAAGATGAAGATGGTGATGTTCTTGAATGCATAGCCTCCAAAAGAGAAGACCTCAAGCTTGTATACCCATAAGCCCTTCCAAACACCAAGCTTGTTAGGATGCACAACACCACAACTCTCTACCAATGCACCTTGAAAGATCCAAAAATTTCAGCCCTTGAAGCTTTGAATCTGAAAACTTCAGCTCTTGTTTTGGATAGAATGCTTTGCCTTGTGTGTGAGAGAGAAGGTGTGTTTTTTGGAAGAGTGCAAGAGTGATGAAAACTTGAAGTGTCCAAGACAAAAGGACCCTTCACACACCCACAAGGGGCGGCCGAAACTCATGTTCAAATTGGGTTTCCCCCCATTTTGTAATTTTATAAAATTGCACTCTTTTAAGCCATTAGTTTATAAAATTAAAACCTATTTTAATTTTATAACATTAACACACTTTTATTTGTTATTATTTAACCAACTTAAATAATGAAATAAAATTAAATTTCTCATGAACAAATTATCTATATAATGTTGTTCAATTACAAAAGCAACGTTTTAGAAAACCCATTTTCTAAATTGGTGTCAATATTTATTTGTATGATCTTATCAACAAATAAACATATATTGGTGTTTGTTAATCTTGTTATTGGGTATGACCCGACTTAGATCATAACGTACTAACCACATCAATCTTGTATGTGTCTTGGGCATACAAGATCCAACAGTAGAAGGTGGAAGTAGAAGAGGATTAGAAAGTTGGGGTTTACAAGGCTCAAGATATATTCCTAAGGTACTATTTTCTAAATGTAAACAAATAGCACATAAGGAATTTATCATGCAACATGTGAAAGGCATATAAGCATACTTACAAGATCATGATGATTTTTTTATGAAAAGGGTCCCTAGGTTAATCATAGTCTAGGCCACCATTTCTAATACCCTAAATCCCTATAGTTATGAGCTCTGATACCAATCTGTCACACCCCAACCTGAACGGCGGAAACATCAAAATGTGAGGGTTAACATTGTTCATGCCACACAATGCTAATTTAAAATGACAATATTATTAAATACCAATATTCATGACATATATTTAAGAAATAACATAAGTTCCCCACAATTAACAAAACATAAGAATTCCAATGACAAAAGATAATAAATATCTTTTTATTTTAATCTAGGTCCAACCCTAGATTGTAACAAGTCTTCAAAGCAAGTTAAGCGGTATCATTTGCTGAAACAAGTTAAAAATAATGGTTAACATAATGTTAGTGAGTTTCCCTAGATTTTCATACATAGATATATATACCAAATATGGTAATTCATGTCAAAGGTTAATGAATAAAGTAAGTAAAGATGGATGAACAAATGTAACAATCAGAACTTGACAAATATTGCCACAATAATGATTAAACGATTAGCTAAGTGTATTTGGTTTCAATAGTGCTCAAGAATACGACACTAGGAGTGGGCAATAACCTCGGCACCAAATAGGCTTATCAGGCCCATAGAGCTATCACGTCGTTAGGCTAGCAATAGTTAATGATTGTATTTTACAAGAGTAATCACATGATAATTACAAGAGTTCAAATAACCATGACAAATAAGATAAATTGCACAAGTGTTACAAGAGTAAAAACGTGTTTACAAGTGTGTTTATAATAAGGTTAACATGTTTCACCCCAAAAGTGTGAAATAATATAAAATGGGATATAAAAACTCACATGGATTATAAGGATGGACAAATAAGAAGGTCTTGTATTAAACGCCGAGGATTTGCTAAAGTTCAACCTAAAGAACGACGTATTAAGTTAATCATGATTATTATGTTAACAATACACAGGAATCCACGGTTTAAGTTTGGGATTTTCGGATAGCAATGTAATATTATAACGATGTTGTTTATAAATCATTTAGTCCACAATTTAAAATTCTAAGATAGTCATATTTTACTATTATTTTAATATTTAAAGAATTTTATGATAAAATCATTAATAAGAAGTTAAACTTCTATTATCAAACAATTATTATTTACTATTTGATATAATAGTAAATATGAAAATTTTAAGTGATTAAGATAATTCTATTAATCACAATAGATGCACATTTTAGATATGTACATATATATATTTATTTTCTTTCATAATATATATAATTTAAACTTGTAAATATATATTATAAAAATAAAGGATTTATTAAATTAAAATTCTTGGGAATTAAAGAAGATTAATTTCTTTTAAAATTAAAATTACTAATAAATTATATTTTATAATAATTTATATAATTTCCAAGATAAAAGAATTAAAAATTTATTAACCAAATTTCTAGAAAATTTAAAAGAAAATAATTTTATTTGGTTTTTGTTTAAAATGATTTTTATAAAATTAATAATAATACTAAAATATTTTCTGCATTTTAGAACCCACTAAAACCATATTTTAAAATGAATTGCAGTGGCTCGGGTTCGAACCCGGGTCCCCTGCCTACCACACCATGCCTTAACCACCAGGCTAAGGCCCTATTTTGTGTTATCAAACAGAAAAATTTATTTAAAACATAACCCACCAAAATCCCCTAATTCATAAGAACCCTAGATTCTTTGATGAACAAATTGAGCCCCCCTTTGTTGTTATTACCCAAATTAATCATGGGGCTTATCCCCACATCAAACCGTGGTAACCAACGGGGGTGGGTAGAAGAGGGTCGCGACAGTTGTCGGAATCAATTTGTGATGTGTGTGTGTGTGTGTGTTTTGGTAAGATTAACAATGCAGAAAGCTTAAGAAAGTTGATTTGAAGGTTTCCCCTCTGTTTATATACCTCAATTGCAACCGATTCGAGTTGATGGGTTCCATTTACAGTGGGGGTTGCAGGTGGATTTTGATTGTGTTAAAGATCGTTTCAAGGGTAATTAATCATACTAATAACTTCGATATGATTAGATAAACATTTGTACAGGTTTAATTGCATTATCATTATGTTTTAAGTGTTGAAACGGATTTGATTTTTGAGAAGGTTCGGTTTCGAGTTCAAAGGGTGTTAATACCGCCATTAAACTCACATAAACATGTATGTTCGAGTTCGAATCGGTTCCACAAATAATTTGGTATGCTTTGGGGTCAAAACCGAGGCATAAAAGCTGGTTTTTGGGGTGGCCAGAGCCGGCCGGAATTGTGGCCGGAGGTATGGTAGGAAAATCGGGGGAGAAGAAAGGGAAAGAGGGTGGGGGTTTGGGTTTTAAGAGTTTACAACTTTGGTCCCCGTAGTTTTAGGTTTTGTATTTCTAAACCAAATTATAAGTTTTTAGTTAAAAAATAAATTACAGTTTAGTCCCTGTGGTTTTATTGTTATTATTTCATGCCCAAATTAATAATTTATAAGGTTTACTTAATTTATACATAAATAGATTTTTATTTTATATACTATTTTATTTATTTAATATGTTATCTCTTATTGGTGTTATTATTATTATTAATATTACTATTATTAATATCATTATTATTATTATTATTAACACTATTACTATGAGTATTATTGTTATTATTATTAGTTACCTAACTATTTAATTAAATTCAACCTACAATGATACAATAAATCACTAATAAGTCCTCGTATTTGCATTAATAACAAACAAACCATTACAAGAGATAACAATGTTAACAAACGTTTAACAAAATTACGAAAGGTCACAACAAGAACAAACATTTACTAAATATAGACTGTCATTTTATCAATACTTTATCATTAAGACTTTCACTTGTTTATTGATCGATATCGTGTGGTCGGTCAAAAAATATTAATTAAAGAGTCCTTAATCACCCTTAATAGCAAAGGGTAAGAAGGGTGTCGAATCCACAGGGAATCACAGGAAAGCAACCCAAAAGTTTTTAACAAAATTATTTATTGACGGAATAAAGTTTAAGTTTTTAACAATCTATGGACTTGGTTGAGAAATAATTATATTGACGAAATAAAGGTTAAGTTTTTAACAATCTTGATTAAAAAGCAACCCACTTTAGGATCCAGGTTTGGCAAAGTTATATTTTTTTAATAAAACCTAATGAGAAGTCATTAATGGTGATTTAACATGATATGATTTAAGTGATAATTATGGATTAAAGCTTAAGGGACCTTATTCACATAATTAACAATTGAATAATAAAACCCTAATTCTAATAATCAATCACATAATGATTAAAGAAACCAAAGTTATAGAATACCAAAATTAGGTTTTAAACATAATCAAACCATTTAAAAATCAAATCATAAATTGAATCCAAAGAACTTAAAAGGTTCAAGATTCAAGCCCAAATCTAGGTTACAAACTAAGAAAAAAAAGAACTTACACGAACCCTTCCCCCGAAGTGAATCACAATGGATTTAGCCTTGCATCATCATCGATTCTTCAATAAAATTGTAATTGATCATTAAATCCGGATGAATTTTAGATTCTTGATGTTGGAAGAGCTTGAGAATGATCCAAGATGGTTGATTTTCATCCAAGATTATTGTGTGTAAAGTTGAAATTCGTATTAGGGTTTTTCCCTTTTTAAATCCCTTCAAATTAGGCCCAATCTCAACAAAAACCCGGACCCCGGCGTCAGTGGCACCTATGGAGGCGTCGGTGGCTCCACCTTCCTGTGCAACCTTGATTTTCATGTGTAGTTTTCCGAGACTTTTCCGTGAACAGGTCATGGGTCCCGTAACTCCTTTCCTAGCTCAAGTTATGCCCGTTTTAAGATACCGTTGCCGTACAACTTCGATTTACATATCTTGACTTCACGAGCTCCAATTATCATCCCGTTTCTTCCCATTTCTTCATATTCTTCACATTTATCCTACAAACACAAGATAATCCTTAAGTAACTCTATTTCTCATACATTTACACGTAAAACCCGAAAATAAAGCCGTTAAACGTTAAATTTTCACCACCGTATCATAATCCCCACACTTACCTTTTGCTTGTCCTCAAGCAAAGCTCAGTTGCAATTTATAAAACCATCATTACAAATATATTTCACTAGTCACCTATTAAATATTAATTAAGGTCCAAGGTTATGCCCTTATTCACACGACTTATATCGTTTAGTAGATTTACATTCTAGCAAGTCAATTATAAGGAAAATAAGACATCACCCAATTAATCTTAACATGATTTTGATTTTTAGTCTCATGTACATACCACTCACAATAATTTACTCCTCTCGGTTTATATCTGGACTAGTAAAAGATGTACTAGTGTATTTAGTCAACAACCCAATATACCACATTGTCCACATATGCTTGTACAGCAATCACACCTCCACCATTTGCATAGATCTTGCATACGTCTAAAGGACTTACGGGTCTTTGGGTTTAGGCACGGGTAGGAAGTTTTGGCTTTTAAAAGTGGCTAACATAAATAGAAATATAAACCAAACCGTTAAACCATCCTTATTATCATGACTCTCGAAATTAAATCACTTTGAGCCTTTTGAGCCACTATTTTTTTTTATTTTTCTCTCTCTCTCTTTTTTCATTATTTTTCTATATATATATATATATATATATATATATATATATATATATATATATATATATATATATATATATATATATATATATATATATATATATATATTCGTTGTATAAGCTTGACTTCGGATGCTCTTTTATTTTGAATGGCTTAACGATCGGTTTTCAACTAACAACTTGGGCTTTATGTATTGTGTTATAACAAAAGAATGGTTTAAGGCTTAATATGGCTACTAAGGGGTAAGATGGATGACATTAACAAATGTTTAACAAGTGACAGGGTTCCTACATTGCATTTGTCATTTATGTGCAACATCTTGCTTATAGTCTTGATATGCATTAAACAATACAAGTTTTGCAACAAAAGTAGTATATGGCCTACCCTCAACAAATGAATATATATATAATATGTTTGAAGTCATAGGCTCAAAATCTCACCAAGTAGGAATTTTGGCTACCTATGTGCACATAAGTTATTATATCAAAAACTTGTTAACACTAACTAGGTATCCATCATATTTCCAAAAATAATCTGCTAGAACACTTTTTTCCGAACTTAAGGAACATTGACATGACCTAAGATCTAATCAACCTTCTACTAAACAACAAGTGATTTATATTGAAAGTTCTAGTTTCATAAATACACTAAAATTTTCTTGAAAAATTTTGCAGAAATTCACATTTGACAGAATGGTTTTTGCATTTTTTTTTCAATTTTCCTCCATTTTACCTTAATTCCGCATAACTCCCCTCATCCACACACTTTGAATGTGCATTGTCCCCAATGCACCATCCAATCTTTTGGAGATATTGTGGATTTAAGGGCATTTTTAGCATCGCAACCATGCTCTCCAAATTATCACAACAAATCATCATTCGGGTTTTACCATAACAGACGTGCCACCGGATTCACACATTCCTACATACATTGTTATTGTTTTACACCCCCAACCACATATTAAACACACCAAAAGAAAGTTAAAGAAAATAACAGAAAATAACATGTTCAAACATGAAACAGATAGAGTGGAGAAACACATGGACCTGATAAAGTGATCAGAGAGTGTTTTGATCTCATCAAAATAGAGGTCTGGGCAGTGGTGGTCCAAAGAAGGATTCCATCAGACTTTGGTGCATGGCATGCATGTTAAAGCTTCCGGATTCCCCCGTCACGTGTGAGCGTCCATCAGGCCTTGTATCCGTTGGTATCCACTGTGACGGTTGAGCTTGTGGGTACCTCTCATATTGCTGCCCGGGCATGTATGCTGGTAGAGCACTCCAATTCGCTGGTTGTGGCCGAGCTTGATACGGCAGCCCTGCATGGTATTTATTGTACTGGCGAACCTGTTCCTGATACATAAAATAATCATTAATAGCCTGTTCGCGTGCATATGCGGAGTCCCGCGCATACATCCTCATGTCATCACGTAGCTCTCTATCACGCTGTTCTTGTGCCTATGATCCAAGGTCATTCTTGAAAAGCCAAATGGCCTAGCCCTGACAACTGCTTTTGGGATCTCTTCTTCCTCGGTTCCTTTATACCAGCATCCACATCCTCAAGTGCTCTCACACCATATTGTCCCATTGCAGCATCATCTGCATCCTCATGGTGAGGTACATCACCCCATCTCACCATCAACACTCGACCACGGTCCTTGTCTCGTAGTTGATAATGGGTGGTCGTCTTCTTGTATTCCCATGATTATCCTCCCAACCGATTGAGTTTGAACTTCAAAACAGTGATTGGAATGTCCAAAGCATCATTGAACATGACCTTTTGATTACACAACAGCATGGTAATTAGGCGGCAGTGTGGAATCATCAACCGGGCCCTGCTTTCTTGACTTTCCTAAATGTTCATCATCACCAATTGCCGATAGGATAGAAGGTATCTACCAGTAAGGAGGGCATGAAGTACTCTTAACTCATAATGTCTCACGCTTCCCCTATCAGAAATTCTAGGAATCACATTCTTGCTCAAGATTACTGTCAGTAACTTTGGTAAGATTTTCATGTTGCTTCTGGTCACGTTATCAGGCGTTAATGCAGTGATGGGAACAGCAAATACATCATTCAATACCACTCTCAGATAATCCCTAGTTGGGATTTCTAGAATTGAGCTTTCATGTGGATATTCGTTTTTGCCCTTGAATTTATCCATGTACAATTGTGGTTGCATCTCTCATGGAAACTTGGACAATGGCTTCTTATACTCCGTCCAAACAAGATTTCCATCAGAGTCATAATCAATGTCGATGCCACTAGAGTTAGTTCCTATTGATTCAACCATTTCGCTGTCAAAACTTGTTTCAGTTATATTACTTGTGCTCCTTCTCGTTTGTTTTCCCGAGGGTTCCGCGGATGAGGCAACAGCTTTACCTTTTCCATGATAAGTTGAATCATTGGTTCGTGGCATTGTTCCTACAGTTAACAAATCTCTTTTAGCCATCATCATGATATGCAATTATGTGGGTTATAAATTCGATTACGCATAACTAATAAGGATTGTTAAGTCTATCTTGAGCTAATAGACACCAAATCAAGTATATACGATAACATAAGTATCATGAACCCATAATCTCAAATATTAAGTAACATTCTCACAATTGTTTCTCAATGTGGATGTCTACCGTAAAGTTCACACTTGTACTCATGAAATGCATATAACAAAATTAGAGTTGTTGGATTTCCACTATATTCCATACAAATGACAAGGACTTTTAAGTTCATTGAGATAATAAACACCAAATCATTCATATGATATAACTTTAGTATCAACTTCTTACCAAAACTCAACTCTAACATCATCATGTCTCACTTTATTTCCCAAACTCATGTATAATTAGTAATATAATACAAATCAAAGAAACTCACATTCTCATCACATGTACATGACTCCCTTAAGCAATTGGTAAGAAATTTAAGATTTTACACATGAAAATGAATATACCATGGTCATCTAGAAGCAACAACATATAATTATATAAGAGAAGTCATACCTTGGTATAATGTGATGTTCTTAGATCAAAAAGAAGAAGAATGAAGTGGTTTTGAGCAACCCCCCCCATATTTCGAACTTTAGATTCCCGTTATCTTGCAAATGAGTGAGAATCTTGCAAAACTAATTGGTGAGATGTGATCCCCTCGAAAAACTAAGCAAGATGCACCTATGATTTGCTTGATTTGGTTGAGAATTGAAAAGGTGAAAAATCCAAGGTTTGGTGTTTCTGAGAGAATTAGAGGAGAAGATGGAGGAAGATGGTGAAAAAAATGAAGTTTGATCCATATTGTCTTTAAATTCTCAGTCAAAATAAGTTTGTGGTGGAAGTTTGTGGTGGTAGTTTGTCGGGTAACCCGCCTAAAAATGGGCCGACCCGCGCCTTTCTGGGTCGCAGGGTCGGTGGCGGTGGAGGTGGCGTCGGTGGCGGTGGAGGTGGCCTCGGTGGCGGTGGGCCGGCGCCAAGCCCAGCATCGGTCACCAATGCCCGGTAGTGGCTTTGGGCTGGACTGACGCCATCGGCGTCGGTGGTGGTGGTCATGGCTTCGGTGGTGGTGGTATTCAGAAAAACAATTTTTTTAGGGAATACCAACTAATGATAATAAAAGAAAATAAGAAAATAAAAATATATAACTAATATTTAAAAATCAATTAAATCTTTTGTTTGTTTTTTTGAAATCGTGCCACATCCGCGCACCCCCCGAAAAATCTTTATTCGCCCCGAATCTTCGAAAAATGTGTTCAACATACCTCGTTAGCCATGAGTTTCCCTACACTTGGGTGTTTGCATGTTCTTGAATATAAAAATGAATTAACATATTAAATAACAAACGGAAAACTAAAAACCAAACTCACTTTCGTAGGAATCACGGTTGCATTTAGCGTATGCAACAAGCCTTTTAAACCACTCGATAGGACCGAGTGGACGAGTGAAGTTACCCACAAAGTTCGTCGAGTTTCCTCTCAGAAAGCGCTAAGTTTTAGGTCTTCAGCCAGACTATTACCTGAATCCTTACTGATTGGTCGTGTTAGTTGGTGCACTTACCAACAAACTCACCAACTCGTCACTGTTTCTGCTATTATCCTTACTTTCCAAATAGTGTTTCAATCGATGCACATTTACCATTTTTCGTACACCATCTTTAGGGTCTTCAATCTCAACATCGCCAAATTTACCAACTCGATGTACAACGTACGGTCCCATCCATTTGCTATTCAACTTACCGGGGAACATTCTCAATCGTGAGTTATACAACCACACCTTCTGGCCTACTTCATAGGTTTTCTTTCGTAATTTAGCATCATGCACCTCTTTCATCCTTGCCTTATATATGCGGTTGTTGTCTCGTATGTCTCGTTCCTTAATTCTTCCAGTTTGTTCAAACTCAACTTCCTTGCATTTACTGCAGCGTTGTAATCAAGATTAACATTTTTAATTGCTCACAAAACACGGTATGCTAGTTCTACAGGTAAATGACATCCTTTCCCGTAAACCAACTAATATGGGGTCATGCCAATAGGCGCCTTGAAAGCAGTACGATAGGCCCATAAAGCGTCGTTTAACTTGGTATACCAATCCTTACGGTCCGATCGTACCGTTTTCTGTAAGATTTCCTTAATTTGCCTATTGGATGCCTCCACTTGACCACTCGTTTGAGGGTGGTATGGTGTTTCTATTCGTTGATCTACGCCATAATATTTTAAAAACTTTCCAAAATTAAAACTCTTAAAATATGACCCCCATCACTAATGATCACACGGGGAAGACCAAATCGTGAGAAAATATTACTTTAAACAAATTTACACACAACGTTATGGTCATTTGTTTTAGTGGCAATTGCCTCCACCCATTTTGATACATAGTCAACTGCCAGTAAAATACATAGATTGCCATACGAATTTGGGAATGGACCCACAAAATCAATTCCCCAAACATCAAAGATGTCAACCACGAGAATTGGTTGCATGGACATTTCATTGCGTTTTGATATACTTCCCATTCGTTGGAATTTTAAACAATTTTTAGCAAAATTATACGAATCATGAAAGATAGTTGGACAAAAGAGTCCACAAGATAGGATATTGTGACCCTTTTTCGTCCGCTAAAATGACCCCTGCATGCGGATGAGTCTGCATGTTCTAGCACGTCTGGAATTTTGGGTTCAGGAATGCATCGCCGGATGATTTGATCCGCTCCAACCTTGAATAGGTCTGGTTCGTCCCAAATGTAATATTTCACCTGTGATATAAATTGTTGTCTCTTCCTCTTGTTCCAATGGTCGGGAGTGGTACCTGTAGCCAAATAATTTGCAAAGTTAGCATACAATGGTTCGGAAGCTATGGATAGTAATTGCTCATCTGGGAATGTCTCATTAATCCCCTAATGTGAATCAGTGGTTTGATGCACAACTTTTACAGATGATCCGCGACTACATTTTCGCTTCCCTTTTTATCACGTATCTCCAAGTCAAATTCTTGTAGTAACAAGATCCATCGTATAAGTCGAGGTTTGGCATCCTTCTTTTCCATTAGATATCTGATTGCACTGTGATCAGAATAAACAATTACTTTACTCCCCCATATATATGACCGGAATTTATCTAAGGCATATACTACTGCAAGCAATTCCGTTTCGGTTGTTGTATAATTTAATTGTGCATCGGCTAATGTTTTCCTTGCATAGTATATGGCAACGGGTTTCTTATCCACCCGTTGACCTAAAACAGCCCCAATTGCAAAGTCGCTTGCATCACACATAATTTCAAATGGAAATGACCAATTAGGTGATTGCAAGATTGGGGCTTCTACTAATTTCTCTTTTAAAGTGTTGCAAGCATGTAAACATTCTTTATCGAACACAAAGGGTACGACTTTCAAAAGTAAGTTGCATAAGGGTTTAGTTATGACAATAAAGCCCTTAATGAACCTTCTGTAAAACCCTGCGTGTCCTAAGAATGACCGAACACCTTTAACATTAACTGGAGGAGGTAGAGGGGAAATTACCATTATTTTGGCCCGATCTACCTCGATTCTCCGACTAGATATGACACGCCCTAGAACCATTCTCTCTTGAACCATGAAATGACTTTTCTCCCAACTTAAGACCAAACTTGTTTCAATGCATCGTTTTAAAACTTTGGTTAATTCATGTAAACACTTATCAAAAGTAGAACCAAAAATTGAAAATCATCCATAAAAATTTCTAGAGACTCCCCGACCATATCTGAAAAGATACTCATCATACACCTTTGAAAGGTGGTCGGGGCATTACACAAACCAAATGGTGTTCGCCTAAAAGCGAATGTGCCATAAAGGAAAGTGAATGTAGTCTTTTGTTGGTCCTCAGGGTGAATAACAATTTGATTATATCCTTCTGACCTGTCAGTTTCTCAATGATTTGATCAATGAATGGAAGTGGAAAGTGACCCTCAGATGTGGCAGCATTTAATTTCCTATAATCAATACAAACACACCACCCGGTTACTGGCCGAGTGGAAATTTTCTCACCTTTCTCGCTTTTGACCACTTGAATACCTGCTTTCTTCAGTACCGTTTGAGTTGGACTTACCCACATGCTGTAGAGATTGGGTAGATTATACCGGCATCCAACCACTTAAGTACCTCTTTCTGAATTACTTCCCACATGTTTGGATTCAACCTTATTTGAATATCACGTGACGGTTTAGCATCGGCATCGGTTATGATCTTATGCGTCACAATTGAAGGGCTTATGCCTTTCAAATCAGCAAGTGTCCACCTTATCACAGCTTTGTATGTTTGAAGGACTTGTAACAACGAGGCTTCTTGATCTTCTTCTAAGTTTGTTGCGATGATTACGGGCAATGTGTTGTCTTCTCGCAAAAATTCATATTTAAGGTGCTTGGGAAGATCTTTCAACTCTAACTCTGGTGGACTTTCCAAGGAGGGCTTCATCTTTTTATCTATATGCTCGGGTAAGTTTTCAACTTGATCTGTCCATAGGGGTCTACCGGCATCAACAACCATAAGGTCTAACTTATGTTCTTCAATCGCTAGATCCGTTATATGGTGTCAATCTGCATCATCACAAACAAAACAAGTCTCTGTGGTGGCATCCTCACTTTCGTGAGGATTATGCTCCTCGATGACGTCCGTTATAAAGCATTCATCATTAGGTAGAGAAACTTGATGTATTACAAAACACATTTAAACACAATTTCCTATTACCAAATGTCATATCCACTGTCCCAGTTCTACAATTTATCAAAGCATTTGCGGTGGCCAAGAATGGTCTACCAAGTATGACATTAGGTTGATTTGTTTTATCATTTGACACATAGTCTAAAACTAAGAAATCAACCGGGTAGTAGAAATCTTCAACCATGACAATCACAAGACAAGATTCCTCTAGGAAGTTTAGGTGTTAAATCGGCTAACACTACGGTAGTATCGGCCTTACGAAGTGGACCGAAATCGTATTGATCATATAAGCTTCCCGGAAGAATACTTACACTTGCTCCAAGATCTAATAACGCCCCTGCCATTTTAAAGTCACCAACTTCAATTGGTATCAAGGACGTTCCCAAATCCCGAAGTTTAAGGTGTAAGGAACCCCCTAACACGGCTCTCACTTTTTCTGTTAAATCAAGCATTTTTTGAAATTTATTGCTTCATTTTTTAGTACACATATCCTTAAGATATTTAGCGTAAGTCGGCACCTGTTTAATTGCATCGAGTAAATGAATGTTGATTTTAACTTGTTTGAAAATTTCCCAAATTTTCTCTTGTTGAGGACCTCGTCTGTTTGAAATTTTTGACTTTTCAGGATTTTCTAAATCTTTTGGATAAGGTATGGTATTAACCTCCATATCCTTACCATTGACCTTAGGTGACTCTTTTTTAAGGATAAATTCGTGTGTATCTTGAAAAGTTAATTTTTTCTGTTTTTTAACACTATGTACGTCCGGTTCACACTCATCATCACCTTTCCCATCCTCGCCAAAGTCCTCTACCACTCCTTCTTCAAACGGTGGTGGAGAGACCACTTTGTTGTCATATACTTTACCAGAGCGAAGAATACTTACCTGATTGATGTTTGCACTTTTTATGTTCCTTGCACCAGACGTTTGATGTTAAGGATTGACAGTGGTGTCACTAGACAATGTTCCTGGATTTCTTCTCAATTATGTCATCTCTTCTGCTAGTTGTCCAACTTGCTTAGCCAGTGCCTCCACGGTTTTATCTCTCACCTCATTGTCTTTCTTAATCTCTCTGAGGAAGTCCATTACTTCGTATGAGTTGCTTGAACCTCCTTGATCTCTATTAGGTTGATAATTTTGTTGGTAACCCTTGTTATATCCCCCTTGGTTGTAATTCTGGTTATTATGCATCGATTTCTGGTTCTGATACGGTTGACCTCCCTGATTTGGTACCGGAAAATGAGGATTAGATTGATTAGCTGTGTTACCATACTTAAAATTGGGATGATTACGCAAACCTAGATGATATGTATTAGAGTTCATATCATATTATTTTCGATCAACATATACTTGATTAACCTCTTCCTCGGGTCAACCTACTTTCATTGGACAATCCATAATAGCATGTCCCAAATCACCACATCTGTCACATACGGGAAAGACTGGTCCACCTTGAGATATCACATTCCCCCCATTGAGATTCAAACTCATCACCTGACATTCCAACATTTGATTTGCTCTCTCCAACTATTCTAATCTTTCATTAGCATTGGTGGTACCTGCAGATCTGATGATGGCATGTTTCTTCTTCCTATTAGATTGAGCTTGCCTTTTTGAGTTCACCGCCATCTTCTCTAAGAATTCCCAATCCACCTCTAATGATTAGAAATAAATGTTCCTCGCGTAGTAGAGTTCATATCCCGGATGTCATAAGTGGATAATCCATCATAGATTGCATTGAACAACTCCCATTGTGGAATATTGGCTTAGTTTAACATAGTGAGACTAAGGGGCGCCATTCAAAAGCCCAAGAGATGAAAAAATAAAAAAAGTAGAAAGTCGAAGTGCAGTTCCTATTTCTCAGCTCAGATTAGAGCACACCTACGGGAGAGCTAGTTAGTGTTCCTTCCTCGACAGCTAGGTGCTTGCCGACGAAACAAACAAAAAGGTGTGTCGCACTCATAAAGGACTGCCAGTGATATACTGGAGGAAGGTGGGGATGACGGTGCTCGTTTTTCCAATTATGAAGCATGGCTAAGCGATCCGACTCACATTGGGCCTAATCATTAAATGGATCCGCTCATCAAATAAAAAATAAAGAGCTTCGAGCCAAGTAGGGGCCTTTAGTCTTTTGATTAGAGTAGGGGTCGCGAGAGAATACGAAGGTGTGGCTGGAGCGCATATTGTGTAATGATGAGGACAATTCCTTAACAATTGTTTAAACCTTTTCCAAGCTTCATAGAAAAGCTCACCCGGTTATTGTAGGAAGTTTCGAATATTGGCTCTTATATCACTTGTTTGTTGAGGTGTGTAATACTCTTCTAAGAATTGTTGTTGCATATCCTCCCATATAAAAATGCTTGCGGATGGCAATCATAGAAATCATTTTTTTGCAGTATCCTTCAATGTGAATTGAAACAACACTAGCTTAACTTGATCCGGTGTAAACCCTTGTCTTCCAATTGTGCCACACACCGCTTCAAATTCAAAAATATGAAGTTAAGGTTCCACAGTTCCTTTACCATAGAAAGATGGAAACATGTTCAATCCTTATGGTCTCACTTCAAAAGATCGACCATGTGCGATAGGGCTTACTATTGGAGATGAGTTAACTGCAATTTGAGGTCTGAAATGGCTTTTAACTCCTCGGATTGGGGCATGATGATGGACTTGCGGAAGACCATCATGATGTTGAGGAAAACCCGGTTATGGATGTTGGTTCATTGGTTACCTCATGGCTCTTGGTGGACATTGATTAGCCATTTAGAAGACTAGATTAAAATGATGAATGCACACTCCCGGATGCTGATAGCCATAGTTGAAACCGAATCCATCTTCATCTCCCCTTCCATATCCCGCATTCAAATTCTAATGCTCCATTCCATCATCCCAATTTGATACTCGATCCCTTATATCTTCATCACCATTAACACCATCATTCCTGCTTGAGTTTGATTGATTAAATTGAACTGAGGGATTTCTTGGAGCCTCATATTAACATTTCTAACCGGTTCTTGTTGAATAGGTGGATTGGGTTGTGGGTATGTACGCATAGTTTCACCCATTTGGAATTATGGTGGTGGATGTATAGGGTTGCCTTGAACTGGGTTAAATGGCAGGACTTTTTGCTGAGGTGGTGGAGCATTATGTGGTGGAAACAATGAAGGAAGGATATCACCTAGAGGTTGCTCCCTTTATGGAGGAGGTTGATTAGACAGAGCACTTTGATTACCCAAGTCATTCATGTTGTTAAATAGATTACTTTCCGGTGTTTTGGAAAGCCTTCGTAAGATTCGACTAGCTTTGGCTGATTAGGTTCCTTCTTCAGACCACGCACTTTGTGGAATAGGAGCTGATGACGGATTTGCCTTGTGAAAAACTCGGTTATCTTGTGCTGTTTTCTTAATCTCAGGATCAAAGAGCAAGGGTGAAGTCCTTCCGGAATGTCCTGTATGCATAAGAATCTCAAACTATCTGCATACAAGAAACAAATACCCGTGTAATTCCGAACGACAAAAATACAAATAAACTAGACACAAGAAAAGAAAATATTTTTGGTTTTTTATGGATTTTTAAGAAAACAAATGTCACACCCCAACCTTGACGGCGGAAACGTCGAGGTGTGAGGAATTACGATTGTTCACAGCCACATAACGCTATTATTAGTTCCAAATATATTAATCAAGATTCAATTGTAACAATACAAGTAAATGTTCAAACAAAGATACATCCAGAATACAAGTATAAAAGTATCCAGATCATTCGTTTATTTCTCTAAGTCCAATCCTAAGTGTGATAAGCTTCAAAGAGTAATCTGAAACATGTTAAAAATAAAAGGTCAACATAAAAATGTTGGTGAGCATTCCACAGTTTTCAATACATAAGTATATAAAAGATGGCAATTCAAGTTATAAGTTAGTGAATAAAGTGATTAGGGATGTTATGAACAATGCAACAATCAAACCTCGACAATGTTTTACAAGTATCAAACAATGTTAATATTCTATTAACGTTAAAAGTATATACGATCAGCTAAGTGTACTTGGATCAACCAAGCAGGCTTGTCTTACCCATAGATCTATGACTTCGCTGGGCTAGCAATAGTTAATGATTGTACATATAATGCCATAACATGGTAACCACAAAAGTTCAACTAACCACAACTCACAAGTAAATTGCCATAAGTTTACAAGTCTCGAATAAGTTTATAAGTGCAATGATATAAGTTAACATGTTTCACCCCAAAGTGTGAAAATAAGAAAAAGGGGTATAGAAATACTCACTTGACGTATAGGTGTATAAGGTGATAATAAGGATTAAACGACGTTCCAATGTAAACCTTCACGAGATACCAAAGAATATATATTTATTGACGAGATTTAAGTTTAATTATATTAAGCTTAACGTTTTTAACGGGAGCTAGGGTTTTAGGTGGAATTTGGGGTTTTTATAAATATAATTAGTTATCAAAATCATATATATTTTGATAAAAGAAAGCTTAATTAATCCATTTTATAATAATTTATAAGAAATTTAAATTCTTATAAAATAATTAAATTTATAAAATGTAAATAAAATTTCATAATTGACATAATTAAAGATAACGAAATGACTAATAATAACGTAGTGATTTCAACTATTTAAAGTTTATTTTTATAAAAATAAACCAATTATATAATTTGTTATTTGATATTTTATATAAAAATTAAAGTGTTTTCAAAGAAATAATTTTACAGAAAATTATTGGATAACTTTTAAAATAATTAGAGTTTATAAAATTAATTTTTATTATTTTTAGAATTTTTTTATGATTTTTAAAGGCTTAAAAAGCCAATTAAAAAAATAAGGGGGGTGCCCGGGGTCGAACCCGGACCTCCTGGACTTGCTTGCATGTAACTAACCGGTGAACCAAGGCATACTGCCGCGTTATGACTCTGTTTTTAAACCTTTTAAACAGATTCAAAGAGTTTCCCCCAATTCAATATGAACCCTAATTCGGTCAGATCCAAATTGAACCTCGGATCGATTGTTTAAATGAAATTAACTTTGGGGCTTTTAATCCCCAAGTGAAAACGAGTTCATAGAGGTATCAATTACCTGATGATATGGTGTGTTCGATGGGTTTGAGTTCGAGTTAGGTCTCGGCTTGAGCTTGATATGTAATCGATGTGTGTGTGTGTGTTTAGATTGAATTTGGAGTTGCAGATAGTTTGAGTGGATGTAGAGGATCGTTTGCCCTCTATTTATAGGGGGGTAATTTGATGCGAACGCGCTCCATTCGATTTGATTTTGAAAGAGGTGAGCGGGTTCGGTTCTTGCACGCGTAAACGAGCTCATTTTTCAAATTGTGTGGGTCCTTGTGTTCGAATCTTGGTCGTGAGGCTGTCGGAAGCTTTAATTCGAATTAAAACCGCGTAATTTGGGCGTTTGGGGCTCGCCGGAGCTCGCCGGAAAGGTGGCCGGAAATACGGCCGGAAAAACGAGAGAATAGAGAGAGAAAGCTGTTGTTTTTAAAATATTTATAGAAGTGGTCCCTCGATTATCGATTATTATTATTTCATGCTGAAACTTTGGTTTTTAAGTTTCTAATTTATCATGAATACCCCCTCAACTTTATTTTTATTATTATTATTATTATTATTATTATTATTATTATTACTATTATTTTTATTATTATTTGTATTATTATTATTATTACTATTATTATTATTATTAGTTGTATTATTATTATTATTACTATTATTATTATTATTTGTATTATTATTGTTATTATTATTATTATTACTACTATTAAATATTTTTATTATTATGTTTATTTTATTAAACGTTAAATGAAAGAGTAACAGAATATTATTACGAACTTAATGAGGTTGACGAAAATATGAGATGTTACAGTCTCCCCTACTTTAGGAAATTTCGTCCCGAAATTTGTTCACGAGAAGGCTGAGACGAAAAGATGAGGACGCTTGGATTTCATTTGGTCCTCACATTCCTAGGTGAATCAGAAGATGAGCATGAAGCCACAGATAGGTCATAGTGATTCTCTTTTTCTTTCTTGATGCAGCTTGTGTTTTCATTTTCTGAGGTACCCTTTGAAGAACTTTCGGGTTTTGATGAGGTTATCGAAAGAAGAAAATTCATCATCGATTAAGCTGACCGCTTTAGTGTTTACTTTATGTGCAATGGCAGAGCCATCAGAGGTAAAAAGAGAGCCTAAAGTGCGTGACTTCTAATTAACATTATAAGCTTTCACGTTGATTAGGAATGATCGTTAATTATTGTAAAAATACAAGATGTTAACGTCTCCCCTACTTTAATGAATTTCGTTCCGAAATTAAGAATGAACTAAGCGAACAAGAGGGTTTAATGAAAGATAAGCGTACAAACGGATAGTGATAGACGTTTAATTACAGATGAGGTGTTTCACTTTAGGAAATCCTTTAAGTCTCTTGACATAATATATGCCAACTTGAACTCTTCAAGTGAAATACGAGACGTTTTGAGAGATGTTATGGCAATTTACTTATTCCAATGTTTCCTCTTTGATTAAAAGACCAACAATGATAAGAAAGGCTAACCGTCGGAATTTAAGAATCTCAAACGTCACCATATGAAACGATCTTAACGCATATCTTGTGAATATACATTTCTCCTTTGACCAACCATCGGTCTAAGAATAATACTCTATGCGAAGATCTTGGAATGAGTTCACGACGATGGTTAAGAATATTATTAAAAACAGAAAATGAATCAAACGTTCAAAATAACGATCGATGTTTTAACATCATACCACGGTATACGAATAGTTGAAACAGATACAGGTCAATTTCTCGACGTTGTGAGATAATGGGTCGAATTGAATTTTTAGTCAATCGGTCTATAATGCACCAATTGTCATCATGACATTTAAAATAAGAGGCACCTAGTGGATGAAAAGTTAAATAGGAGATTTACGGGAACACGGAGGTTAGGTTTTGTCATAAATGAAGGTGAAACACTTGGACACATACCAAGTTACGTCTTTTCCTTTATGCCAAACCCATGACTACAAGTTACGAAGGTTTATGAACCATTATATCCACATCGCAGTGAGGATAATAACGAGTCTTGTTGTTCAAAACCAAGTTAGAATTTCATTGATTTTCAAGGTTAAAGATTCAAAAACGATTCAAGAAATGACGCAAACAATAAGAAAGGTATTTGTAACCATGATTTGCAAGGTAACAAATTTCCAAATGCAGATCACATACGTAATTCATCAAACAATAAGAGAGGTATTTGATAATATCTTTATTTGACAAAGGATTGTGTAGGAAGATTATACTTATGCGTTTGATGATATCTAAAGATGAAAGTTAATAAGTAAGGAATAAATGGTTCGATGTAGCTAGATCGAGTCAATAAAAATAAAAGGGGAAGAAATCGATTTAAGAATTTAAGTGCTCCAAGGTTGGAGTCAAAATCAACCTAAAACGATCGGGTCTAGTTCAGAGATCATGCTTTGGCTTGATAGATCAAAACACTAATATTGTTTTACCCGTCAAGTTACTACATGCTTCTCGTCACTTGATTACAACCATAGTAAGTTGAAGATCAAGAAATGAGAGTAGTCACCAAGGTGTGGTTTTCACTCCTAACTTGATGGTGTATTCCCAAGATATGACCACTAACTTACCAATCAAAAAGTTCGATCCCAACTCATGGTTGAGGATCCACAGAAATAAGATGAGGTAACTCGCCATTAAGGTAAGGGAAATCACTCCTATCTTAATGATGAAGTTTTACAAAACCAAAATATAACAAGATGAACTTCTTCATCAAAATCCAGAATTCACTCCTACTTTGACGAGGACATTTCATTTGAGAAAATACAATTCATAAAAATGATATTATCATCAAGATATGAAATTTACGTCTATCTTGATGATTGAGCTTCATAATAACAAGAAAACAATCAAAGATTAACATTTGTCACCAAAGTACGAGTTTCAATCCTATTTTGGTGAGATCATGTCATTGTGAAATGCATGTTCTAGAGAGAATAATTGAAGTCAGTCCTCGAGATAAGGAAATCACCCTAATCCAGAGGATGAAATTTCATAAAACACACCATTGGAAACCATTTATCGAAACGAATAGAGAATCATCAAGGTAAGGGAATCACCCCTGTTTTGATGATTTAGAATTGTTTAGGAGATACGAGTGTTCTTAGTCATAGGTTGACTTGTAAACTCCTGCATTTCCCATGGTGCAAACGGTTCAAGGTTTGACTTAACAACGAAAGGAAAAGAATATCACTTAGAAAATTCAGAAAATTTCAAGTTACATCAATGTAACAAAAGGAAAACCTTGTTTACAAAATTTAAGGTCAAAGTTCGAGATAGCAGAATTTGTTATGATGGTCAAATCTTGGATGGTTTAAATCGGGAAGACAAAATCAAGGACAAAATGATTCGACATCACAATGAGATGTGAATCATTCAATTCACAATCGAAGGGAAATACATAGACTTCTCAAGGTATGAGGTCAGCCATAACCTTATTGAAGACATGCGTACTTATAAGTGGTAATAAGGTTATAATTAGTTTATTCGATCATTGAGGTGAGTGATCACTTATAATTAACAAAGTTAACATTCAAAGTATCCCGAGATGTAGAAATTCCACCTACAGCATTGCATGTTCTTAGTTATGGGACACATCCTTAAGAAGATTTGAGAACCATAAGTAACGATTTAAAGTTTTTAAGACCATACGGTTTAGATTCCCAATATCTTTGGGTATATTAAGATCCATGTTCACGTTGGTCCAGGTATGAAGATAGTTACATGAAACGCTGAGTTCAATACCGTTACACGTTACACGTTGAGCGTTAAAAACGTAAGAGTTGAAATGTAGGATGAGTTCAATATTAACAGGAACATTATTTAGGTTAATAATAAGAAGATATTAAAACTTTGATAATAAACCAGTTCAAGGATTCAAAGATTTTTATGATACAAAAAGGATGGTTCCATTTGGTAATGTATTACCATTTGGAAACGTTGATATGTCAAGGTAAATTGACCCATTTACCTTAGAAACTTGTGTACGTTGACCACAGTTTATTACTCATCCCAGAAATCCCCAGGTAAGCATAACTGGTCTCGTAGTGAGATTTATGCGATATGCTTGCCTTAGCCCGAAGGCCTTTTGCCAGGAAATCCAGAATACAGGTATCTATGTATCACACAAATTTCTTTGGTTCATAGAATCAAAACCTTGATTAGATTTTCATAGATAGCTATTATTTGTCGGGGAGAGTCAAAGAGTCAATGATAAGTTTAGGGAGACAAGTAACTAAGTTTTAAGCATACATAAGGCAATCCTATGCAAAGGCATCAAGTTGCACAAAAGGCATAGCATTATGTAGCATGCAGACCATATGTATATTTACAAAAATATGAACATTATTCTACAAGGTTCATGCATAAGCTATAGTCTAGGTCACCATTTCTAATAACCTAAATCCCTATAGTTATGGGCTCTGATACCAATCTGTCACACCCCAACCTTGACGGCGGAAAAGTCGAGGTGTGAGGAATTACGATTGTTCACAGCCACATAACGCTATTATTAGTTCCAAATATATTAATCAAGATTCAATTGTAACAATACAAGTAAATGTTCAAACAAAGATACATCCAGAATACAAGTATAAAAGTATCCAGATCATTCGTTTATTTCTCTAAGTCCAATCCTAAGTGTGATAAGCTTCAAAGAGTAATCTGAAACATGTTAAAAATAAAAGGTCAACATAAAAATGTTGATGAGCATTCCACAGTTTTCAATACATAAGTATATAAAAGATGGCAATTCAAGTTATAAGTTAGTGAATAAAGTGATTAGGGATGTTATGAACAATGCAACAATCAAACCTCGACAATGTTATTAACGTTAAAAGTATATAGGATCAGCTAAGTGTACTTGGATCAACCAAGCAGGCTTGTCTTACCCATAGATCTATGACTTCGCTGGGCTAGCAATAGTTAATGATTGTACATATAATGCCATAACATGGTAACCACAAAAGTTCAACTAACCACAACTCACAAGTAAATTGCCATAAGTTTACAAGTCTCGAATAAGTTTATAAGTGCAACGATATAAGTTAACATGTTTCACCCCAAAGTGTGAAAATAAGAAAAATGGGTATAGAAATACTCACTTGACGTATAGGTGTATAAGGTGATAATAAGGATTATATTATTTGTTATTTGATATTTTATATAAAAATTAAAGATAACGTAGTGATTTCAACTATTTAAAGTTTATTTTTATAAAAATAAACCAATTATATTATTTGTTATTTGATATTTTATATAAAAATTAAAGTGTTTTCAAAGAAATAATTTTACAGAAAATTATTGGATAACTTTTAAAATAATTAGAGTTTATAAAATTAATTTTTATTATTTTTAGAATTTTTTTATGATTTTTAAAGGCTTAAAAAGCCAATTAAAAAAATAAGGGGGGTGCCCGGGGTCGAACCCGGACCTCCTGGACTTGCTTGCATGTAACTAACCGGTGAACCAAGGCATACTGCCGCGTTATGACTCTGTTTTTAAACCTTTTAAACAAATTCAAAGAGTTTCCCCCAATTCAATATGAACCCTAATTCGATCAGATCCAAATTGAACCTCGGATCGATTGTTTAAATGAAATTAACCTTGGGGCTTTTAATCCCCAAGTGAAAACGAGTTCATAGAGGTATCAATTACCTGATGATATGGTGTGTTCGATGGGTTTGAGTTCGAGTTAGGTCTCGGCTTGAGCTTGATATGTAATCGATTTGTGTGTGTGTTTAGATTGAATTTGGAGTTGCAGATAGTTTGAGTGGATGTAGAGGATCGTTTGCCCTCTATTTATAGGGGGTAATTTGATGCGAACGCGCTCCATTCGATTTGATTTTGAAAGAGGTGAGCGGGTTCGGTTCTTGCATGCGTAAACGAGCTCATTTTTCAAATTGTGTGGGTCCTTGTGTTCGAATCTTGGTCGTGAGGCTGTCGGAAGCTTTAATTCGAATTAAAACCGCGTAATTTGGGCGTTTGGGGCTCGCCGGAGCTCGCCGGAAAGGTGGACGGAAATACGGCCGGAAAAACGAGAGAATAGAAAGAGAAAGCTGCTGTTTTTAAAATATTTACAGAAATGGTCCCTCGATTATCGATTATTATTATTTCATGCTAAAACTTTGGTTTTTAAGTTTCTAATTTGTCTTGAATACCCCCTCAACTTTATTTTTATTATTATTATTATTATTATTACTATTATTTTTATTATTATTTATATTATTATTATTATTACTATTATTATTATTATTAGTTGTATTATTATTATTATTACTATTATTATTATTATTATTATTATTATTATTTGTATTATTATTGTTATTATTATTATTATTATTACTATTAAATATTTTTATTATTATGTTTATTTTATTAAACGTTAAATGAAAGAGTAACAGAATATTATTACGAACTTAATGAGGTTGACGAAAATATGATATGTTACAACAAATAACTATTACTAACACTAAGCGCAACGATTCCCAGGCAACAACGCCATTTTGATTGATGTCGTGTGGTCGGTCAAAAAATATTAATTAAAGAGTCCTTAATCATCCTTAATAGCAAAGGGTATGAAGGGTGTCGAATCCACAGGGAATCACTGGAAAGTGCTAGTAACGATTAATTTAAAACTACTATACATTGAAAAGTAAATTGATTTATGGACTTGGTTGAGAAATAGTTAAATTAACGAAATAAAGTATAAGTTTTTAACAATCTTGATTAAAAAGCAACCCACTTCAGGATCCAGGTTTGGCAAAGTTACAATTTTTCTTGAATGAAACCTAATGGGAAGTAATTAATGGTGACTTAACATGATATGATTTAAGTGATAATTATGGATTAAAGCTTAAGAGACCTTATTCACACAGTTATCAATTTGAATAATGAAACCTAATTCTAATAATCAATCACATAATGATTAAAGAATCCAAAGTTATAGAATACCAAAATTAGGTTTTAAACATAATCAAACCATTTAAACAATCAAATCATAACTTGAATCCAAAAGAACTTAAAAGGTTCAAGATTCAAGCCCAAATCTAGGTTATAAACTTAGAAAAATAAGAACTTGCACGAACCCTTCCCCCAAAGTGAATCACAATGGATTTAGCCTTGCATCATCATCGATTCTTCAACAAAATTGTAATTGATCATTAAATCCGGATGAATTTTATGTTCTTGATGTTGAAAGAGCTTGAGAATGATCCAAGATGGTTGATTTTCATCCAAGATTGTTGTGTGTAATTTGAAATTCGTATTAGGGTTTTTCCCTTTTTAAATCCCTTCAAATTAGGCCCAATCTCAACAAAAACCTGGACCCTGGCGTCGGTGGCGCCTACGGAGGCGTCGGTGGCGCCACCTTCCATGCAACCTTGATTTTCATGTGTAGATTTCCGAGACCTTTCTGTGGACAGGTCATAGGTCCCGTTAGAGGTGCACATCTGAACCGGGTTCAGGACCCGACCCGGACCCAACCCGGTTTGAAACCGGTATTACCCCAAACCGGTTCCAACCCAAAAAAACCCACCGGTTCGGGACCCGTTTTGATTTTTCTCACCCAAACTGGTTTGGAACCGGTTTTGATCCAACCCGGTTTGGAAACCGGTTCTAAAAACCCGGTTCTGAACCGGTTCCGACTGTTTGAAATTTTTTTTTGTAACGGCTATATGACCGTTTGTTACCGTTTTATGACCATTTTTTTGTGTTTTTATGACCATTTTGCCCTTATATGATAGTATAAATAGGTAGTGGGTGTAATGGTTTAGTCACAACACTCAAAATTTCAAAAACGCTCAAAAACGTGCTTAAAAACGCAAAAACGCTCCTCACTCTCAACTTTCTATTCTCTCAATCTCTTGAATTATGGCTTCTGAATCTTCCGTTCCAACCGGTGGATCCTCAAGTGCCGCTACCGTTGTTAGAATTCTTTCAACAACGAGAAACCAAGAGATTTGGTGTAATTTCGACTTATGCGAAATGTCGAATGGTCAACATAAAGCTCGATGCAAGGTTTGTGGTTCGTTTTTCAAGTCAGATTCAAACTCGACTTTAAGAAATCATATGACCAAATGGTGCAAGTCTTTGAAAAGTACACCGAGTCAAGGGCAAACATCAATCGGAAACGATGGTGGTTTATGGAACTTCAACGTAGATATGGTTCGAGATAGAATGGCAAAGTTTGTAATTCAAGAAGGATTACCGTTCGATCACTTCGACAACCCTCGGTTAACAAAATTGATTCAAGAAACTCTTCAACCACGTTACACTCACGTAAGTCGCACCACTCTTAGACATGATTGTTTAAATCTTTGGAAACAAGAAAAAATGATTTAAAGGTTTTATTTGAAAATTTACAAACCGGTGTGAACTTAACTACCGACGTTTGGTCCGCCCCACACGGTTTACCGGAATCGTACCTTTGCGTCACCGCCCATTGGATAGATCCAAGTTCGTGGCAAATGATGAAACGTACGATTGGTGTTCCTGAAGTTGAAGATTTTAAAACGTCTTTCAAAAGTATGTTACGTGATGTTTTTAAAACTAGTAGAAAAAGGTATGTTAATTATAGAAAAATGTGTCACGATACGAATTCCATTTGTTTAGGACCAAATTGGGATGTCCCGACTAGATGGAATTCTACTTGGAAAATGTTTAATAGTGCTTTGCAACAAAAAGAAACGCTTCATTTTTTCACGATAGTCTTGCGATGCGGGGTCGGGTTGTTCCATTTCCGTTAGAGGGTTGGGAATATATTCAAGAAATAACTCGATTTTTAGAGTTTTTTAAAAATGCAACTACAAAATTGTCGGGGGTTTATTATCCGACAAGTTCTCTAACACTTAATCAATTGTATTTAATGACACATAAATTAAGTGAATATGAAGAAAGAAATGAAATGTTTTCAGCAATGGTGGCGCCGATAAAAGAAAAATTTATAAAATATTTCCTCGAACTACCCCCCGTTTTTACGTGTTCCGCCGCACTAGACCCGTGCTTAAATGTTTCGGGGGTAGAAACTTTAATTGATGAGATAACTTATGATTTAGATTTACATGAAAAAGATCCATTTTTTAATTTTAATGCAAAACAAGCATTTAATGACATTTTTAAAAAATTGTTTAATGTTTATGTTGAAAAATATGGTATAACCTTAAACATCCACCGGTCATCGAACGTGGAATCGAGTTCGTCGCGCTCAAGTAGAGACCCGATGATTAGTTTATATAATACTTTGAGAAATGAAAACAGTAAACGTCAGCGAGGTAACGCTCCAAGTAGCGAACTCGGGAGGTATATGGGAACCGATTTTTTATCTACTATGACTCCCGAAGAATTTTTGTCGTTTGATATTCTAACATGGTGGAAAGGAAAGAAATCACAATTTCCGGTCCTAGCCGCCATGACACGTGATTTACTAACCGTCCAAGCTTCCACGGTAGCTTCGGAGTCTGCATTTTCTCTTAGTGGCAAGGTTTTATCAATAAGAAGAACAAGGCTAACTCCAAAATCGCTAGAGATGTGTATTTGTTTAAAAGACCACTTAGATGTGGCCGAACGAATACAACACATATCAAACCTTGAAGAAAGAAACACCAATTGAAGAAGAAATACACGAACACGAGGTACAAACCGGACGATCCTCACCGCTATCCGACGAAGAACTCGCTTATGATTTGTCTCAACGCATTGTCACACAAACCGACGAAGACGATTAAATTAGAAAAACTTGTATTCGTAATATGGATATTTTGTTTTCTTTGGTTTAATTTTAATGTAATTTTTATTGTTTATTTTTCATAATGAATTAATTGTTTACTTTTTTGAATTAATGTATTTTGTTTAATTAATCTACTATAATATTTTTTAATTAATCAAAATTTGTAATTAATTTGTATATAATTTAAATAGTATTTAAAAAAACCGGGTTTTCCAAACCGGTTCTTGGACCCGACCCGGTTTGGTTCCAACCCGAACCGGTTCCAACCGGGTTGGGTTTTCTGGGCTTGAAAACCGGTTCCGACCCGAACCGGTTCTTGGTCAAAAACTGGTCCCAATTACGTTGACCGAACCCGAACCGGTTCCAACCCTAACCCAGTTCCAAAAAAAACCGGTTTGTGCACCTCTAGATCCTGTAAGTCCTTTCCTAGCTCAAGTTATGCCTGTTTTAAGATACCGTTGCCGTATAACTTCGATTTATCATATCTTGACTTCTCGAACTCCAATTATCATCCCGTTTCTTCCTATTTCTTTTTATTCTTCACGTTTATCCTACAAACACAAGATAATCCCAAAGTAACTCTATTTCTCATAAATTTACACGTAAAACCCGAAAATAAAGTTGTTAAACATTGAACTTTCACCACTCGGTCATTTATTATCTATTACTCTCTTTTATCCTTTAATTCCCAGTTACTATGTCTTGGGATCTGCCTAAGGGCCAGACCCCTGCTTATGATGAATACAAGACTTTAATTTATCCTTGGGAGCACACCAAATGCAACTCTCCTTTATCATTTCCTTGCAAGACTTTACTTTAGCAATGGTACATTCTTATGAGCTCAATAACATTTCTTTAGGTTTCACTTTCATCTTTAGTTATACATATACTTTGCTAAAAATAAACTCATAGTCCATATATTCACGTTCTTCCATAAAAGAATACAAATAGTATATCAGACCCTCCACGGGACAGCGGGGGTTTGGGGCGTCAGCCCCTAATAGCAGGGTTCTAGGAGTAGCAGCCCCCAGCGGGGTTCTTGTTAAAATCTCTTGAAATATTGGCCATAAAAATCACATAATTAGTATGCATCTTGCCCCAAAAACATTGAAAATATGTAAATAACAGGGATCTAGAACTCACCTGGTTAGTAAGTAACTTCACGTCTAAGTTTTCTAAGCTAGGAAGACACACGGTCTGCATAAAGTTAACGCATAGACATGTCATTTTCTACGTAGTTTCGCTACAAGTTTCGCATGGCAGTTTCGCATGGCAGTTTCGCATGGCAGTTTCGCATGGCAGTTTCGCATGGCAGTTTCGCATGGCAGTTTCGCATGGCAGTTTCGCATGGCAGTTTCGCATGGCAGTTTTGCTCTCAGTGTTGCATGGCAGTTTTGCTGCCAGTTTCGCCTAAGTTTCGTTGGAATTTCCTAGATTCGCTAAATCTACTGGTCTACTTATGTAAGGAGATTGTCTTAGTTTCGTAGGAGGAACTCATAGCTTCGCCGGAAGAACTGACAGTTTAGTTGGACGTATAAAAATGACAAGCCAGCTCGTTTTTAACCCAAAATCTCAACTTTTTACGTTCAAACCTTTAGTTTTTCATCCATGAAACTATATATAATCTTTTTAAATGATTTCATTCCTAAAAATATGACCTTTATGTGATTCTTTGCAACTTTTCAAAACCCAAAACCCTAGAATCCGAATCTGTTCTAAAGAGGTGTTTACATGATGATTCTTACCTAGATTTTTGCTTTTTCCTTGATGTTTGATGCACCAATACACAGATCTTTAATCCCTGTGTCAATAACACTTCAAATATTTGATTTTTGTCCACTTTCTCTCTTTACTCTCTATCTAGAATGTTGGTGTTTGGGTTGCAAGTAGGGAAGAATGTGGCTGATTAGGGTGTTCAATGGGTGGTTATAGGCCCTTAAATCCATCAAACCTTTAGCCCATAAGGTAATTTAGCCCATAATCTGTAAGGCCCCGTTCCTGGGCACCTCACAGTTGGTCATTCATTGCACATAAACAAATTGATATACATTTCATTAAATAAACAGCGGAATTATGTGAGCAAAACCATTCTCTATTATTTAAAAGATACTGTTGTTAAGCAATACAACATTGTTAAAGTTACAAAAGATTACTTAATGGTATTACGAGAAAACAATATCATGACTTCAAAATGGATGCCAGACTTTCCCTGCCGAGTAGCTTCACCCTCATGCCATCCTCAGCAATAATTACCTGCCAACTGAAAATGTATAAAAGTCAGCGTTGCTGAGTGAGTTCTAGTTTTATAAGTATTAAAAATACCTTCTATAATGTATATATATGAAAATACCCTTTTTGTAGAAATACATCTCTTACTCTTGTATATGAGCACACATTAACTATACAACAAGGTGATGTTCTCTTTCTTCACTGCGTACCTTGTTTATTTTGTACTCTTTTAACTTTATCTCTCACTGTCTATGTGTACCAATGAGCAATACCGTAAAGTATGTGCGCGGAGAGACTGGTGTTGGGCCCCTTACAGTCTATGGTCTGAATTACTGTATATAAGGCCGGCCCAGTCACCTAGGGCATGCTACAAAGGTCCGCCAATCTCAATTGATTGGCCCCGTGAACATAAGGGGTAGCTAACCCACACCACAGTTAAGCTAACGACAACAAGTTCGTGCACCACCTATAAGCTTGCAAGACTTGTTAACTCTTTAATTAAGTTCCACTTCTCTTTATCATTACTATTTCACTTTGTTTAAGATAATACTTGCATTTATGATCATATGCACGCCACATAGGTCACACAATAATAATTACTATAATCATAGGAACAACTCATCATATGCAAATATAATAACAACTAAAAACCCTAAGTCAAACTTGGGTCAAACCCTAATGATTCTGTTCTGCTCAAAATTTCAAAAATACTCTAAGTGTTCTAGACGCATGGGCACTATGCAGGCGCATGAGGCCTGTTCAGACGCATGGGCACTATTTAGGCGTTTCAACACTTAGACGTTTGGGGAATCCCAGACGCATGGGCACTATTCAGCCGTTTCAACACTTAGACGTTTGGGGAATCCCAGACGCATGGGCACTATTCAGACGGTTGGGCTTGCACAATTTTCTAAGACATTTCTAGACGGTTAAGGGGCACTGTTTGGGCGATTGGGCCCTGTTTAGCCGCTTTGGCCTACTTTAAAATTTCTAAGGCAACTCTAGATGGTTGGAACACTGTTCAGTCGGTTGGGCAACCTGTTTAGCATAATCTTAACACATTATCAATACCAATCATTCTCCTTACATGTCCTAAGCTTAAATACACTATTCTAGTAATAAATAACAAATAATCAACATAGGAACTTTATCATAAATACATGAATACATATGGGTCTTCAAAATGAACCTAGTAAAAATGGTTTTACATACATTTTCAGCCCCAAAATGTTTAAAGCAAGTGAAATACAGGGTCTAGAAACTCACCTTAGTAGCTTTCGAACTTAAACTCTTCTCTTGAACTTTCTCAGACGTTTCTAGCACCTAAAACCCACACATATATACAACCCGAACACACAATCACATTTATAGGCACATAAATGAAACTAGAAACATCTAAAATACCATAAATCAGAGAATTCTTACCAAAACTTCAAAGTTCTTGCTTCTTCTAAAACCTCCGAGAATTCTCTGCTTTTCTCCTTTCTCTCTCTAAAATCCAAATGATAAGAGAAAAGTAACATGGCATGGGCGGCCATGTTACTTTATCCACCAACTTCTCAAAGTTTTTGTCCTTTTGAACACTTTTAACCCCTCTACTTGGGTTAAAATACTTTTACTTCTTTTTATTCTCCTTTTACAATCTTTTTAAAATGTCCGGGTGTTACAAGTCCACCCCCTTATATAGGTTTCGTCCCCAAAACCAGTTATTCCTCGAACATATAAGGGTAATGCTGCCTCATCTCTCCTTCAACCTCCCATGTAGACTTGGATCCCTTCTTGTGCTTCCACTGTACTCGCACAAGAGGAACCACTTTATTCCTTAACCTCTTCTCCTTACGATCAATGATCGCCACTGGTTGCTCCACGTAATTGAGCCGTTCATCCACTTCGATGTCCTCCAGTAGTACAATCATATCCTCGTCTGCTAAACACTTTCGCAGGTGAGATACATGGAATGTCGGGTGAATTCCACGTAACTCATCTGATAGTTCCAACCTATAGGCCACCTCTCCTACTCGAGTAATGATTCGGAAAGGCCCTACATACCTTGGGCTCAACTTGCCCCGTTTTCTAAACCGAATGATACCCTTCCAAGGTGAGACCTTTAACATAACCCTATCGCCCGCCTGGAACTCAATCGGTTTACGCCTCTTATCGGCATACGACTTCTGCCTATCCTTAGCTGCCTTCATGAAGACTTTGATCTTTTCAAGTTTCTCAGTCGTAGCCTCAATTACCTCAATGCTTCCTAACTCTTTCTGACCAATGTCACCCCAACAGACGGGTGTCCTGCATCTTCAACCGTATAGCATCTCGTATGGTGGCATGCCAATACTGGCATGATAACTGTTGTTGTAC
This sequence comes from Flaveria linearis, assembly GCA_024085815.1. Lineage (NCBI taxonomy): Eukaryota > Viridiplantae > Streptophyta > Magnoliopsida > Asterales > Asteraceae > Flaveria > Flaveria linearis. Next base: position 63,032,596 of record CM044013.1, on the reverse strand, counting down.
GAGGATTCGGCTAACGGTAGATGGTCATCCCAACTTCCTCTGAAATCGATCACACATGCTCGAAGCATGTCCTCGAGTGTCTGGATCGTTCTCTCAGACTGACCGTCCGTCTGAGGATGGTAAGCCGTGCTGATGTGTAGCCTCGTCCCCATCGCATCGTGGAATTTCTTCCAAAATTCAGATGTAAACCGAGTGTCATGATCAGATATAATAGACACTGGCACACCATGACAAGATACAAGCTCTTTGATAAATAGATCCGCGAGCCTCTCAGAAGAATACGTCTCTTGGATTGGTAGGAAGTGAGCACTCTTCGTCAAACGGTCAACTATCACCCATATGGCATCATACCCTTTCGGGGTACGTGGTAGCTTCGTAATGAAGTCCATGGTGATATGCTCCCACTTCCACTCGGGTATATCCAATGGTTGGATTTTCCCGTACGGCTTCTGGTGCTCCGCCTTCACCTGCAAACAGGTAAGGCACTTACTCACATACTCCGTTATGTCGCGCTTCATACCCGGCCACCAGTAGTCTTTCTTCATATCGTGATAAATCTTGGTAGCACCGGGGTGAATAGAGTATCGAGTCTTATGGGCCTCGTCCATGATCCTTCCACGTAGATCCCCGTAATGAGGAATCCACATTCGCCCATATCGGGTTCTGACATCGAAAGTGTTTTCACCCAACTCCGCGACCAGACCTCTCATTCTTTCAGAGTTAAGACGATCTTTCAGAGCCTCGTCTTGAAACTCCTTTACCTGCGTTATCACGTTAGAGGTCATAATCAGCTGATAAGCCTTCACCCGAATCGGTTCGGGTCTCTCCTTTTGGCTAGGGGCATCTGCCACCACGTTGGCCTTACCTGGATGGTAATGGATCTCGCAATCATAGTCCTTTATGAGCTCCAACCATCGCCTCTGCCTCATGTTCAAATCTTTCTGCTCGAAGAAGTACTTCAAGCTTTTGTGGTCTGTGAAGATGGTGAACTTCATCCCGTATAAGTAGTGCCGCCAAATCTTCAACGCGAAAACCACCGCAGCTAGTTCTAGATCGTGTGTGGGATAGTTGACTTTGTGGGTTTTTAACTGTCGGGATGCATAGGCTATTACCCTTCCGTGTTGCATCAGTACGTAACCTAGCCCAGAATAAGAAGCATCCGAATATACCACTAAGTCTTCACTACCCTCAGGTAATGTCAAGACAGGAGCTTGTGTTAGTCTCGTCTTCAACTCCTCAAAAGCACTCTCCTGTTCTGGACCCCACACAAACTTTACATCCTTACGAGTCAACTTTGTCAAAGGTAAGGCTATCTTGGAGAAGTCTTGAATAAATCTCCTGTAGTAGCCCACCAACCCCAAGAAGTTACGAATCTCGGATGGCGTCTATGGCGACTTCCATTGCATCACCGCCTCAACCTTTGCCGGGTCTACCATTATCCCTTCAGCATTAACGACATGACCTAAAAATTGAACCTCGCGCAACCAGAAAGCACACTTAGAGAATTTGGCATACAACTTTTCTCTCCTAAGTGTCTGCAACACCTTGCGTATGTGGTCGGCATGTTCTTCCTCGCTCCTAGAATAAATTAGGATATCATCAATAAATACTATCACTAATTTATCTAATATTGGCCGACACACTCGGTTCATCAAATCCATAAAGGCAGCTGGCGTGTTAGTCAATCCGAAAGCCATGACGAGAAACTCATAGTATCCATAGCGCGTGCGAAAATCTGTTTTAGGAATGTCCTGCTCCTCTACCTTCAGTTGATGGTCGCCAGATCGAAGATCTATTCTCGAGAACCAACTGGCACCTTGGAGCTAATCAAACAAGTCATCAATCCTTGGTAATGGATACCGATTCTAACTGTTAACTTGTTCAGCTCTCGGTAGTCGATGCACATTCGTATATTACCATCCTTTTTCTTTACGAACAATACCGGAGCACCCCAAGGAGAGATACTCGGTCGAACGAACCCCTTATCCATTAACTCCTGCAATTGTTCCATGAGTTCCTTCATCTCAGTTGGAGCTAATCGATATGGTGCTTTGGCAACAGGTTGAGCACCGGGTATCAAAATCGATTTGACACTCGATTTTGCTGTGACAACCCGAAAATTTTTTTTATTTAATATAATGATTATGAAAATTTACAATTTGTTTTTATGTTTTTATTATTATTTAATAATAATAAAAATAATAATGATAATAATGATATTATTAAAAATAATAATATTAATAACGATAATAATGAAAACAATAATAATAATAATAGTAATAATATTACTAATAATAATAATTTATAAAAATTTAATAAAATGGATTTATAAGTCCAGGGGGGGATTTTGTAATTTCCAAAACTTGGTTTAAAAACTTAAAACATAAAACAAACAATTAAGTAAACCTCAGGGACCATTCTGTAAATCCCAAACCACCCGCCCCATCCCGTCGACCATCCCCTCCGGCCAAAATTCCGGCGGTCTCCGGCGAGAACCAAACGACTAAAACACACGAATTCAACCCAATCAAAAGCCACCAACACCATCTCGTGAATATCTCGAACCAGTGGACCACTACAATTTGAATAATCGAGTTGATTAGGTGTGTTTCCCACTGAACCTAATTTTCGGCCGACCCATTAACCAAGATCGCACTACAATTCTATTTTTAATCGAATTAATCAAGCCTAAACACTACTATAAATGTAACTAATCTGTATACAACTTCAATTGCACCAGAAACACATTCAATCACCCAATTCGATCATCACCTCTGTTTCGACCTGCAACTCGATCAACAGTCACCTTCCGAGCCTTATAACTAACAAATAACATAGGGCTTTTGGTCATTGATATCATTAGAAGCTTTCTGTGCAAACAATTTGAATTTCATCAACGTTAGATCACCATTCGAATCCGAATTAGCCGCGGTTGTTCTTCGAAGTGTTCATCCATAATCCGAAACATAAACAGGTAATTGAACACATCTTTATACTCGATTTACCATGGGGAACAAAAGCCCCATGAACCCATGCACTATCATAAACGTTTGGGTGATCAATTTGAACGATTTGGTTTCTAGGGTTTATACGAATTTGGGGATTTCTGAAACTATGTTTAAAATTAATTTAACCCGTGTCTATTCGCGGATTGGGCTATGGCTCACTGGTTTGGGCTGTATGTGTGTGGGTGTGAGGTCCCGGGTTCGAACCCGGCAACCTCCTTTTCATTGTTTTTAATTTTTTTAAAGCTTTATAAATACTTTAAAAATATGGAAAAATTTCTAAAAATTATAAAAATAAATTTTATTAATTTTTCTTATTTTAAATCTTACAAAATAATTCTCTGTAAATTTATTTTATTTAAAAACTTTAATAGATTTTTATAAAATATTATTTAAAAATATTAAAAATACTTATTTTTATAAAATAAATTCTAAATCAAGTTTAACTATGAAATAATCATGAAAATCATGAAAATTATATAAATATTATTTATAAATATTATAAATAATTATTTCTATAAGATAAACGCTATATTATCTTTAAATATATTTTATAAATTCACAAATTATTTACAAATAAAATTGTGGGTTATTTCTTGTAAAATATATTTTAACTAAAGGTATAGATTAATACCTTATTATTAATCAAAATACTATAATTGTGATTATCCTTATTTGTAATTATCTTTGGATAATTATAAATTATATAATTAAACCACATCATTTTTATATTTAATTCCAAAAATATATAAATACACTTATGAAATCCTCCTAATGGAATCAAAATGCAAATAAATACTTTATAAACTTAATACCTATTAAAAACCCCATAATTCTAATCCTTGATTTAACGTTAATTTCAAACTTAATCTTGTAAACATATATACATCCATTTGTGTACGTGTCACGTGTTAAACCAAACCAACCCGAATCTTACCAAATATATTTATTCGCAATAAACACATTTTAAAGACTTAGTTACAATTAATAATAGGTATTGATCGTGCTTGATCGTGCATTGCTTAATTCTTTGAAGTTCTTATTCATATACATTACATCAATCCAAGGTGAGTTCCGTGGCCCCTTTTTATGCTTTTATAATTGTTTCAATGTTTTTCAAACTTGGGGGAAAAGTATGCTCACCCGTTTTCAATGCTGTACAATCTTACATACAATTTTCATACTTGGAATCAACGTGATACTATTCTCATACTCTAATACATACATGGTGTTATTCTATTCTTACAACCATTAATTCCCGGGTTGGGAACCAACGGTTAGGTATTACTACTGGGTTGACACCCCCACCCTTCGACGATTGGTTAACTTGTGAGTTACCAACACAGCTGCCAGCAATCCGGCCAAGGGTGAATATACTCCGTCAGATTTATATGCATAACGTCATTAGGTTTGGTTGTCTTAAACACATGTTATGTGGTTTTTGCTTACAGTATGATTCCATATCAAATTCTATACAGCATCAACTACATGTTTTCAATTTAAACCTGCGGAACTCACCAACATTATGTGTTGACATTTTTGAGCATATCTTTTCAGGTGAACATAATCAAAGAGGATAGCTAGAGTTGATGCCTTAGCCGAGACCCTCAGGATTTCAATAAGTTATGCATTAGTTACGTATATCATTTGTTTCATTTATGAACTGTGTGTAATTTAGATTTGGAATTAATAAGACTATGATAGTCGTGGAACTGACTAACCACGACACAAGTCACCATTGTGTCGGGCGACGTCATGACACGAGGATTTTGCATATAATATGTCTCTGTAATTATACCAAGTGTTATGACGATCCCGTCCGTCGCATCCTCGTGTTTCCGCTATAAGCGGGGGTATGATAGATTGGTATCAGAGCCTTGGTTATAGAGATTTAGGTGGAGAATTCGACCTAGACTATAACCTAAGAACCTTCATATAGAATGCATGCTAGGGATTGTGTGCATTTGATTTTACCTAAATGTCTTTCATGATTTGTGTGACACATAGACACCTGTATTCTGGATTTCCTGGCAAAAGGCCCTCGGGCTAAGGCAAGCATATCGCATATATCTCATTACGAGACCTGGTATGCTTACCTGGGGATTTCTGGGATGAGTGATAAACTATGGTCAATACACAAAACTACAAGGCAAATGGGTCAAATATATTAAGTCTATGAACTTAATATACAGGTATATTCCTATATACCTAATAATCAACAAGTATGTTCCTATATATCTGATTATATACATGTACACGTGTTATCTGAACATCCCGGGGAAGACATTATTACTCTTAGTCTTTCTCCATGGGATACTTTTATACTAAGAACTTTACGCTTGTATGCGCACAACATCATATTATTAGGGAACTTCGGTGATCACGCGTAGCGTCGATCTCGGATATTGAATCCGACCCTATCATAGTTATGACTGAAATCCTGAAAGTATGACGGATATGCAGTTATCATTAGACTTAATGTGCTTATATGCTTATTTGCTATTACATGCTATTATTGGAATACTGGCTCATGGACATAAGGACATTACATTATTCGTGCTTGATGAATCTAAATAATACTATGATGTTAACTTGGGGTAAGTGAAGCTAAGGGTGATCATGCAAGGTAAATTATCATTACGGGTGCACACGTAATTGTAATTCACCATGCATAAGAAGTCTAGCAAATCTTACCATGAGATAACGATCATGAGTATCACACGTTTCTATTCTATACCCTAGGGTGCTAGGGTCATAATTCTAGTAAGTCCTTGTTGAAGGCAATCAAACATTATAAGTCCTTGTTAAAGGCAATCAAACATTATAAGTCCTTGTTGAAGGCAATCAAACATTATCAATATTTACTTAAGTCCTGTCCTACTAAGAGCCTTCATGCTAAGTGATGCTAAGGATAAACGGATGTCACGTAACTGGTTTAGGCATCGTTCCAGGTATACCACGGATGTGGTGGGAACGCTGCGGGGAACCCTATATATAAGCATCCTTGGTATACCAAGAATGTGTTTAAACTGGGCTACGTGATGATCCCGATTGACTGAGGCATGGATTGGTTTGGTTGTAAACTATACGTATACGCTTTGTGGATCTTGCTACGTCACATCAAGCTATTTACACTTTGGAAATGTTTTCTCTACAGTCATCAATTCCCGTGTGGAACCGATGTATAGGTTTGTGTGTAGCCATTTATATGCTGGTAAAACCACCTATACATAAGTTGTGATAGCTCACATCAAACTTATATTACGTTATTCATTGGAATGATGCTAAGGAAAATTAAGGTGTTATGTAACTAGTTTAAGTATTATCCAAAGTATATCGTGGATGTGGTGGGAACGCTGCGGGGAACCCTATATATAAACATCACCGGTATATTAAGAATATGCTTAAACTAGGCTACGTAATGATCTTGATGGACCGAAGCATGGGTTATTGGAACTTGATGAGTAGAATCATATGTGAATCTTTTTATACTTTGATTCCTATCAAAGCACACACAAATCTTAAATCATAGTCAAGGCATTGTGTGCCTAAATCAAATAATTTTCAAAATGAATTTTGACTCGTTATTCGTGGTTTTCAAAATCTCGACAAAGTCTATGCCTCACCACCCAATACATGCAATGTTGGAAGAGTGGGACGAGTATCTGCTTATCGGAACGCATGTCTTCAACAAAGATATGGTTAACTTAAAACTTTGGTTAGTCAACATACTCGCTTTGAATTACGAATCAAACGATTACACACGGAACATCTCATTATTATTACGCCAAATTCCCGATAGTTGTTTTCATGTTGTATAGCTCGTATTGCCCAATTCTCATAAAATATCTTAATGATATTTCAAAATATCTACTCGTCAAAAAAAAAACGATACCGATCTAGAAACTCTGGCCGTAAGGTTACTACTATTGTGGCACGTGAGGTCGCTACGGTCATACCAACCCTCCTAACTCATCTGAATCAAGGCGCGAACCCTGCTCAAATCTCTGTTTGTCCTAACCCTCCACGTGCTTGTACCTACAAGCATTTCAGTTCTTGCAAACCCACTAAGCTCAGTAGAACCGAAGAAGCTACCAGATTACTACAGTGATTTAAAAGTATTGTAACACCCGCAATTTTGATTGGACAAAGGGAAATAATAAAAAGAAAAGAAAAGAAAGAATTTTGGAGGAAAAAGGAAAAGGAAGAGAAAGTAGAAGGGGGTTTTGTGCAAAAGTAAAAGAAAGGAGAAATATCTGATATACATAGGGATGGCTGCCCACTTCTTTCATTTTTCTCACAACCCCCAAATTCAGCGAGAGTTTTAGAGAGAGAAAGAGAGCAGACTACGAGTTTGAAGGAAGAACAAGAAGAAGAGGAAGACGAGTTCGAGGTACTGGGTTCCACGGCTACTGATTTCGAAGGAGTCATACCCAGCAGCACAATGTGAGTTCTAAGACCCCTTTCTTTTACGTATTTTGAACGATTTTTGGGGCTGGAACACATATTAAAACTGTTTTCGAGCGGTGATCGCTCAATCAGTGTATGTATGTATGAGTATTAAGGTGTGTACGGTCCGTTTGGACTGCTATGCCGAGTGTATGTAAGATTTCTAGGGAAGGTAGATAAATCTCAGCATGTTGATCTTATGAGTACTGCCGAATGTATGTTTTAGAAGTCCTTCTTAGGATATGCATGATGTCTAGTTGATTCTAAGCAGCTGATACAATAAATCAGTGCTAATGTATGTTGAGATGATGTATGGATTGTAGAAATGGCGCAGGGTAAGTTGCAGGTGCCTTTACTCAACCGCATTAACTAATGCGGGTGGCTAAGAAAAATGCGGCCAAGGCATTACTCAGCCGCATTAACCAATGCGGCAGACTAAGGAAAAATGCGGCCAAGGCATTACCCAACCGCATTAACCAATGCGGGAGACTAACTCGGGAAATGCGGTAAGTCATTCCTCATCCGCATTGACTAATGCGGATGAGGTAAATTAATGCGGTAAGGTATTACCCATCCGCATTGACTAATGCGGATGATCCGACTAATGCGGATGAACCAAAATGTGAAATGCGGATCAGGCTTGGTAAGATCTGATTAAGTTGAGGAAAATAAGTAACCTAGGCATGATAGTGATGATGATGTTGTATGGTCGTACCTGTTGTATGCCATATATGAATGATGCCTAGTAGGATGATGAATGAATGAGATGTGTATGTTCCTTATGATGTATGTATGTTAGTATGATGTTGCCATGATAAATGGTGAATACTGATGATATGTAAGTATGTATGTTCCTTATATATATATGTTTTATCTTTAATAACTTTACGTGAATGAATGAACGAGAGAAATGAAAGTATTATGAACGTAAAGTGAAAGATAATGAAAGAAGGAACATGATGAATGAATGCATGCATTAATGAAAGAGAGTAAGAAAGGCTTGCAAGCAAAATGAAGGAGGTGCACACCCCTGGCAGGTGTTAGCTCAACGGTGTACGGGTTAGCTACCCCGAAGGATGTACATCGGGTCAATCATTTAGATTGATAATGAGGTGAGCAACTTCGTGTTGCAAGAGACTCGGTTAGCAGGCAATCATAAGATTGTCACTGAGGTGAGCAGTCGCGCACTGCAACAGACTCGGCTAACGTATGTTAGAACGATAATGAGGTGAGCAACTTCGTGTTGCAAGAGACTCGGTTAGCAGGCAATCATAAGATTGTCACTGAGGTGAGCAGTCACGCGCTGCAAGAGACTCGGCTAACGTATGATAGAAGTAAAGTGAAAAGATAAGTGGTGCATGTACCTACCCCAGGTGACTGGATCAGCATTTGTGCACAACGTTCGTGGCTAACCACCACAGGTCCAGCACCAGTAGTATGTATGATGAACGGGGGTATGGTACATGTCACCGAATGTAATGAACGATCGAACGAAAGTAATGAAAGTATGAATGAATGTAATGAACGTTCGAACGTAAGTAATGAATGTAAGAATGAAAGTAAAGTACGTATAAATGTACGTGAAGTATGTATGAATGGAAGTAAACGAGAATGATGAAGTATACACGAATTAAAGTAAGTAACGAATGATGAGATAATAATAATATTATCTACGTGTACGTATGATGTGTGAACACATGTATGAAAAGTGCAGTTAACGAGAATGAAAGTATGTTTTATTATTATAAAACTAGAACTCACTCAGCAACGCTGACTTTTATGTGTTTTCCAGTTCGCAGGTAGTGTTGCTGAGGATGGCACGAGGCGGCTACTCAGCTCTTTTGGGATGGCATTCTCCATTTAATAATGATGCAACGTCATGTGTTGTGGGTCCATAATGCGCGCAACACATTATGTTGCATGCAAGTGCAAGATTCCTTGATAATCCTGATAAACATGATTATTTAAGAAATCTTGCTTATGAAGGAAAATATATTTTTGAACATAATATCTTCTATATGAAGAAGAATATGTTTTCCTTCTTTTATGTTCTTTCGGTAGAGGTCGCTGTATGACCCTATGATTGCTGAGGATTCGAATAAACGAGATTATCCTCGTTTTCTTATGCATCAGCAGCAATCATAGTATAGTTAAGCAATGTAAAGAAAAGCTTGTATTTTGTAATCAAGACAATGATGTAAAAGCTTTTATGATGAAATGAGAATGCATGATTTATTAATTCCGCTGCGTATTTTAAGAACATGTATTAAATGTACGTTATAGATGCGATGAAGAACCAACAGTAGGGCGCCCGGCGTTCGGGGCCTTACAAGTTGGTATCAGAGCAAAAGTTTAAGTAAAATGGGTAAATTTTCATAATAAACCTAAAACTTAAACTGAGAATGGGACAGGGAGAATGAGAATGCCATCTGAGTAGTCGCGTGCCATCAGGTATTTTTCTTAAAGATTAACTGGCTATTATGTGCGCATGTGATGTGAGTTATATGTACTGTTAGACTGAGATACTAATGTAGTCAGGATAGGTGATGCTCGGGGTGCGAAGAGTAGAGTAAGTGGCTAATCACAACTGGCCACTGTGATTAGGGACTTACTGTACTTAACATAAACTGAGCTATTTCCTTGAATGACCGTGTTGGTGTCTTAATCTTTCAGTGTGATAGAAGATGGTCGGTGATAGATCATCTGATGCTTCCCGTGATGGTGAACGTGGTGATGAGCCGCGTATCACGCGAGGAAGACTTAGGAAAGAGAAAGTAGTTCGTGAGGAGAACGAGGTTCCTCACCAGGAAGAGACGGACGAAAGCGCCAAGTTGAGAGCCTCGGTAAAAGAGGCAGTGATTGAGGAAGTGCACCAGGTTATGCAGACGATCTTACCGACTGTAATGACCGAAGCGATAAAGGCAGTACGAGAGGAGGATAGACGAGGGAGGAATCGGTCCTCGGGTAGACAGCAACAGGCAGGGGTAGAAACAGTATTGTCTGATGATGAAGAGGAAGAGGAGGAAGAACAGGTACGGGAGACAGCCCGGGGTTGTGACTACGGGAAATTTATGAGGTGCAAGCCTCCGACTTTTGATGGTTCGGGTACGGCTGCTGATGCTCACCAATGGGTGAGAGAGATGGAGGCGGTCCTTGATATCAGTGACTGCCGGGAGGATAAGAAGGTAAAGTTTGCTACCCACTCGTTTACGGGGACGGCATTGTGCTGGTGGGACAATATTGTCCAGGCCGAGGGTAGCAGGGCCATTGGGAAACTGAAGTGGTCTGAGTTGAAGAGGATGGTGATCGAGGAGTTTAGTCCTCGTCGAGAGATGGACAGAGTTGAGAGAGAGTTCCTGCAGTTGGAAGCGGGAACGATGACCCACCAACAATACACGACCAAGTTCAACGACATGGCACGGTTGGTGCCAGAGCAAGTGACGCCGGTGTCTCGCAAGATTAACCGGTATATTCAGGGGTTGCCAGCCGAAATTCGTTGGCATTTGATTTCCGCCCGACCAAGTACTTTCAGGTCGGCGGTGGATTTAGCTGGGAGGTTGTACGACGAACGGGCTGCGATGGTGAAATCTGAGGGCAGTAAGAAGGGAGGTGATGAGAGAAAGTGGCAGGGAAAGAGGTTTGGTCGGGGTGATACTTCGACCAGTAGTAAGAAGGCACGGGTTGATGAACGCCGTGTAGTCGTGACAAGTGCAGGATCGAGAAAGTGTGAGAAGTGTGGGCGAGAGCACGGTGGTGAGTGCAGATGGGGGCTGAATGTATGTTTTAAATGTGGAAAGCCCGGTCATATGGCTAAGGAGTGTAGGGTGATGAAGTGCTTTAACTGCGGGGAAAGTGGTCATATGAACAAGGATTGCAAAAAGCCGAGGCCTGGGGGTTCCGGCGGGAAGAAGGCAGTGGGTGAAGGGTCGAAGGCAAGCGCCAGAGCATTCACGATGACGCAGGAAGAGGCTAGAACGGACCCTGATGTAGTGTCCGGTACGTTTCTGGTGAACCAAACTTTAGCCTCCGTATTATTTGATTCAGGTGCTAGTAGGAGTTTTATTTCTGTTGCTTTTAGTGCCAAATTGCCTGTTAGTAGTAGGCGTGTGGATGTGTCGTTTGATGTAGAGACTGCTATAGGTAAAACCACCAGAATTTCTGAGGTAATTGAGGGTTGCGATGTAGAACTGGAGGGTCACAAATTCCCAGTTAAGCCCTTTGCGATGACGTTAGGCGGTTTCGATTTGGTGCTTGGAATGGACTGGTTGGCAGATTTTGAGGCGAGCATTGTGTGTCGCAAGAAGATGATCAGTTTGACAGCGCCTGACGGTAGTCCAGTGACAGTTTATGGGGATCGGGTTACTACGATTCCGAAAGTGATCTCAATGGCAGTGGCGGGGAAATGTATGAGGCGTGGATGTAACGCCTATTTATGTTATGTGAAAGATGTAGAGAAGTCAGCACCACAACTGTCTGATGTTCCGGTTGTGTGTGAGTTCCCAGACGTGTTCCCGGAAGACTTATCGGGATTGCCACCTGACAGAGAGATCGAGTTCCAGATTGATTTAGTACCAGGCGCCCAACCTGTTGCCAAGGCACCATACCGATTGGCCCCGACAGAGATGAAAGAGTTGATGGAGCAGTTACAAGAGCTACTGGATAAGGGGTTTATTAGACCGAGTATCTCACCTTGGGGTGCTCCGGTCCTGTTTGTAAAGAAGAAGGACGGTAGTATGAGGATGTGCATCGACTACCGCGAGCTGAATAAGCTGACAGTAAAGAACAGATACCCCTTGCCGAGGATCGACGACTTGTTTGATCAACTTCAGGGTGCTAGTTGGTTTTCACGTATAGATCTTCGATCAGGCTACCATCAACTGAAGGTGAAGGAGCAGGATATCCCTGAAACAGCTTTTCGTACGCGCTACGGTCATTATGAGTTCCTCGTTATGTCATTTGGTCTGACCAACGCGCCAGCTGCTTTTATGGACCTGATGAATAGGGTGTGCCGGCCGATGTTGGATAAATCAGTGATTGTATTCATTGATGACATCTTGATTTATTCAAAGAGTGAGACTGAGCATGCTGGTCACATTCGCGAAGTTTTGGAGACGTTGAGAAGGGAGAAGTTGTATGCTAAATTCTCCAAGTGCGCGTTCTGGTTGCGTGAAGTTCAATTCTTGGGTCACGTGGTAAATCCGGATGGGATTACTGTTGATCCGGCAAAAGTGGAAGCAGTGATGCAATGGAAGTCTCCAAAGACGCCATCCGAGATCCGCAGTTTCTTGGGTTTGGCGGGTTACTACCGAAGGTTCATCCAAGACTTTTCCAAAATTGCTTCTCCACTGACAAAATTGACCCGGAAGGATGTGAAATTTGTATGGGGTCAAGCTCAAGAGAAGGCGTTTGAAGAACTGAAGACGAGATTGACCCAAGCTCCAGTATTGGCATTACCCGGAGGGAGTGAAGATTTGGTGGTTTATTCTGATGCCTCCTACTCGGGGTTGGGGTGAAATTGGTCAAAAAGAATTGGGAAGCGTCGAAGTGGTAGAGGCTACGACTGAAAAGCTCGAAAGAATTAAAGCGTATATGAAGGCGGCCAAAGACCGACAGAAGTCGTATGCTGACAAACGACGCAGACCAATTGAGTTCCAAGTGGGAGACCGGGTTATGTTGAAGGTCTCACCTTGGAAAGGGATCATTCGATTCCGGAAGCGGGGGAAGTTAAGTCCGCGATATATAGGCCCTTTCCGAATTGTTGCTCGAGTGGGGGAGGTGGCTTATAGGTTGGACCTGCCAGATGAACTAAGTGGAATCCACCCGACTTTCCACGTGTCTCATCTGAGGAAATGTTTGGCGGACGAAAACATGGTCGTTCCACTGGATGATATAGAAGTAGACGAAAAGCTCAACTATGTAGAGCAACCAGTGGCGATCATAGACCGCAAAGAAAAGAGGTTGAGAAATAAAGTGGTTCCCCTTGTGCGTGTACAGTGGCGGCACAGGAAGGGATCCGAGTCGACGTGGGAAACTGAAGAAGAAATGAGGCAGCATTACCCACGACTGTTCGAGGAATGACAGGTTTCGGGGACGAAACCTAAAATAAGGGGGGTGGACTTGTAACACCCGCAATTTTGATTGGACAAAGGGAAATAATAAGAAGAAAAGAAAAGAAAGAATTTTGGAGGAAAAAGGAAAAGGAAGAGAAAGTAGAAGGGGGTTTTGTGCAAAAGTAAAAGAAAGGAGAAATATCTGATATACATAGGGATGGCTGCCCACTTCTTTCATTTTTCTCACAACCCCCAAATTCAGCGAGAGTTTTAGAGAGAGAAAGAGAGCAGACTACGAGTTTGAAGGAAGAACAAGAAGAAGAGGAAGACGAGTTCGAGGTACTGGGTTCCACGGCTACTGATTTCGAAGGAGTCATACCCAGCAGCACAATGTGAGTTCTAAGACCCCTTTCTTTTACGTATTTTGAACGATTTTTGGGGCTGGAACACATATTAAAACTGTTTTCGAGCGGTGATCGCTCAATCAGTGTATGTATGTATGAGTATTAAGGTGTGTACGGTCCGTTTGGACTGCTATGCCGAGTGTATGTAAGATTTCTAGGGAAGGTAGATAAATCTCAGCATGTTGATCTTATGAGTACTGCCGAATGTATGTTTTAGAAGTCCTTCTTAGGATATGCATGATGTCTAGTTGATTCTAAGCAGCTGATACAATAAATCAGTGCTAATGTATGTTGAGATGATGTATGGATTGTAGAAATGGCGCAGGGTAAGTTGCAGGTGCCTTTACTCAACCGCATTAACTAATGCGGGTGGCTAAGAAAAATGCGGCCAAGGCATTACTCAGCCGCATTAACCAATGCGGCAGACTAAGGAAAAATGCGGCCAAGGCATTACCCAACCGCATTAACCAATGCGGGAGACTAACTCGGGAAATGCGGTAAGTCATTCCTCATCCGCATTGACTAATGCGGATGAGGTAAATTAATGCGGTAAGGTATTACCCATCCGCATTGACTAATGCGGATGATCCGACTAATGCGGATGAACCAAAATGTGAAATGCGGATCAGGCTTGGTAAGATCTGATTAAGTTGAGGAAAATAAGTAACCTAGGCATGATAGTGATGATGATGTTGTATGGTCGTACCTGTTGTATGCCATATATGAATGATGCCTAGTAGGATGATGAATGAATGAGATGTGTATGTTCCTTATGATGTATGTATGTTAGTATGATGTTGCCATGATAAATGGTGAATACTGATGATATGTAAGTATGTATGTTCCTTATATATATATGTTTTATCTTTAATAACTTTACGTGAATGAATGAACGAGAGAAATGAAAGTATTATGAACGTAAAGTGAAAGATAATGAAAGAAGGAACATGATGAATGAATGCATGCATTAATGAAAGAGAGTAAGAAAGGCTTGCAAGCAAAATGAAGGAGGTGCACACCCCTGGCAGGTGTTAGCTCAACGGTGTACGGGTTAGCTACCCCGAAGGATGTACATCGGGTCAATCATTTAGATTGATAATGAGGTGAGCAACTTCGTGTTGCAAGAGACTCGGTTAGCAGGCAATCATAAGATTGTCACTGAGGTGAGCAGTCGCGCACTGCAACAGACTCGGCTAACGTATGTTAGAACGATAATGAGGTGAGCAACTTCGTGTTGCAAGAGACTCGGTTAGCAGGCAATCATAAGATTGTCACTGAGGTGAGCAGTCACGCGCTGCAAGAGACTCGGCTAATGTATGATAGAAGTAAAGTGAAAAGATAAGTGGTGCATGTACCTACCCCAGGTGACTGGATCAGCATTTGTGCACAACGTTCGTGGCTAACCACCACAGGTCCAGCACCAGTAGTATGTATGATGAACGGGGGTATGGTACATGTCACCGAATGTAATGAACGATCGAACGAAAGTAATGAAAGTATGAATGAATGTAATGAACGTTCGAACGTAAGTAATGAATGTAAGAATGAAAGTAAAGTACGTATAAATGTACGTGAAGTATGTATGAATGGAAGTAAACGAGAATGATGAAGTATACACGAATTAAAGTAAGTAACGAATGATGAGATAATAATAATATTATCTACGTGTACGTATGATGTGTGAACACATGTATGAAAAGTGCAGTTAACGAGAATGAAAGTATGTTTTATTATTATAAAACTAGAACTCACTCAGCAACGCTGACTTTTATGTGTTTTCCAGTTCGCAGGTAGTGTTGCTGAGGATGGCACGAGGCGGCTACTCAGCTCTTTTGGGATGGCATTCTCCATTTAATAATGATGCAACGTCATGTGTTGTGGGTCCATAATGCGCGCAACACATTATGTTGCATGCAAGTGCAAGATTCCTTGATAATCCTGATAAACATGATTATTTAAGAAATCTTGCTTATGAAGGAAAATATATTTTTGAACATAATATCTTCTATATGAAGAAGAATATGTTTTCCTTCTTTTATGTTCTTTCGGTAGAGGTCGCTGTATGACCCTATGATTGCTGAGGATTCGAATAAACGAGATTATCCTCGTTTTCTTATGCATCAGCAGCAATCATAGTATAGTTAAGCAATGTAAAGAAAAGCTTGTATTTTGTAATCAAGACAATGATGTAAAAGCTTTTATGATGAAATGAGAATGCATGATTTATTAATTCCGCTGCGTATTTTATGAACATGTATTAAATGTACGTTATAGATGCGATGAAGAACCAACAGTAGGGCGCCCGGCGTTCGGGGCCTTACAAGTTGGTATCAGAGCAAAAGTTTAAGTAAAATGGGTAAATTTTCATAATAAACCTAAAACTTAAACTGAGAATGGGACAGGGAGAATGAGAATGCCATCTGAGTAGTCGCGTGCCATCAGGTATTTTTCTTAAAGATTAACTGGCTATTATGTGCGCATGTGATGTGAGTTATGTGTACTGTTAGACTGAGATACTAATGTAGTCAGGATAGGTGATGCTCGGGGTGCGAAGAGTAGAGTAAGTGGCTAATCACAACTGGCCACTGTGATTAGGGACTTACTGTACTTAACATAAACTGAGCTATTTCCTTGAATGACCGTGTTGGTGTCTTAATCTTTCAGTGTGATAGAAGATGGTCGGTGATAGATCATCTGATGCTTCCCGTGATGGTGAACGTGGTGATGAGCCGCGTATCACGCGAGGAAGACTTAGGAAAGAGAAAGTAGTTCGTGAGGAGAACGAGGTTCCTCACCAGGAAGAGACGGACGAAAGCGCCAAGTTGAGAGCCTCGGTAAAAGAGGCAGTGATTGAGGAAGTGCACCAGGTTATGCAGACGATCTTACCGACTGTAATGACCGAAGCGATAAAGGCAGTACGAGAGGAGGATAGACGAGGGAGGAATCGGTCCTCGGGTAGACAGCAACAGGCAGGGGTAGAAACAGTATTGTCTGATGATGAAGAGGAAGAGGAGGAAGAACAGGTACGGGAGACAGCCCGGGGTTGTGACTACGGGAAATTTATGAGGTGCAAGCCTCCGACTTTTGATGGTTCGGGTACGGCTGCTGATGCTCACCAATGGGTGAGAGAGATGGAGGCGGTCCTTGATATCAGTGACTGCCGGGAGGATAAGAAGGTAAAGTTTGCTACCCACTCGTTTACGGGGACGGCATTGTGCTGGTGGGACAATATTGTCCAGGCCGAGGGTAGCAGGGCCATTGGGAAACTGAAGTGGTCTGAGTTGAAGAGGATGGTGATCGAGGAGTTTAGTCCTCGTCGAGAGATGGACAGAGTTGAGAGAGAGTTCCTGCAGTTGGAAGCGGGAACGATGACCCACCAACAATACACGACCAAGTTCAACGACATGGCACGGTTGGTGCCAGAGCAAGTGACGCCGGTGTCTCGCAAGATTAACCGGTATATTCAGGGGTTGCCAGCCGAAATTCGTTGGCATTTGATTTCCGCCCGACCAAGTACTTTCAGGTCGGCGGTGGATTTAGCTGGGAGGTTGTACGACGAACGGGCTGCGATGGTGAAATCTGAGGGCAGTAAGAAGGGAGGTGATGAGAGAAAGTGGCAGGGAAAGAGGTTTGGTCGGGGTGATACTTCGACCAGTAGTAAGAAGGCACGGGTTGATGAACGCCGTGTAGTCGTGACAAGTGCAGGATCGAGAAAGTGTGAGAAGTGTGGGCGAGAGCACGGTGGTGAGTGCAGATGGGGGCTGAATGTATGTTTTAAATGTGGAAAGCCCGGTCATATGGCTAAGGAGTGTAGGGTGATGAAGTGCTTTAACTGCGGGGAAAGTGGTCATATGAACAAGGATTGCAAAAAGCCGAGGCCTGGGGGTTCCGGCGGGAAGAAGGCAGTGGGTGAAGGGTCGAAGGCAAGCGCCAGAGCATTCACGATGACGCAGGAAGAGGCTAGAACGGACCCTGATGTAGTGTCCGGTACGTTTCTGGTGAACCAAACTTTAGCCTCCGTATTATTTGATTCAGGTGCTAGTAGGAGTTTTATTTCTGTTGCTTTTAGTGCCAAATTGCCTGTTAGTAGTAGGCGTGTGGATGTGTCGTTTGATGTAGAGACTGCTATAGGTAAAACCACCAGAATTTCTGAGGTAATTGAGGGTTGCGATGTAGAACTGGAGGGTCACAAATTCCCAGTTAAGCCCTTTGCGATGACGTTAGGCGGTTTCGATTTGGTGCTTGGAATGGACTGGTTGGCAGATTTCGAGGCGAGCATTGTGTGTCGCAAGAAGATGATCAGTTTGACAGCGCCTGACGGTAGTCCAGTGACAGTTTATGGGGATCGGGTTACTACGATTCCGAAAGTGATCTCAATGGCAGTGGCGGGGAAATGTATGAGGCGTGGATGTAACGCCTATTTATGTTATGTGAAAGATGTAGAGAAGTCAGCACCACAACTGTCTGATGTTCCGGTTGTGTGTGAGTTCCCAGACGTGTTCCCGGAAGACTTATCGGGATTGCCACCTGACAGAGAGATCGAGTTCCAGATTGATTTAGTACCAGGCGCCCAACCTGTTGCCAAGGCACCATACCGATTGGCCCCGACAGAGATGAAAGAGTTGATGGAGCAGTTACAAGAGCTACTGGATAAGGGGTTTATTAGACCGAGTATCTCACCTTGGGGTGCTCCGGTCCTGTTTGTAAAGAAGAAGGACGGTAGTATGAGGATGTGCATCGACTACCGCGAGCTGAATAAGCTGACAGTAAAGAACAGATACCCCTTGCCGAGGATCGACGACTTGTTTGATCAACTTCAGGGTGCTAGTTGGTTTTCACGTATAGATCTTCGATCAGGCTACCATCAACTGAAGGTGAAGGAGCAGGATATCCCTGAAACAGCTTTTCGTACGCGCTACGGTCATTATGAGTTCCTCGTTATGTCATTTGGTCTGACCAACGCGCCAGCTGCTTTTATGGACCTGATGAATAGGGTGTGCCGGCCGATGTTGGATAAATCAGTGATTGTATTCATTGATGACATCTTGATTTATTCAAAGAGTGAGACTGAGCATGCTGGTCACATTCGCGAAGTTTTGGAGACGTTGAGAAGGGAGAAGTTGTATGCTAAATTCTCCAAGTGCGCGTTCTGGTTGCGTGAAGTTCAATTCTTGGGTCACGTGGTAAATCCGGATGGGATTACTGTTGATCCGGCAAAAGTGGAAGCAGTGATGCAATGGAAGTCTCCAAAGACGCCATCCGAGATCCGCAGTTTCTTGGGTTTGGCGGGTTACTACCGAAGGTTCATCCAAGACTTTTCCAAAATTGCTTCTCCACTGACAAAATTGACCCGGAAGGATGTGAAATTTGTATGGGGTCAAGCTCAAGAGAAGGCGTTTGAAGAACTGAAGACGAGATTGACCCAAGCTCCAGTATTGGCATTACCCGGAGGGAGTGAAGATTTGGTGGTTTATTCTGATGCCTCCTACTCGGGGTTGGGGTGAAATTGGTCAAAAAGAATTGGGAAGCGTCGAAGTGGTAGAGGCTACGACTGAAAAGCTCGAAAGAATTAAAGCGTATATGAAGGCGGCCAAAGACCAACAGAAGTCGTATGCTGACAAACGACGCAGACCAATTGAGTTCCAAGTGGGAGACCGGGTTATGTTGAAGGTCTCACCTTGGAAAGGGATCATTCGATTCCGGAAGCGGGGGAAGTTAAGTCCGCGATATATAGGCCCTTTCCGAATTGTTGCTCGAGTGGGGGAGGTGGCTTATAGGTTGGACCTGCCAGATGAACTAAGTGGAATCCACCCGACTTTCCACGTGTCTCATCTGAGGAAATGTTTGGCGGACGAAAACATGGTCGTTCCACTGGATGATATAGAAGTAGACGAAAAGCTCAACTATGTAGAGCAACCAGTGGCGATCATAGACCGCAAAGAAAAGAGGTTGAGAAATAAAGTGGTTCCCCTTGTGCGTGTACAGTGGCGGCACAGGAAGGGATCCGAGTCGACGTGGGAAACTGAAGAAGAAATGAGGCAGCATTACCCACGACTGTTCGAGGAATGACAGGTTTCGGGGACGAAACCTAAAATAAGGGGGGTGGACTTGTAACACCCGCAATTTTGATTGGACAAAGGGAAATAATAAGAAGAAAAGAAAAGAAAGAATTTTGGAGGAAAAAGGAAAAGGAAGAGAAAGTAGAAGGGGGTTTTGTGCAAAAGTAAAAGAAAGGAGAAATATCTGATATACATAGGGATGGCTGCCCACTTCTTTCATTTTTCTCACAACCCCCAAATTCAGCGAGAGTTTTAGAGAGAGAAAGAGAGCAGACTACGAGTTTGAAGGAAGAACAAGAAGAAGAGGAAGACGAGTTCGAGGTACTGGGTTCCACGGCTACTGATTTCGAAGGAGTCATACCCAGCAGCACAATGTGAGTTCTAAGACCCCTTTCTTTTACGTATTTTGAACGATTTTTGGGGCTGGAACACATATTAAAACTGTTTTCGAGCGGTGATCGCTCAATCAGTGTATGTATGTATGAGTATTAAGGTGTGTACGGTCCGTTTGGACTGCTATGCCGAGTGTATGTAAGATTTCTAGGGAAGGTAGATAAATCTCAGCATGTTGATCTTATGAGTACTGCCGAATGTATGTTTTAGAAGTCCTTCTTAGGATATGCATGATGTCTAGTTGATTCTAAGCAGCTGATACAATAAATCAGTGCTAATGTATGTTGAGATGATGTATGGATTGTAGAAATGGCGCAGGGTAAGTTGCAGGTGCCTTTACTCAACCGCATTAACTAATGCGGGTGGCTAAGAAAAACGCGGCCAAGGCATTACTCAGCCGCATTAACCAATGCGGCAGACTAAGGAAAAATGCGGCCAAGGCATTACCCAACCGCATTAACCAATACGGGAGACTAACTCGGGAAATGCGGTAAGTCATTCCTCATCCGCATTGACTAATGCGGATGAGGTAAATTAATGCGGTAAGGTATTACCCATCCGCATTGACTAATGCGGATGATCCGACTAATGCGGATGAACCAAAATGTGAAATGCGGATCAGGCTTGGTAAGATCTGATTAAGTTGAGGAAAATAAGTAACCTAGGCATGATAGTGATGATGATGTTGTATGGTCGTACCTGTTGTATGCCATATATGAATGATGCCTAGTAGGATGATGAATGAATGAGATGTGTATGTTCCTTATGATGTATGTATGTTAGTATGATGTTGCCATGATAAATGGTGAATACTGATGATATGTAAGTATGTATGTTCCTTATATATATATGTTTTATCTTTAATAACTTTACGTGAATGAATGAACGAGAGAAATGAAAGTATTATGAACGTAAAGTGAAAGATAATGAAAGAAGGAACATGATGAATGAATGCATGCATTAATGAAAGAGAGTAAGAAAGGCTTGCAAGCAAAATGAAGGAGGTGCACACCCCTGGCAGGTGTTAGCTCAACGGTGTACGGGTTAGCTACCCCGAAGGATGTACATCGGGTCAATCATTTAGATTGATAATGAGGTGAGCAACTTCGTGTTGCAAGAGACTCGGTTAGCAGGCAATCATAAGATTGTCACTGAGGTGAGCAGTCGCGCACTGCAACAGACTCGGCTAACGTATGTTAGAACGATAATGAGGTGAGCAACTTCGTGTTGCAAGAGACTCGGTTAGCAGGCAATCATAAGATTGTCACTGAGGTGAGCAGTCACGCGCTGCAAGAGACTCGGCTAACGTATGATAGAAGTAAAGTGAAAAGATAAGTGGTGCATGTACCTACCCCAGGTGACTGGATCAGCATTTGTGCACAACGTTCGTGGCTAACCACCACAGGTCCAGCACCAGTAGTATGTATGATGAACGGGGGTATGGTACATGTCACCGAATGTAATGAACGATCGAACGAAAGTAATGAAAGTATGAATGAATGTAATGAACGTTCGAACGTAAGTAATGAATGTAAGAATGAAAGTAAAGTACGTATAAATGTACGTGAAGTATGTATGAATGGAAGTAAACGAGAATGATGAAGTATACACGAATTAAAGTAAGTAACGAATGATGAGATAATAATAATATTATCTACGTGTACGTATGATGTGTGAACACATGTATGAAAAGTGCAGTTAACGAGAATGAAAGTATGTTTTATTATTATAAAACTAGAACTCACTCAGCAACGCTGACTTTTATGTGTTTTCCAGTTCGCAGGTAGTGTTGCTGAGGATGGCACGAGGCGGCTACTCAGCTCTTTTGGGATGGCATTCTCCATTTAATAATGATGCAACGTCATGTGTTGTGGGTCCATAATGCGCGCAACACATTATGTTGCATGCAAGTGCAAGATTCCTTGATAATCCTGATAAACATGATTATTTAAGAAATCTTGCTTATGAAGGAAAATATATTTTTGAACATAATATCTTCTATATGAAGAAGAATATGTTTTCCTTCTTTTATGTTCTTTCGGTAGAGGTCGCTGTATGACCCTATGATTGCTGAGGATTCGAATAAACGAGATTATCCTCGTTTTCTTATGCATCAGCAGCAATCATAGTATAGTTAAGCAATGTAAAGAAAAGCTTGTATTTTGTAATCAAGACAATGATGTAAAAGCTTTTATGATGAAATGAGAATGCATGATTTATTAATTCCGCTGCGTATTTTATGAACATGTATTAAATGTACGTTATAGATGCGATGAAGAACCAACAGTAGGGCGCCCGGCGTTCGGGGCCTTACAAGTTGGTATCAGAGCAAAAGTTTAAGTAAAATGGGTAAATTTTCATAAAAGTATCGAGAACACTTTCCTAAACACCGAATGGTCTTCAAAACTTTAAACCGTTACTTACGGTTCTCAATCCTCTTAAGAACGTGTCCTATAATTAAGAACATGCAAGGCTGTAGGTGGAATTCCTACATCTCGGGATACTTGTTAATTATAAGTGGTCACTCACCTCAATAATCGAATAAACTAACTATAACCTAGTTACCACTTATAAGTACGCATGTCTTCAATAAGGTTATGGCTAACCTCATATCTTGAGAAGTCCATGAATTCCCTTCGATTGTGAATCGAATGTTCACATCTTATTGTAATGTCGAATCATTCTTGTCCTTGATTTCTTCTTTCTGATTTAAATCATTCAAGATTTGAACACCATCATAACAAATTCTGCGATCCCGAATTTCGATCTTAAAGCTTGTAAGCACGATCTTTCCTTCGTTACACTGATGTAACTTTAAATTTTTCCGAATTCCTAATTGATATTAATTTCCTTTCGTCGTTAAGTCAAGCCTCATATTGCTTGCACCGTGGGAAATGCAAGAGTTTGCAAGTCAACCTATGACTAAGAACACTCGTATCTCTTAAATGATTCTATCTCATCAAAGCAGGGGAGATTCCCTTACTTTGATGAATCACTATTGCGATAAATGGTTTTCCATTTGTTTGTTTTGTGAAATTTCATCCTCTGGATTAGGGTGACCTCCTTATCTTGAGGATTGACTTCAATTATTCTCATTGAAATTTACATTTCACAAATGACATGATCTCACCAAAATAGGATCGAAACCCGTATTTTGGTGACAAATGTCAACCCTCGATTGTTTTCTTGTTATTATCAAGATAAGCATAAATTCCATACCTTGATGACTAAATCTCAACTCTTGATCTTCAACTTACCATGGTTATAATCAAGTAACGAGAAGGATGAAGTAACTTGAAGGATGAACCGATGTTGGTAATTCGACCTACCAAGCCAAAGCATGATTTCTGAACCTGAAAGGAGACTCGATTGTATTAAGTTGATTTGGATTCCAAGCTTGGAGCACTTAAAATTCTTAAATCAATTCCTCTCCCTTTATCCTCGTATTTTGACCTAGCTATATGGAAACGTTTATTCCTTTCATTTTGAGTTATCATCAAAACGTGATTGTGCGATAATAGCCTTCCTAAACAATCCCTCTGCTGAAGATATTATCAACTCATGAACATGACTTTTGAGTCATATAAATGTTCTCAGCTGAACTCATGGTTTGTTGAACTGCGTATGTAAACTTACTTAAATATTGCTACCTTGCAAAATATGTTTACAAATACCTTTCCTATTATTCGCGTCACTTCTTGAATCGCTTTTGAATCCTTAACCTTGAAGATCATTAAAAATTCTATCTTGAATTTGAACAACAAGACTTTAAAAGAGAAGTTCTGAAGAGAGTTAC
Organism: Flaveria linearis; assembly: GCA_024085815.1. Lineage (NCBI taxonomy): Eukaryota > Viridiplantae > Streptophyta > Magnoliopsida > Asterales > Asteraceae > Flaveria > Flaveria linearis. Next base: position 63,008,440 of record CM044013.1, on the reverse strand, counting down.
CAGCAAAGAGAGGAATTACTTTTGAGACTGAGTTATCTGGAGCCAAAACATTCTTAATATATGTTGAACCCGTGTTCAGCAAAAATGGGGAGAAAATTTGTGTTAATTATATGGGCATGGAAATCACTGATCAGGTGAAAAAGAGAGAAAAGATGGCAAAACTAAGGGAAGAAATAGCTGTGCAGAAGGCCAAAGAGACAGAACTTAATAAAACTGTTCATATTACAGAGGAAACGATGAGAGCAAAACAAATGCTAGCAACCATGTCACACGAGATAAGATCTCCATTATCAGGGGTCGTTAGCATAGCAGAAATGCTATCAACAACAAAACTTGATAAAAATCAGAAACAACTTTTGAGTGTCATGTTGTCTTCTGGTGATCTAGTTCTTCAACTTATTAGTGACATCCTCGACTTTTTCAAAGTTGAGTCAGGAGTTCTGAGGTTGGAGGCCACAAAATTTAGGTCAAAAAGAGGTGATGTCCCAGTGGAGGTTATTGGTGATGTTTTACGGATTAGACGAATTCTCACCCACTTGATCAGCAATGCTATCAAGTTTATCCACCAAGGAAAGGTTCAGAGTAATCTTCACGTAATAGCAAACCCAATATCTCACAACGTCGAGAAATTAACCTGCATCTATTTCAAATATTCGTATATCGTGGTATGACGTTAAAACATCAATCGTTATTCTGAATGATTGATTGATTTTCTGTTTTAATAATATTCTTAACCATCATTATAAACCCATTCCAAGATCTTCGCATAGCGTATTATTCTTAGACCGATGGTTGGTCAAAGGAGAAATACATATTCACAAGATATGCGTTAAAGTCGTTTTATATGGTGACGTTTGGAATTCTCAAATCCCAACGGATAACCTTTCTTATCATTACTGGTCTTTTAATGATTACTAGACTTCACCTTACCACGAAATTATATTCTGGAAATTATGGATCGGAAAGTTAAACAACTAAAACATAGTAAGATTCCGATCGGTGGAACTCTCGGCGTAGTCCTGAGTTCACTTGGGAACGAGAGGACGAAATGATACGCAAGTAACCTAACCTGTTCAAGGATGCTGCAAATACATCTTAATTTTCGGGACGAAAATTCCTCTAACAGGGGGATGATGTGACAACCCGAAAATTTTTTTTTATTTAATATAATGATTATGAAAATTTACAATTTGTTTTTATGTTTTTATTATTATTTAATAATAATAAAAACAATAATAAAAATAATAATGATAATAATGATATTATTAAAAATAATAATATTAATAATGATAATAATGAAAACAATAATAATAATAATAGTAATAATATTACTAATAATAATAATTTATAAAAATTTAATAAAATGGATTTATAAGTCCAGGGGGGGATTTTGTAATTTCCAAAACTTGGTTTAAAAACTTAAAACATAAAACAAACAATTAAGTAAACCTCAGGGACCATTCTGTAAATCCCAAACCACCCGCCCCATCCCGTCGACCATCCCCTCCGGCCAAAATTCCGGCGGTCTCCGGCGAGAACCAAACGACTAAAACACACGAATTCAACCCAATCAAAAGCCACCAACACCATCTCGTGAATATCTCGAGCCAGTGGACCACTACAATTTGAATAATCGAGTTGATTAGGTGTGTTTCCCACTGAACCTAATTTTCGGCCGACCCATTAACCAAGATCGCACTACAATTCTATTTTTAATCGAATTAATCAAGCCTAAACACTACTATAAATGTAACTAATCTGTATACAACTTCAATTGCACCAGAAACACATTCAATCACCCAATTCGATCATCACCTCTGTTTCGACCTGCAACTCGATCAACAGTCGCCTTCCGAGCCTTATAACTAACAAATAACATAGGGCTTTTGGTCATTGATATCATTAGAAGCTTTCTGTGCAAACAATTTGAATTTCATCAACGTTAGATCACCATTCGAATCCGAATTAGCCGCGGTTGTTCTTCGAAGTGTTCATCCATAATCCGAAACATAAACAGGTAATTGAACACATCTTTATACTCGATTTACCATGGGGAACAAAAGCCCCATGAATCCATGCACTATCATAAACGTTTGGGTGATCAATTTGAACGATTTGGTTTCTAGGGTTTATACGAATTTGGGGATTTCTGAAACTATGTTTAAAATTAATTTAACCCGTGTCTATTCGTGGATTGGGCTATGGCTCACTGGTTTGGGCTGTGTGTGTGTGGGTGTGAGGTCCCGGGTTCGAACCCGACAACCTCCTTTTCATTGTTTTTAATTTTTTAAAGCTTTATAAATACTTTAAAAATATGGAAAAATTTCTAAAAATTATAAAAATAAATTTTATTAATTTTCCTTATTTTAAATCTTACAAAATAATTCTCTGTAAATTTATTTTATTTAAAAACTTTAATAGATTTTTATAAAATATTATTTAAAAATATTAAAAATACTTATTTTTATAAAATAAATTCTAAATCAAGTTTAACTATGAAATAATCATGAAAATCATGAAAATTATATAAATATTATTTATAAATATTATAAATAATTATTTCTATAAGATAAACGCTATATTATCTTTAAATATATTTTATAAATTCACAAATTATTTACAAATAAAATTGTGGGTTATTTCTTGTAAAATATATTTTAACTAAAGGTATAGATTAATACCTTATTATTAATCAAAATACTATAATTGTGATTATCCTTATTTGTAATTATCTTTGGATAATTATAAATTATATAATTAAACCACATCATTTTTATATTTAATTCCAAAAATATATAAATACACTTATGAAATCCTCCTAATGGAATCAAAATGCAAATAAATACTTTGTAAACTTAATACCTATTAAAAACCTCATAATTCTAATCCTTGATTTAACGTTAATTTCAAACTTAATCTTGTAAACATATATACATCCATTTGTGTACGTGTCACGTGTTAAACCAAACCAACCCGAATCTTACCAAATATATTTATTCGCAATAAACACATTTAAAAGACTTAGTTACAATTAATAATAGGTATTGATCGTGCTTGATCGTGCATTGCTTAATTCTTTGAAGTTCTTATTCATATACATTATATCAATCCAAGGTGAGTTCCGTGGCCCCTTTTTATGCTTTTATAATTGTTTCAATGTTTTTCAAACTTGGGGGAAAAGTATGCTCACCCGTTTTCAATGCTGTACAATCTTACATACAATTTTCATACTTGGAATCAACGTGATACTATTCTCATACTCTAATACATACATGGTGTTATTCTATTCTTACAACCATTAATTCCCGGGTTGGGAACCAACGGTTAGGTATTACTACTGGGTTGACACCCCCACCCTTCGACGATTGGTTAACTTGTGAGTTACCAACACAGCTGCCAGCAATCCGGCCAAGGGTGAATATACTCCGTCAGATTTATATGCATAACGTCATTAGGTTTGGTTGTCTTAAACACATGTTATGTGGTTTTTGCTTACAGTATGATTACATATCAAATTCTATACAGCATCAACTACATGTTTTCAATTTAAACCTGCGGAACTCACCAACATTATGTGTTGACATTTTTGAGCATATCTTTTCAGGTGAACATAATCAAAGAGGATAGCTAGAGTTGATGCCTTAGCCGAGACCCTCAGGATTTCAATAAGTTATGCATTAGTTACGTATATCATTTGTTTCATTTATGAACTGTGTGTAATTTAGATTTGGAATTAATAAGACTATGATAGTCGTGGAACTGACTAACCACGACACAAGTCACCATTGTGTCGGGCGACGTCATGACACGAGGATTTTGCATATAATATGTCTCTGTAATTATACCAAGTGTTATGACGATCCCGTCCGTCGCATCCTCGTGTTTCCGCTATAAGCGGGGGTGTGACATTTGCGATTCGGTGGCACGCCAGATAAATCTTCTGGGAATACATCCGGAAAGTCACACACAACTGGTACATCGGATAGTTGTGGTGTTGACATGTCTACATCCTTCACGTAGGCCAAATAGGCACTACATCCACGTCTCAGGCATTTTCCCGCCAATGCCATCGAAATCGCCTTTGGAATCGTAGTAACACGGTCTCCATACACCATCACTAAACTTCCATCGGGCGCAATTAGCCGAATCATCTTCTTGCGACATACGATATTTGCTTCATAGGTTGCTAACCAATCCATCCCTAGTACTACATCAAATCCACCTAGGGGCATCACATGTAATTTAGCAGCAAACCTATGACCTTCTAATTCTATGGCACAGTCCTCTATCATCTCGGTAACTCTAGTGGACTTACCGATAGCAATTTCTACATCAAAAGGCTCACTAATACTCCTACTGCTAGCAGACAACTTAGCACAGAAGTTAGTATAAATAAAACTCCTACTAGCACCAGAATCAAACAATAAAGAGGCATAAGTTTGACTTACTAGAAACATACCTGACACGACATCGGGATCCACTCTGGCTTCCTCCCAGGTCATGGTGTAAGCTCTAGCACTTGCCCTCTGCCCTCCTTCCTCCGGCTTCTTCTTCGCTCCAGAGCTCTCCGCCCTTGGCTTCTTGCAGTCCTTGGTCACGTGGCCCTCCCCGCCACAGTTATAACACTTCAGCATCCTACAGTCTCTAGCGATATGGCCAGGCTTGCCACACCTGAAGCATACATTCAACCCCATTCTACACTCACCGGTATGCTCCCTTCCACATTTGCCACACTTCTTCAACCCTAAGCTTTACGACACCCTACGGTCGTCCACCTTCATCCTCTTGTGGTTTGGAGTGAAACCACCACATCCAAACCTCTTCCCACTCCAGCTTTTGTCACCACCACTCGTCTTTTTCACCTCCACCACAGTCTCTTCTCGCTCGTCATACAACCTACCCGCCAAGTCCACCACTGATTGAAAGGTACCTGGCTGAGCAGCAATCAGATGCCTGCGAATATCAGCCGGCAGTCCTTGGATGTACCTCTTGATCTTCCTTGACACCGGCGTCACCTGATCCGGTACCAGCCTCGCCATTTCATTAAACTTAGTGGTGTACTGCTGGTGGGTCATGGTTCCCGCCTCAGGTTGCAGGAACTCCCTCTCGATCCTATCGAGTTCCCGGTGAGGACAAAATTCCTCAATCACTAGCTGTTTTAGCTCCTTCCATCGCATCTTCCCGATGGCTCTGGCACCCTCAACTTGGACAATGTTGTCCCACCAACACAACGCTGAGTCAACAAATAAGTGAGTCGCGAACTTCACCTTCTGGTCTTCGCGACACTCACTGATCTCCAAAACCGCCTCCATCTCTCTTACCCAGCGGTGAGCAGCAGCAGCATTACCATTGCCATCGAAGGTCGGGGGCTTGCATCTTTGGAATGCCCCATAACTGCACCCCTTAGTCGTCACCCCTACTACATCGTCTTCCTCTTCGTCAGACAATACAGTCTCAGGCTCTGGTCGTTCTTCCTCCCCTCTGTTCCTCTTACCCGTTGATCCCTTCCTATTCTCCTTTCTCTCCTCGCTTCTCACAGCTCTGATGACTTCAGTCACCACAGACGGTAAAACTGTCTGCATGACCTGGTGCACTTCATCAGCAATCGCCTCCCTAACTGAGGCGTTCAGGCTAGCATTCTCATTTTCCTCACTTCAGCCATGAGCCTCAGGGTTCTCACAAGCCGTCTCAGGAGCCTTAGCACTACTCCTAGTCACACGTGGCCGACGTCTGCCTCTAGAAGCCTTGGAAGACTTCTGTCCAGCTATTTCCTAGATGCTGTAAGATTCAAACACTAACATAGTCATTCAAGGTAATAACTCAGTTTATGTCAAGTATAGTAAGTCCCTAATGACAGTGGCCAGTTGTGATTAACCACTTACTTTACTCTTCACACCCCAAGCATTCCCTATCCTGATTACATCAGTATCTAAATCTACTAAGAACACATAAATCAAATAGCACACGCACATAATACCGGTTAATATTTATAAAAGGCATACCTGATGGCACGTAGCTACTCAGGCTGACATCCTTCTATCTGTCCCATTTTCAGTTTAAGTTTAGGTTTATTTTGAAAATTTACCCGTTTCACTTAAACTTTGGCTCTGATACCAACTTGTAAGGCCCCGTTCCCGGGCACCTCACACTTGGTCATTCATTGCACATAAACAGATTGATATACATTTCATTAAATAAACAGTGGAATTATGTGAGCAAAACCATTCTCTATTACTTAAAAAGATACTGTTGTTAAGCAATACAACAATGTTAAAGTTACAAAATATTGCTTAATTGCATTACGAGACAACAATATCATGACTTCAGAATGGATGCCAGACTTTTCCTGCCGAGTAGCTTCACCCTCGTGCCATCCTCAGCAATAATTACCTGCCAACTGAAAATGTATAAAAGTCAGCGTTGCTGAGTGAGTTCTAGTTTTATAAGTATTAAAAATACCTTGTATAATGTATATATATATGAAAATACCCTTTTTGTAGAAATCCATCTCTTACTTTTGTATGTGAGCACACATTAACTATACAACAAGGTGATGTTCTCTTTCTTCATTGCGTACCATGTTTATTTTATACTATTTTAACTTTATCTTTCACTGTCTATGTGGACCAATGAGCAATACCCTAAAATATGTGCGCGGAGAGACTAGTGTTGGGCCCCTTACAGTCTATGGTCTGAATTACTGTATACAAGGCCCGCACCACAGTTAAGCTAACGACAACAAGTTCGTGCACCACCTATAAGCTTGCAAGACTTGTTAACTCTTTAGTTAAGTTCCACTTCTCTTTATCATTACTCTTTCACTTTGTTTAAGATAATACTTGCATTTATGATCGTATGCACGCCACATAGGTCACACAATAATAATTACTATAATCATAGGAACAACTCATAATATGCAAATATAATAACAATTAAAAACCCTAAGTCAAACTTGGGTCAAACCCTAATGATTCTATTCTGCTCAAAATTTCAGAAAATACTCTAAGTGTTCTAGATGCATGGGCACTATGCGGGCGCATGAGGCCTGTTCAGACACATGGGCACTACTTAGGCGTTTCAACACTTAGACGTTTGGGGAATCCCAGACGCATAAGCACCGTTTCAACACTTAGACGTTTGGGGAATCCCAGACGCATGGGCACTATTCAGACGGTTAGGCTTGCACAGTTTTCTAAGGCATTTCTAGACGGTTGGGGGGCACTGTTTGGGCGGTTGGGCCATGTTTAGCCGCTTAGGCCTACTTCAAAATTTCTAAGGCAACTCTAGATGGTTGGAACACTGTTCAGTCAGTTGGGCAACCTGTTTAGCATAATCTTAACACATTATCAATACCAATCATTCTCCTTATATGTCTTAAGCTTAAATACACTATTCTAGGTATAACTAACAAATAATCAACATAGGAACTTTATCATACATACATGAATACATACGGGTGTTCAAAATGAACCTTGTAAAAACGGTTTTACATACATTTTCAGCCCCAAAATGTTTAAAACAAGTGAAATACAGGGTCTAGAAACTCACCTTAGTAGCTTTCGAACTTACACTCTTCTCTTGAACTTTCTCAGACGTTTCTAGCACCTAGAACCCACACACATATACAACCCGGATACACAATCACATTTATAGGCACATAAATGAAACTAGAAACATCTAAAATACCATAAATCAGAGAATTTTTACCAAAAACTTCAAAGTTCTTGCTTCTTCTAAAACCTCCGAGAATTCTCTCCTTTCTCTCTCTAAAATCCGAATGATAATAGAAAAGTAACATGGCATGGGCGGCCATGTTGCTTTATCCACCAACTTCTCAAAGTTTTTGTCCTTTTGGACACTTTTAACCCCTCTACTTGGGTTAAAATACATTTACTTCTTTTTATTCTCCTTTTACAATCTTTTTAAAATATCCGGGTGTTACATAATCTTTTTTATTTTTTATTATATATATAACCCCCAACTTAACCCATTATTACTAAGTTGCTCGCTTCGATATTCCGGGGTGTTACATTACTTGAAGCATGTTACAAGTAAAGGAACACCCTAATTTCCTTTGGGCAGAGGCTGTTGCTACAGCAGTTTACACCATTAACAGATCACCAACCAAGGCGCTCGTGGACCAAACTCCATTTCAGGCGTTGTCAGGCATCAAGCCCTTAGTCAGTCACATAAAGATCTTTGGTTGTGTTGCACATGGGGCGATGAGAAGAAAATTAGACAAAAGATCTGAATGAACTATTTTTATTTGTTACTCCAGTTCTACTAATGGTGTGTACAAGCTTTATAACCGAGACACAAAAAAATTTAGTGTGAAAATAGATGTTGAATTTATGAAGGATGCCAAGTGGGATTGGAAAGCCCATGTTGAAAGTGCAGTAGTATTCATCCATACCATTTTATTAACCCTTTTCCAATTGACCTTTATCATGATAGTACCATTGAAAACACAAGTGACTCCCTTGTGTCCAACCATAGCACCAACAACTCATAAAGTACACATAATACCCATTATAACCCTACTCTTAACCCTACATGTACCTCTACCAGAAATATTTCACAACCAAACCTTGACCACACACTTGATTCATCTACATCCTCATCTACTACAACCCATGCTCTAGAAATAACCACCTCCAAAAGAAACACCAAACCTCTATCTTGGCTCCAAGTCTATTGTAGTCGAGAAGGACTTTCAGAGAGTGATGATGAACATCGCACGTGCTAATTTGCTCTGCGTGCTACTGATCCAGTGACTTATACCCAAGCAGTCGCTTCTAAGAAATGGATCGAAGCCATGAAATGAGATATTCAAGCCATCGAACGCAATCAGACGTGGGAACTCGTTTCCCTTCCTCCCGATCGGTATACAGTTGGAGTGAAATGGCAATACAAAACCAAGGTGGGTGTGGATGGTGAAGTCTCAAACACAAGACACGACTCGTCGCTAAAGGACCTCTCAACTTCAGGGCATCAACTTTCACGAGATATATGCACCAATTGCTCATTTTGAAACAATTCAAGTACTTTTTGTTATTGCTACCCAACGGGCATGGAGAGTGCACCAATTGGACATCAGGTCCGCATTCCTGAATAGAGAAGTAACTGAAGAAATATATGTGGATCAGTCGAAGGGTTTTGTGTCCAAGGAGCATCCGGATATGGTGTATAATTTAAAGAAAGCATTGTATTGGTTAAAACAATCCCCTCGAGCATGGTATTCAAAAATTGACAAGTACTTTGACTCTCATGGTTACAAGAAAGTTCAAGTAAGCCTACTCTTTACATTAAACATGCGACTAATCGTGATATTATATATGCATGTTTATATGTTGATGACATTATTTGCACATCTTTATGTGATGAGTTGATAAAGGAATTTAAGGAAGGCATGAAACATTCATTTGAGATGACAGATCTTGGTCTACTTTTTTTTGTTTTTGGGTCTTGAAGTAATTCAAAGTGAAGATGGCATCTTTCTTCACCAGAAGGGGTATGCTAGGACGCTACTCACTATTTCTCTGTACCATCCAATAAGACAGAAGACACTCCGATTAACTTCAACTAAAAGTTATCAAATCAAGATGGAGCTGAGAAAGCTACTAGTAAAATCTATAGAAGCATTGTGGGAGGACTTATTTATCTAATGCATACAAGGCCGGACCTAGCCTATGCTGTGAGCATGGTGGCGCGATTCATGCAAAATCCATCTACGATTCATATGGGGGTTGTACGAAGGTTGCTAAGGCATGTAGTTGGAACTACTAATCTCGAGTTGTGGTATGCTAAAAGAACTACAATCAATTTAACCGGATATAGTGACAACGATTGGGCCAGCTGCATAGATGATCGAAAGAGTGTATCGGCCTATGTTTTTTTATTGGGTAATGCTACTGTAGCATGGAGCTCGAAGAAGAAGCTAACAGTGTCTCTATTGACTACCGAAGCTGAGTATATCTCGGCTACTAGGGCTACATGTCAAGCGATTTAGATGCAACGAGGGTTAGCAGACATGGGAATAAGTCAAGAGCAGCCGACTACTATCTTCTGTGATAACAACTTAGCCATTAGCCTATCCAAGAACCCTATACATCATAACCGGTCCAAACAATATCATTTCATCAGGGAAATGGTTAAAAAAATCTGGTTTCGTTGGATTTTTGCTATACTCATGAACAAGTTGCCGATGTCCTTACCAATTCGATGACTAAGGAGAAGTTTGCATATTTCAGATCGAAGCTTGGAGTTCGACGGTTTGACTCAAGAGGGGATGAAGAAATATGAGTTAAACATATGGTTTACAATTTCATGTGCAGGTGTAAACGGTGGAATAAGTCCATGCACGTGGTGTGCATGTGTTTACTTTAGTTGCTAAAATAATGGGTCAATTGTTTACCCAGTTAGTTCTTTTAGCCGTTAGTTTATAGCGTACTCTTGGGTCTTTCTTTGCTATTTAAACCAGCTCGTACTCTGCTTTATGTGTACTTCGTAATCACTAAAAGATCTACTTGAGTTTCATTATTTCTTGTGTTCATTTAATATCAAAATTACCAACAATAACATATTAGGTTACCCCTCTAAAAAGGTTCTACATGTTTTATAAAAAGACTTACATTTTACTAATCATAAATTTTGAACCTTGTGATAATTATCACCAAGCTAAACAAACTAGAACTATTTTTATTTATTAAAACTCGATTCAATCAAAAAACAATAATTTGTCAAAAAGACAATAGAATTGAGTTTGTTAACAAACAAGTATTGTTTGTACTTTGAGCGATCACAAATTTTATGTGCTAGGTGACCTGGTTCATATGGATGCTTGGGGGCATCTAGTGTAAAAATCTAAGAATGTTAAAATACTTCTTATCTATAGTTTAGAGTGTTCAATATTCGAATCGGATTCGAAAAACTCAAAATTCGATTCGAGTCGAAAATCACTAACGAAATTAGAATTCGATTTAATTCGAAGTCTAATAATCGAATTGCGAGTTTGTGATTTTTTATTCGATCGAAATTCGAATTAGAAATACACACTTATATTTTTTATTTTTTATATTAATTAAAAAATATGCGTATGAGATAATAAAAATTAAAAGTTCAAAATATATTAATTGGTACCTCTTGACTTATTTAGAACTTAAATTATTTTATATGTTATACTTAATTATTTGCTTTGAGTACTTTATATTGGATCTTTTGAATATATTTTAAAAATATTGTTCTGTTAATTATTTTTTAATAAATACGAATCGAATAAATTCAAATTCAATACGAATTTGGAGTCTTTTTAAAATATGAATCGAATTCGAATCCTGTTTAAAAGTTTCGGATTCGATTCAATTCGAATTCGAATTCGACTTATCTTTTTCAAATTCGAATCCTGTTTGCAAATTTTAAAATTCGACTTATTAGATTCAATTAACTCGAATTCGATTTGATGAACACTCTTATTGACTATAGTAGATGATCATTCTTGAGCTATATAGGTATATCTTCTAAAATCATAAGAGAAAGTATTCAAAGATGCCACAACTTTCTTCAAACTTATTGAAACTCAATTCCATAAAAAACAAAGATTTTGTTACCTCACTAATTTGGTGAAAAATGCTTGCATACCTGGTTTTGCTTCCTTGCCTCATTATCTTGACGGGCCTTTAAATCAATGGCGGGCCCAGAAATTTTGTTGATGGGGTTCGGATATTTTTTAGGTCTGGTCGTATATTGTTAAATATTAATTTTTTTCTGGTTTGGTTCGTGTCGGATCAAGGCGGGTTGGGACAAAAGTGAAAAGATAAAACCAAATTAAATTTTAAAAAAATCATATAATTTGTCACACCCTCGCTTAGAGCGGAAACACGAGGATGCGACGGACGGGATCGTCATAACACTTGGTATAAATACAGAGATATATTACATGCAAACTTCTCGTGTCATGACGTCCTCCGACACAATGGTGACTTGTGTCTTGGTTAGTCAGTTCCACGACTATCATAGTCTTATTTATTCTAAATCCAAAATACACATAGTTCATAAATAAATACAAATGATATACATTACAAATGCAGAACTAATGAAATCCTGAGGGTCTCTGCTAAGGCATCAGCACTAGCTATCCTCTTTGATTATGTTCACCTGAAAAGATATGCTCAAAAATGTCAACACATAATGTTGGTGAGTTCCGCAGGTTTAAATTGAAAACATGTAATTGATGCTGTATAAAATTTGATATGGAATCATACTGCAAGCACAAACCACATAACATGTGTTTAAGACAACCAAACCCTAATGACGTTATGCATATAAATTCGACGGAATATATTCACCCTTGGCCGGATTGCTGGCAGCTGTGTTGGTAACTCGCAAGTTAACCAATCGTCGAAGGGTGGGGGTGTCAACCCAGTAGTACTACCAATACCTATCCGTTGGTTCCTAACCCGGAATTAATGGTTGTAAGAATCATAGAATAACACCATGTATGCATGCAAACGGTATCACATTGATTCCAAGTATGAAAACAGAATATACAGTGTACAGCATTGAAAACGGGTGAGCATACTTTTCCCCCATTGATTGAAAACATTGAAAACTTGTATAAACATAAAAAGGGGTCACGAAACTCACCTTGAATTGTTGTAATGCACAAAGACTTCACAGAATCAAGCAATATACGATCAAACACGATCAATACCTATTATTGATTATAACTAAGCCTTTAAAACATATTCAGTGCGAATAGATATGTTTGATTGAATTCGAGTCGGTTCGGTTTGACGCCCACGATTAGTTATATATACGTTTGAGTTTGATTACAATCTTAGTGATACTAAGATTTAACATCTGCTAATATTTTAAACATATTTCGTATATATGTTTTCTTTGTAATCTTTGAAATAAATATTATTTACCGTATAGTTCAATAATAATTCATTAATTTGGGTATATAAAAATATAACATGTAATTACATTCGTAATAAATTTGTATATAATTTCTATGATTTTAGTGATTATTTCATAATTACACGCTATATAGTGTCCATTTTTATTAAAAATGATCATTTATAATATTTACAAATAATATTTTATAAATATTCTTAAGATTTTTAAACAAAATAAATTTACAGAGAATAATTTTGTGAGTTTTAAAATACAAGATGTTTAAAAAATTTATTTTATAATTTTTAGGAATTTTTGTAGAATTTTTAGAAGCTTAAAAAGCTTTAAAAAAAATAATTGCAGTGGCCCGGGGTCGAACCCGGGACCTCACTGTTATATGACATGCACTGAACCGCTGAACCAAGGCCTAAGCCGCGATAAAACCCGGTTTGTTTTCCTTTTAAACATAGTTTGTCCAGTTTCCCCAAATCCACATAAACCCTAATTCGATTTGGGTTCAATTGGACACGAATTCGATCTTATTAACAGTTACATTCATGGGGCTTTTGATCCCCATGTATAAACAAGTATGTGGGTATGTTCAATTACCTGTTCGGTTTCGAAATTGTAGATGAATACTTCGATGAACGGGTCGCGAGTAGGTCGAAATTGATTCGTGATGAAATGTTGATAATAATCAAATTAAACTTGTGGGCAGCTTCTACGAATCTTGATTATCAAAAAACCTATATTAATTTGTGTTTACAGGACTCGGAGAGTGGTGGTTGGTCGAGTTGCAGGTCGAGACAGAGATGGTAATCGGATTGGTTTGATTCGTGTGTGTTTTGATGAAATGGCAGTAGCATTCGATTATTAGGGTGATAAAGTTCGAATTGATTGAGTTATTGTGATTAAAGTGGTGTTTTAGTGGTCGATTTAGCCGTTGAGTTTGGTCGGGAATAAAGTGGAAAGGAATTAGAGCCGTTATTCGACCGTTGAACGCGTTTTGTGTGTGTGCTGAGTTCGAATCTTGTTCACGAGGAGATTCGGTGTAATTTGGAGTGTTAAAATCGGGTTTTTAATGGGTTTTGGAGTCGCCGGAGTTGTTGCCGGACTTCGGCCAGAACAGTGCTGCCGGAATCACGGGGTTTTGGGCGGGGGTTGGTTATGTAATTTGAAATTTTACATTTTTAGTCCATGCGGTTTGATTTTTGTTATTTTATGTTATAGAATTCATTTTTAAGTTTCAAAAATATCAAAACAGCCCTTGGACTTATTATTGTTATTATTACTTTTATTATTATTGTTATGATTATTTTTATTATTATCATTACTTTCATTATTATTATTATTATTGTTATCATTATTATTATTATTATTATTATTATTTATTAGTATTGTTGTTATTATTATTATTATTTATTATTATTAATATTACAATTAACACGAATGTGTATACGAGAATTTCAACTAAAACGATATATATGTATATGTATAAATAATAAATACATAAAGATAGTCGACACATATGGACGAGTACACAAAGATATTTCGGTTAAAACAATAATGACACTATGAGAAATACATGAGTCTAGTTGATACATACAATGATTTACCGAGCTTAACGTAAATTGACAGACTTACCGATGACAGATGTTACACACCATCTCATTCACCACATGATCTTCAACAAGAAGAATCTTAGGTTTCCTTTCTGATTTGGGAATATCTTAAATGTTTCTAAAATTTTGTTCATTAAATCCATTTGTATCATCTGAACTGTCACACTAATGTGACAGTAACCCACAATGTTCTTTGCTTGATATTGTGAGGTGTCACAGTATCCCCCAGTTGAGGGAATTTCGTCCCGAAATTCAACTGGTGCTAGGTCCAAGAGTGTCATCCTCGAACAGATGAGGATATTTGAGTTTCATCTGATCCTCTTGTTCCCATGTAAACTCTGGACCTCGTTTGGAATTTCATCTTACACGAACAATAGGTATCTTACTGCGTCTCAACTTCTTGACCTTTCGGTCCATGATCTCAATAGGTTCCTCCACAAAATGGAGGCTTTGATCAATCTTGATGTCCTCAATAGGCACATGAAGTGATTCGTCAGCTAAGCACTTCTTGAGATTCGATACATGGAAAGTATCATGCACACTGCCAAGCTCTTGTGGCAACCTTAATCGGTATGCCACCGGGCCTATTCTTTCTGTGATTTCGAATGGTCCAATGTATCTCGGGGCTAATTTCCCCTTCTTTCCAAACCGAACGATCCCTTTCCAAGGAAAGACCTTAAGTAACACTCGATCACCAACATTAAACTCTAACGGCTTTCAACGGTTGTCGGCATAGCTCTTTTGGCGATCTCCAGCAGCCTTAAGTCTATCTTTGATTAGGAAAATCTTATCGGTTGTTTCTTGTATGATTTCAGGACCTGTTAGCTGACTCTCGCCAATCTCGGCCCAACATACAGGTGACCTACATTTTTGGCCATACAGCGCTTCGAATGGTGCACACCCAATACTAGTATGGTAGCTGTTATTGTAGGAAAACTCAATCAATGGTAAATGAGTATCCCAACTGCCACCAAAGTCAATAACACATGCATGTAGCATGTCCTCAATTGTCTGTATTGTGCGTTCACTTTGGCCGTCTGTCTGGGGGTGATAGGCTGTACTCATATCCAGTCGAGTGCCCATCGCTTTATGCAACGTCTGCCAAAAGCGTGAAGTGAATCGGCTGTCTCATGATTGACACTGGCACTCCGTGCCTTGTCACAACCTCTTTGATGTACAATCTTGCCAACTTATCCATTTTATAGTCTTCTCGGATAGGCAAGAAGTGTGCTGATTTTGTTAGTCGATCTACTATGACCCATATCGAGTCATGCCCGCTTGGTGTTCTCGGGAGTTTGGTGATAAAATCCATTGTGATGTTCTCCCATTTCCACTCGGGAATTTCGGGTTGTTGCAATAATCCCGATGGCTTCTGATGTTCAGCTTTAACCTTGGAACACGTCAAGCATTTGCTCACATATAGAGCAATGTCTTTCTTCATACCCGGCCACCAGTACAGGTCCTTCAGATCATGGTACATCTTGTCTGCACCGGGATGAACAGAATATCGAGTCTTGTGTGCTTCATCCAAGACTAATGTACGTACATCTCCCCATTTGGGGACCCATATGCGATCAATGAAGTAATGTACGCCGTCATCCTTGCGATTCATCAGTTTATCCAACCCTCAGAATTCTTCTTCCGCGAGGTTTTCTTCTTTTAGAGCCTCACTTTGCGCACTTTGAATTTGAGTTTTCAAGCTCGTTTGAATAGTCAAACCCAAGGCTCGAACACGTAGTGGTTTTACGCGTTCTTTACGACTGAGGGCATCAGCCACCACATTTGCTTTCCCCGGATGATACCGGATTTCGCAATCATAGTCACTAAGTAGTTCTACCCAACGTCGTTGTCGCATGTTAAGCTCTTTCTGATTCAGGATGTGTTGAAGGCTCTTATGATCGGTATAGATGATGCATTTGGTTCCATACAAATAGTGCCTCCATATCTTAAGTGCAAAAACTACAGCGCCCAACTCCAAATCATGAGTTGTGTAGTTCATCTCGTGCACTTTTAGTTGTCGTGAAGCGTATGCAATCACCTTATCTCTCTGCATCAACACACATCCCAATCCTTGATGTGAAGCATCGCAGTACACCACAAAGTCGTCATTTCCATCCGGAAGGGACAGTATTGGAGCATTACACAGCTTTTCCTTTAATGTTTGGAAAGCTTGTTCTTGTGCATGTCCCCAATCAAACTTCTTATCTTTCTGAGTTAGCATGGTCAACGGTTGTGCGATTTTTGAAAAGTTCGCAATAAACCGTCGATAATATCCAGCCAATCCTAAGAATTGTCGGATTTCTGATGGTGTTTGGGGTGTATCCCACTTCTTCACCGCTTCAATCTTGCTGGGGTCTACATGGATTCCATCCTTGTTAACCACATGGCCCAAAAACTTCACTTCTTGAAGCCAGAATTCACACTTCGAGAATTTGGCGAAAAGCTTCTCTTCCCGCAACAATTCCAAAATTGCTCGAAGGTGTTTCTCGTGGTCTTCTTTAGAACGAGAATAGATAAGTATATCGTCTATGAACACGATTACAAACTTATCTAAGTATGGTTTGCACACTCGATTCATCAAATCCATGAACACAGCTGGTGCATTAGTCAGCCCAAACGGCATGACTAAGAACTCATAGTGCCCGTAACGAGTCCTGAATGCTGTTTTCGGTATGTCATCCTCAAAAACCCTCAGTTGATGATATCCAGAACGAAGATCAATCTTGGAGAAATAAGAAACTCCTTGTAGTTGATCAAACAAATCATCAATTCTGGGTAGAGGGTATCGATTTTTCACAGTCAACTTGTTCAACTCGCGATAATCGATACACATACGAAATGACCCGTCTTTCTTCTTGACAAATAGAACCGGTGCTCCCCATGGTGAATGACTCGGCCGAATGAATCCCTTCTCCAATAGCTCTTGTAGTTGGTTGGAGAGTTCCTGCATTTCGGATGGTGCTAATCGATATGGTGCTTTTGCTACCGGCGTAGCTCCAGGAACCAACTCGATACGAAATTCTACCTGTCGTAGAGGAGGTAAACCCGAAAAATCATCAGGAAATACTTCCGGATAATCTCGCACCACAGGAATATCTGCCAACTTGATGCCTTCTTTCTTCTTTTCTACAACGTGAGCCAGGAGTGCATAGCACTGCTTCCGTAGACATCGTCGCGTCTTCATGCAGGAAATAAGCTTCAAAGTTCTTCCTGGCCGTTCTCCTTGAATCTTGAGTACCTCCCCATTAGGCATGGGGATTCGTACTACTTTCTCCCGACAAACGATCTCAGCGCCGTGCTTTGACAACCAATCCATTCCCACGATCACGTCGAAGCTCCCTAGCTCGAAAGGTATTAAGTCTATGTCGAAGGCATGGTCTTCCAATATTATGGAGCATTGTCTTCCAATATTATGGAGCATTGTCTAATGATCTTATCTGCTGGTATGAATCTACCGTTGGCCATTTCTACGGAAAAGCTAGTTTCTAGCCTACTCGGTTTCAAGTCAAGCATGGGTGCAAAATCAGAAGATATGAAGCTATTATCCGCTCCCGTATCAAACAATATAGATGCGAAGTGGTCGTTGAGAAGATACGTACCCGTGACGACATTGGGATCTTGACGGGCATCACTAGCTCCAATGACGAAGGCACGTCCTCTTGCAGCATTTCCTTGATTTCCCTGGGCTGGATTACCAGCTATAGCCAGCAGTTGCTACTGGTTATTGCCTTGTTGACCGGGTGCTCTGTTCAGTTGGGGACACTTGTTTCGGAAGTGATCAAGACCTCCGCATTCATAGCATGCCCTGGCGTTCCCGGCGGGGTTAACCGCATTGATGGGCGTTACCAGGTTTGGCGTAATCCTACAATCTTTCACCCAATGACCCAAGCGCCTACAGTTTGTGCATTCCCGACACGGCCTTGCTGGGGAATGGTGCCAATTACACTTGTTACACTTGGGGTGCGGTCCCGTGTAATCCTTCGTCCCTTGAGTCACGGCCATAAAGTTTCTGGTCGTTTTGGCCCTCTTATCAAACTTTCCAGTACCAGACCGACTTGTTTCCCCAGTCTCTTTCCTTTTCTCCGCTCCCCTACCCAGTACTCCTGTTCTTATCATCTCGTCAGTGAGAGCGCCCGCTTTCAGAATAGCGCTCTGGATTGTAGGAGGAGCAGCTGCAGTTACCATCGCCTGGATTTGAGGCGCGAGTCCCCAAATGTATCTTTCTATCCTCTTGGATTCCGGAGTGACTAGGTGTGGAACTAGTCTAGCCAACTTGTGGAATCGGTCAGTATAAGCTGCGTGCCCTGCCCCCACCATAGCATGATTCCAGAACTCATGTTCAAGCTTCTGCATCTCGTTGAGGGGGCAGTATTCCTCGGTAATCAAGGCTTTGAATTCATCCCAGGTCATTTGTATCGCAGATTCCCTTCCCCTAGCTTGAACCTGGGTGTTCCACCAGGTTAGTGCTCTGCCCTGCAGTGAGCACGTAACATACTTGATCCGCTGGCTGTCTAGGCATTCACTGATGTCGATCACAGCCTTCATTTTCTCAAGCCATCTAGTCAGGGCTATCGCCCCACCTTTCCCATCGAATTCGTGGGGTTTACACGCCACAAACTCCTTATATGTGCATCCCCGTTTGGTATGGTTGATACCAGTTTCGTTTCCATTTGTTCTGCCAATGTCAGTATCATCCACTACTCCTTGGTTGTGTTGGCCATTGGTGTTGTGATCACCGTGGTGAGGTTGATTTAGCAGGGCGTCGCTTACTTGAGTTACGATGGTCGGAACCAATGCAGCTAGCTGCTGAGCAATCATAGCAGCTATATCAGGGGTGCCAGTTTCTTGATTATTGCCAGCTGGAGCACCACCAGCTCTTGATGGTCTACCCCTTCTCCTATTTTGTGGGGCTTCAGCTTCTTGGTTGGTTTTGCGTGTGACTCTTTTAGGCGCCATCTTCTAACTACAGAAAGATGGAAATTTTAGTCACCGCATGATTTCACTCATTAATTCATAATAATCTATGCTTCGGTCCATCAAGATTATTATGTAGCCTAGATTAAGCACATTCTTAGTATACCGGTGATGCTTATATATAGGGTTCCCCGCAGCGTTCCCACCACATCCACGATATACCTTGAATAATACTTAAACTAGTTACATAACATCTCAATTTTTCCTTAGCATCTACTCAAAGAATAATGTTTCATAAGGTCTATATCATGATTGGAAATACTATGAAGGCTTTAAGTAGGATAGGACTTGATAATGTTTGATTGCCTTCAACAAGGACTTATGTTTGATTGCCTTCAACAAGGACTTACTAGAATTATGACCCTAACACCCTAGGGTATAGAATAGAAATGCGTAATACTCATGATCATCACCTCATGGTAAGATTAGCCAGACTTCTCATGCATGGCGAATTACAATTACGTGTGCACCCGTAATGGTAATCTACCTTACATGATCACCCTTAACTTCACTTACCCCAAGTTAACATCATAGTATTACTTAGATTCAACAAGCACAAATAATGTAATGTCCTTATGTCCCTGAGCCAGTATTCCAATTATAGCATGTAATAGCAAATAAGCACATAAGCACATTATGTCTAATGATAACTGCATATCCGTCACATTTCCAGAATTTCAGTCATAACCATGATAGGGTCGGATTCAATATCCGAGATCGACGCTACACGTGATCACCGAAGTTCCCTAATAATATGATGTTGTACAAGCGTCTAGTTTGTACTTTTCCCTTTCAGTAGTTTGTACAACAGCTGAAGAGTTTGTTCTTCAGCTGTTATACTTTCAGTAGTTTGTAAACGACTGGAGAGTTTGTTCTTCAGTTGTTGTACCTTTTCAGTACTTGTAGCAGTTAGAACACTTAACATTTTTTGTAAGAGGGTGTCAACTGTTTGACATCTAGTATCAAAGTATCCCATGGAGAAAGACTAAGAGTAATAATGTCTTCCTCGGATGTTCAGATAACACGTGTATATGTATAAAATCAAATATGTAGGAACATACTTGTAGATTATTAGGTATATAGGAATATACATGTATATTAAGTTCATAGACTTAATATACTTGACCCATTTGCCTTGTAGACTTGTGTATTAACCATAGTTTATCACTCATCCCAGAAATCCCCAGGTAGCGTAACGGGTCTCGCAATGAGATTTATACGAATACACTTGCCGTAGCCCGAAGGCCTTTTGCCAGGAAATCCAGAATACAGGTGTCTATGTGTCACACAAATCTTGAAAGACATTTAGGTAAAATCAAATGCACACAGTAGTCCCTAGCACACATTCTATATGAAGGTTCTTAGGTTATAGTCTAGGTCGAATTCTCCACCTAATTCTCTATAACCAAGGCTCTGATACCAATCTGTCACACCCTCGCTTAGAGCGGAAACACGAGGATGCGACGGACGGGATCGTCATAACACTTGGTATAAATATAGAGATATATTACATGCAAACTTCTCGTGTCATGACGTCCCCCGACACAATGGTGACTTGTGTCTTGGTTAGTCAGTTCCACGACTATCATAGTCTTATTTATTCTAAATCCAAAATACACATAGTTCACAAATAAATACAAATGATATACATTACAAATGCAGAACTAATGAAATCCTGAGGGTCTCTGCTAAGGCATCAGCACTAGCTATCCTCTTTGATTATGTTCACCTGAAAAGATATGCTCAAAAATGTCAACACATAATGTTGGTGAGTTCCGCAGGTTTAAATTGAAAACATGTAATTGATGCTGTATAAAATTTGATATGGAATCATACTGCAAGCACAAACCACATAACATGTGTTTAAGACAACCAAACCCTAATGACGTTATGCATATAAATTCGACGGAATATATTCACCCTTGGCCGGATTGCTGGCAGCTGTGTTGGTAACTCGCAAGTTAACCAATCGTCGAAGGGTGGGGGTGTCAACCCAGTAGTACTACCAATACCTATCTGTTGGTTCCTAACCCGGAATTAATGGTTGTAAGAATTATAGAATAACACCATGTATGCATGCAAAACAGTATCACATTGATTCCAAGTATGAAAACAGAATATATAGTGTATAGCATTGAAAACGGGTGAGCATACTTTTCCCCCATTGATTGAAAACATTGAAAACTTGTATAAACATAAAAAGGGGTCACGAAAGTCACCTTGAATTGTTGTAATGCACAAAGACTTCACAGAATCAAGCAATGTACGATCAAACACGATCAATACCTATTATTGATTATAACTAAGCCTTTAAAACATATTCAGTGCGAATAGATATGTTTGATTGAATTCGAGTCGGTTCGGTTTGACGCCCACGATTAGTTATATATACATTTGAGTTTGATTATAATCTTAGTGATACTAAGATTTAACATCTGCTAATGTTTTAAATATATTTCGTATATACGTTTTCTTTGTAATCTTTGAAATAAATATTATTTACCGTATAGTTCAATAATAATTCATTAATTTGGGTATATAAAAATATAACATGTAATTACATTCGTAATAAATTTGTATATAATTTCTATGATTTTAGTGATTATTTCATAATTACACGCTATATAGTGTCCATTTTTATTAAAAATGATCATTTATAATATTTACAAATAATATTTTATAAATATTCTTAAGATTTTTAAACAAAATAAATTTACAGAGAATAATTTTGTGAGTTTTAAAATACAGGATGTTTATAAAATTTATTTTATAATTTTTAGGAATTTTTGTAGAATTTTTAGAAGCTTAAAAAGCTTTAAAAAAAATAATTGCAGTGGCCCGGGGTCGAACCCGGGACCTCACTGTTATATGACATGCACTGAACCGCTGAACCAAGGCCTAAGCCGCGATAAAACCCGGTTTGTTTTCCTTTTAAACATAGTTTGTCCAATTTCCCCAAATCCACATAAACCCTAATTCGATTTGGGTTCAATTGGACACGAATTCGATCTTATTAACAGTTACATTCATGGGGCTTTTGATCCCCATGTATAAACGAGTATGTGGGTATGTTCAATTACCTGTTTGGTTTCGAAATTGTAGATGAATACTTCGATGAACGGGTCGCGAGTAGGTCGAAATTGATTCGTGATGAAATGTTGATAATAATCAAATTAAACTTGTGGGCAGCTTCTACGGATCTTGATTATCAAAACCCTATATTAATTTGTGTTTAGAGGACTCGGAGAGTGGTGGTTGGTCGAGTTGCAGGTCGAGACAGAGATGGTAATCGGATTGGTTTGATTCGTATGTGTTTTGATGAAATGGCAGTAGCATTCGATTATTAGGGTGATAAAGTTCGAATTGATTGAGTTATTGTGATTAAAGTGGTGTTTTAGTGGTCGATTTAGCCGTTGAGTTTGGTCGGGAATAAAGTGGAAAGGAATTAGAGCCGTTATTCGACCGTTGAACGCGTTTTGTGTGTGTGCTGAGTTCGAATCTTGTTCACGAGGAGATTCGGTGTAATTTGGAGTGTTAAAATCGGGTTTTTAATGGGTTTTGGAGTCGCCGGAGTTGTTGTCGGACTTCGGCCGGAACAGTGCTGCCGGAATCACGGGGTTTTGGGCGGGGGTTGGTTATGTAATTTGAAATTTTACATTTTTAGTCCCTGCGGTTTGATTTTTGTTATTTTATGTTATAGAATTCATTTTTAAGTTTCAAAAATATCAAAACAGCCCCTGGACTTATTATTATTATTATTACTTTTATTATTATTGTTATGATTATTTTTATTATTATCATTACTTTCATTATTATTATTATTATTGTTATCATTATTATTATTATTATTATTATTTATTAGTATTGTTGTTATTATTATTATTATTTATTATTATTAATATTACTATTAACATGAATGTGTATACGAGAATTTCAACTAAAACGATATATATGTATATGTATAAATAATAAATACATAAAGATAGTCGACACATATGGACGAGTACACAAAGATATTTCGGTTAAAACAATAATGAGACTATGAGAAATACATGAGTCTAGTTGATACATACAATGAATTACCGAGCTTAACGTAAATTGACAGACTTACCGATGACAGATGCTACACACCATCTCATTCACCACATGATCTTCAACAAGAAGAATCTTAGGTTTTCTTTCTGATTTGGGAATATCTTAAATGTTTCTAAAACCTTGTTCATTAAATCCATCTGTATCATCTGAACTGTCACACTAATGTGACAGTAACCCACAATGTTCTTTGCTTGATATTGTGAGGTGTCACATAATTTGTCAATCTTTAAGAAGAAATTAGAAATATCTAAATTTAGAATTTACAAATTTTTAAAATCAGGTTTAAGACAGGGGGTGTAGCATGGACAGAGGGGCGAGTAGTTGTATGTGGTTCTAACAACAAGGTTCTAAAAAACTTAGCAATTAAGGGCTTATGACGGCAGGCAACGACAATCAAATTGCTTAGAATCAAATATGTAATCGAATAAAATAAATACCACTAATATTATAATATTATAAATTGTAATTGAATTGTGTATTAAGTATCATCTTATTTCAATAGTAGTTGGGATAATAGAGTAATGAGTTTGATTTTTTTTAATAGTTATTAGGCATTTGGTTATTAGATTTATGAAAATAAATAGAGTAATAGCCTTAGTAATTAATATAGTTAACGTGTTTATACGTTTTTTTCTTAATATGTGTTATTTAGATTATGATAGATTTGCATTTATAACTATTCTTGGGTTTTGGTGTTAAAAATTTCTTGTTTTGTTGTTGTAAAAAATTCAATAAGGTTGGTGTTAAAATCTCATGAGGGCCCGTGTTAAAATTTCTTAAGGCTCGGCTAGGATTAGATTGTATATATAGCAACAAAATAAATTTTTCATTGCATTCGGGTGAACCCAAAGCATCATTTGGGTCCGCCATTGCTTTAAATCATCTCTTGATAGTTGATAGGATTTGGTTAGTTCCATTAAAGTTTTGGTCGGTGATCATAAAACAAATTGTGTTGCAGCGTTTTCGCCTTGCTACTTTCATAACTTTTTAAAAAGAACATGTTTCATATGCATTTTATTATATTCAATATTCAATTAATAAACTTGAAGTTTGAAATCATGTGACATGATCATCTTTCTACTTTAATAGAAGAGTATCTTGGATGACATGTGTCAACATCAAAATCATCATCACCAAAATTTTCCGTCTCTCTCCTATTAAATAATTACCTTAATTACTAATTAATAATATTATTAATATTTTTTAGATTTAATAAATTAAGAAAGTGATCTTTTTATTAATGTTTTTTCTAAATAAAATTTTTTTATGAAATCATAGATTTTTCTAAAGCATAATTTTTTTTAAAAATATGAAATATTTTAAAATTGATATTTTTAAAAAGTCAATTTTTTAAAACTAAAAATAATTAAATTTGGGAGTTATAATAAGAAAATTTTTAAAAATGACATTTTTATATGATTTGATTTTAAACAAAATGTTTATTTTTTGGAAAAAAATTTAAAAAAATTGATATTGCTGTTTTATTACTTATAGTCATTTTTTCATACGTAATTTCAATCATATCATATCTTAGAATATCATTTTATAATTAATAAATTTTATTATATTAATATATATTCTATTCAAACCGTATAACACACGGGTTTACTAAAGCTAGTATATTTATATACTTTTTAATACTGAATTTTTACTTGATGCTTTGGATCAAAGATTCTGTGATTATTTCAATTATTACAATCGCCATTAATAATTATATATATTTTTTAAACAAATTAATTAATCTTGTGTTTAAAAAACAAATAGAATATGTCTTATATTTAATAAAAGATATTAAATTTTATATAATTTATAAGTACACGTGACAAAAGATGAAAATAATCATATATAAAATCATTAAATGCTCACTTAAAAGAGTTATATATATGGGTGTTCAAATTCGAATATCATATGCAGATATTAGTATATCCGAAATTTTCAAATAGTTGATTTTACTATCAGAATACTTATCTAAAATTAAATTATTCGAAATCTCGCATAGAATTCTAGTAGCAAAACAATCCAAAACAATTGAAATAAAAGACTAAAAAATATATGTAGATATAATATTTTTAAAACATAAAAAGCATCTAAAAATTTAACACTATTATCTATAAAATAAACAAATATAATAATTCTTTTAGGATTTTCTTACTTTTTATTATAAAACAATCATATATACAATTTTGGATAGTTCTAATATCCAAACTATCCAAATTTTCTAAAATCTCTATAAAATAAAATCAAATTTTTTAAGTATCTTAGATTTTGAATATTGAATTTACAGAAAATTCGATTTTAAGAATTTTAGATTTCATTTGTATATTCTAATTTAAATATGGTTACACATCCCTCTTAAATCTATAACCTCTAATAAAGCAAGGTTTTCTTTGACATTTGTCATTCTCTCAAGGCATGTTTTTACCACTTGTCCTTTTTTTAGACATTCACATATTAATTTTCCCTCCAAAAGGGTGTTATAGTAATTTAAATACTCATATGAATTTCTCTCTCTTATTAAAAATAAATTTTATTAATTACTATGTTTCTCTCTCTTATCTATTTTTTTAAATCACACTATCTTTTTTAAAATAGATTTTATGAAGGAAACTAAAAGTAACATCTTTTAACTAAATACCGAAAAACAAGTTTTATATAATATGAAATTTTTTAAAACATTAAACATTTTTAAACAAAATATTTTAAAATCTTTTTGTTTTTAAAAAAAATTATAAACAGGTGAAATATTTTAAAATAGTCTTATTAAAACAACTAGAATAATTACAAATCATATTGTTTTACAAAACAAGATTTTTATAAAATATATCTTTTATAAAAAATCTTAAAATGAATGTTTACAAATAAAACTATTTACATAAGAGAGTTAAAAAATAGTATAATTGTTTTATTTCTTGAACTATTACCTATATATATTTTAATTATATTTTATATTAAAATATTATACTGTATCTATTCATGTTTATTTTTTACATTAAAATTTAATCTGTTTATTTAATGAGTGTTTAGCCTATCTATCTATCTATAAAAAAACTAAAATATGCATGAAACAATTGTAGATCTCATTATACTTACTTTCTAATTTCTCTATATTATTAATAATAATATTGAATATAATATTACTCATACCATTTTCAAATTAAAAAATATTATAATTTAATAAATTAAAAACTTATTATTTTATTAAAAACACACTTTTTAAAAACAAAAATTTTATAAAATACGCAATACAATAGATTTTTTAAAATCAATTTTCTTAAAACAATATATTTAAAAATCACAAATTGTCTTATAAAATAAAAGTTTAAGAAAGATACATTATTGTTTATTTACTTAAATTAGCTATTTATACGTGCTTATAATCGCAATTTATCTTCAAGCATATGTTATAATGCATAAATTTTAATTAATAATTATTTGACATTTTTATTTGTTCAATCCGTATATTACACGAGGACTAACCTAGTATGTTATATAAGATCCTTACAATTTCAAAAGCATCATTTTAAAATATACAACAGTATTTTGCATTTAAGCATACAATCAAAATATTTTTAAGTAAAAAATTAATATTGAATATAATAAACGAAAATGAATATGATTCTTTAACTCCAAATTCATCTATTCAAAACTGATTAAATACTATAAATTTTATTGAGAAAGTAGCAAGACATCAAATGCGGGAAACTCATTTCATTTGTGGTCACCAACCAAAACTAAGATTGGATTAATCAAGTAATCGTATCATTAAATAGATCATTTTGAGATGAATTGCCACATTAATTTGTACCTTCACAAAGAACGTTTGGAAATATAACAAAACATATGACTTTTTTTTTCTTTTTCTACCGATGTGTCAAACGATGTCGTATTTATAGCCATTACTTGCTAATGTGAATATAACTACTTTTTCTGTAATTATCAACTATTTTTATTGTAGAATAATTACAGGACCGTTAGATGAGGTCAATGTAACAGTTTCACAGTAATAAGAGACTTAGAACATGTAACAGATCAAATAGGAAACCGGGTTTGTGTTGATGATATTAAAAACACAAGTAAATATGAGACAAAACAAGAACAAGATAGTATTTGTTTTTTAAGAATGTTGTATTTTGCTCTTAAGTTCTATTACAAGTGTTGTAAAACATATCAATAAAAACAAGTACTTGAGACACTTTATTCTCCATCCTACAACCTTTGTATTCAGTCAAGGTTTTTCTTTCAAACCTAATCTTAGGGTACACCTTAAAATCAAGTCGACTAATTACATTGCCTTTTAGCTTTTGTATTCTTAATCTGAACTCTTCAACAATACTGTCTTGGATCCTTTGGGCTAGTATGTCAGCTTGACTGTTTTGACTTGAGTTGGCAAGTGACATGGGAACTAGAGTAAAACTCTAATAGTATTTCAGGGTCTGAAAATTGAAGACTTCTTGCTGCCCCTGAAATCTAAAGAGTATCAGGGCTCTACTATCAGTATCATACCTCCATACTAGTATTTTATTTATAGCATCATAGGGTGGGCTAGACATAGCCCTTGAAATACTCTTCTCAAGAATATTTTATATAAGTGAGTCCATATCAAAATGGATTTGGGAAGGTTGCTAAGTATGGACAAGTGAAAGTTAGGGTGGTAAATCCTTTATATCCATACTTTGAGAAGAACTCACAGCTTATGTGATTGTAGTTATAACTTTCTCCTTATTTTTGGTAGCATCACCCTATTGCATAGGTGAGCTAGAGGTTAGGTCCACCACATCCACGGGTTCTTGTGGCCCTGATTGAGTCCTTTTGAGTGGCTCTAATCTAACTTGCCATTGAGATTGATAATCTTTAGTTGCCGGTTATTTACCCTTTCTTGTAAGATAGTCACCTGAGATTTAAGGTGACTAACCTTTTATACTAAATAGGTGTAAGTTTTAGTTTGTAACACCCGAATATTTTCTTTGAAGTCGACGAAGGAAGAAAAAGAAATAAAGTCCAAAGTCGGGGGAGCAAACTTGTCAAAACGCGAGAAAGTTCGGAAGAGAAGGAGAAGAAGAGGGGAGGGCAGCCCACACCCTCCCCACATCTCCAAAATTCAGCCAAAAGAAAGAAAGAAGAGAGAAAAGGGAGAAGAGAAGAAGAAAGCTTGGTTCGAGTGTGCAAAATCGTCGTGTAGCGGGTCTAGACGAAGCTCTTCTTCTTCTTGTAGTTTGTATGAGTTCTAGGACCCCTATTTTACTCGTTTTCAACTGATTTGGGGCTGGAACACATAGTAAACCCGTTTTTGTATGTGTGTGTGTTTGACCCATTTGGGTGTGATTGCGTGTGGTGCGTTTGGAGTTTGATTTTGGGCTTATGCGTGCTTGAATGGTGTTATAGTATTCATTCCTAAGGTTTAGGATGGTTGATTTGGGCTTAGAATGGGTTTGGATGAGCTTGGAGGTCGAAAATGACAGATTGGGGTCGGGATGAACTGCATTCTGCATTAGTTAGGGCTCGGCGACCGACTTAAGGCCATATGGCCGACTGGAGGGCGATTGAGGTTCAGTCGCAAGATTGAGGTTCAGTCGCAAGATTGAGGTTCAGTCACACGACTGGAGGGCCAGTCGCATGGGGAGTCATGCGACTGAGAGCCCAGTCGCATAGGTATAGGATAATTGCCGCTTGCACAATGTTTGTGATTTAATTACCACAGGTCCAGCATCAGCTTCGTGCATATTGTTCGGGGTATAGCATATGGCATTGATCCAAAATGAAAGAGGAAAGATAAGTGATGAATGTACTTACCCTAGGTACTGGAGCCAGCTCCGTGCCCAATGTTCGAGGTCTATAAAAGACCTCAGGCTCACTTACCAGCTTCATGCACAATGTTCGGGGTAATGTACATGTCATCAAAAGTAATGAACGTACGAATAAACGTAATGAACGTACAAATGAAAGTAAGGAATGTACGAATAAAAGTAAGAATTTATGAATGAATGTGAATGAAAGTAACGAATGTGAATGTTAACGATGTACGTTAAATGAACGAAAGTTAACGAATGAATGATGAAGATAATAATGATATTATCTATGTGTACGTATGATGTGTGATCGCATGTATGTAAAGAACGGTGTTGGATCTAGATTGTATAGGACTAGATCATTTTTGTATAGGCTTAGTACTTGTATCAAGTCTTGTAATTAACACTTGTAATAATCAATATATATATATATGTGCATTGAATCTATAGGTTAACCCCTTTATATATATGTGTGTTGATTTGTCTTGACAGGAGAAACAATATACTTGGATGGTTTTCTGAAATTGACCAAGTGTAAGAAACATCTACGGATGAACATTATTGTTAACCCGTAGATATATCTTACAAGACCACATCACAAGTGAAGATTCCTGCGGATGATCAAAGGACCATGAAGTGAAGACTCCTACGGAAGAAGGATTTCCTACGGAAGAACAACACTCCTACGGAAGAGCAAATCATCTACGGAAGAACAAATGTTCTGCGGACGACAAAGCTTCAGCGGAAGAACATTATACTTGTGCGATTGCAAATACCAAGAAGTCAAATAAGTCAACAACAAT
Organism: Flaveria linearis; assembly: GCA_024085815.1. NCBI lineage: Eukaryota > Viridiplantae > Streptophyta > Magnoliopsida > Asterales > Asteraceae > Flaveria > Flaveria linearis. Next base: position 62,978,266 of record CM044013.1, on the reverse strand, counting down.
CAATAACAAATTCCAAGAGATCCGGTGTTTCCTTAGCCGACTCAAACCATCTATAAATACGAGTCCTAGGTTTCACATCTCGGGGAACACAATCAATCAATATTACGGCTGTCGAGTTACATCATTGTGCAACCCTAACCGCCGTCACATCAACATCAACATTATTCGATTCACTGAATTTAATTGTTCATTGTTATTCGTTATTATTCTTTTGTAATCATTACCTTATAGTTAATGAAATACGTTTGAATAATTTTTGATTTCGCATTTATTGTGTTTCTGTGGTTGTGTTCATCATTAATCATTAAACCAATTAAACGTCAATTAGTGATAATTCCGCGATCATTAAATTGATTTATTTTAATACTGATAATTCCTGAACTGAGATCCTTGGATTCACAGGTGGTATCAGAGCTTTGGTGCTCATTGATTTAGATCAATTGATCTATCAGTATTAAAATTGTTTAATTGATTTTCAAACAATTAATTCAACAACTTGTCATTCAGCAAGCATTCTCTAATTGCTTGTTTGATTTAGATCTATATTCAAATCAATTGAATACTAGATCTGAGTTCTTGATAGATTTGTCAATTTTAACATTTAATTCATACTTTTGCATCAAACATGAGTACTTTTGGTGGAGGATCTTATCAACCGCCAAAGTTGGAAACCAAAGCTGATTTTAAATCCTGGAAGATCAAGTTTAGGAATCATGTGAACTACACAGATTCTGACTTGTGGGAGTCCATCACTCAAGGTCCTTATATTCCACCCACTCTTGGGCCGGATTATAATGACAAGAATCAGCCAATCAGCACTAAGGACTTGCCACCTGATGATGTCAAGAAGGTCAAAGTCGATATTAAAGCATACAGCTTGCTTAGTATGGCTTTGCCAGAAGAAATCTTGATCAGGTGTGAGAATTACAAGACAGCAAATTCCCTGTGGAAGATACTTCACACTCTCTGTGAAGGGAGTGATGAGATCCAAAGCATAAGGAAAGACACCCTTAGATCATAATATGAAACTTTTCATCATATTGAGGGTGAATCAATTCCTCAGCAACTCCATAGATTTATGCAACTTGTTACTGAGATGAACATCTTGGAGTTAAAATATACCACTGAGGAACTGAACAAGAAGGTGCTCCACACTTTGCCTGAAAGTTGGAAGCAAACAGTCTCCATGTTCAAGAACACCATAGATCTCAAGACAACTGGTCTAGATACATTGGTTGCTAAGGTTGAAGCACTTGAACTGGATGAACAATCAAGAAACAAGAGTGTGAGAACTCATGTCTCACCTTATCACTTCAAGGAAACCAAAAATGCTGGAAGTGCATTTATCTCTAATAATGAAGGTGATAACTCTTGTACTTTGAGTGATGATGAAGAGGAAGTAAGTTTTTATGCATCCAAACCCACTAAGAAATCATCTCAAAGTAAAAATCAAAAGGAAAAGGGAAGATCTGCAGAGAAAAGAGAGACATCAGCAACTGCAAACTCTTCTTAACATAACAAACAGTCAGAATCAATAATTGTGATATTGGATTCTGAAGAACAAAAAGCAGCCTTTGCAGCTTTTAGTTCTAGCTTTCAAGCATATCTTGGAAGTTCACTTACATCAGCAAACATCTGTCAGCAAGATTTGGAGGAACTCCCTCCTGGTGTAGTAGAAGAGATGGATCTACAATGGTAGATGGCAATGATTGCTTACAGAGCCAAGCAATATATACGAAGAAATAAAAATCTGGCAGCAGCAAGCAAAACATCGAAGATTGGTGTTGATAAGTCAAAAGTCAGATGTTTCAAGTGCAATCTCTATGGTCACTTCTCTAGAGAATGCAACCAACAATCATCTCCGCAGTATCAGCAGCAGCAGCAGCAAAATCAGCAGCAACAACAATATCAGAATCAGCAATCAACGTCTCAAAGATCTCTGCATAGACAACCTCAGCTAACATCCCCACCAGCCACAAATACATCAGCAGGACCAAGCAATTCTAAGGAGTCAGGGCTGATAATACTTCAAGATGGAACATGTGACTGGAGTATGTATGAGAAGGAAGTGTTAGAGGAGAATCAAGCATTAATGGCGCATATGGAAAACAAAGTTACTCCTATGGCCAGAGAGGAACAATCATGGAGAGCTGACAACAAGTGGTATGTTGACAGTGGTTGTTCCAGACATATGACAGGCAACTGTGGACTTCTCCATGACTTCAAACATAAACATGCCTCTTATGTGGCATTTGGTGGGGATAAGAAGGGAGGTAAAATTGTTGGTGAGGGAATGGTAACTAATGATGTTTTAACATTTGAAAAAGTAAATTACTGTGAAAATTTGCAGTATAATTTACTTAGTGTTTCCCAAATTTGTGATCAAAATTACTTAACACTATTTGATAACACTAACTGTTACATTCTTAAGCCAGGTTTTACAGTTCCAGCAGACTGGATACTTCTTAAAGCATCAAGAAAAGGCAACACATATATCTTGGATATGAACAACACAACACTCACAAATCATGAGACATGCCTGCTGTCTAAATCTTCCGAAGATGAATCTCAATTGTGGCATAGAAGGCTTGTCCATTCCAACATGAAGAACATGAATAAATTGGTGAAAAATGACTTAGTCATTGGATTACCAAAGAAAGAATTTTATTGTTCTAATCATTGTTCTTCATGTTATAAAGGAAAACAACACAGAGTGTCTCATAAATCCAAAACAATCAACACTAACACTACACCACTCAAATTGCTTCACATGGACCTCTTTGGTCCAACCAATGTGCTGAGCATTGGAAAAAGGCAATATTGTTTGGTGATAGTTGATGATTTCACTAGATTCACATGGGTCTTTTTCTTAAAACATAAGAGTGAAACATCTGAAACATTAATGGACTTTGTGATCAAGATTGAGAATCAACTTGATTTAAAAGTTAAAATTTTTAGGAGTGATAATGGAACTGAATTTGTTAATGCTGATCTGGATTCTTTTTATAGAAATAAAGGGATAGCAAGACAATTCAGTGCCCCAAGAACTCCACAACAAAATGGAATGGCTGAAAGAAGAAACAGAACACTCATAGAAGCAGCCAGAACAATGCTAGCTGACTCTCAGTTGCCCATTACCTTCTGGGTAGAAGCTGTGAATACAGCTTGCAATGTTCAAAATAGAACATTAATTGTCAAAGAACATAATAAAACACCTTATGAACTCTTATTTAAAAGAAAACCTTTTATAGGATATCTTAGAGCTTTTGGGTGTCATGTGTCTGTTTTGAATACTAAAGAACAATTGGGAAAATTTTCTGAAAAAGCCTATGATGGTTTCTTTGTTGGATATTCATCCACTTCTAAATCATATAGGGTCTATATTCCAGAACATAACATAGTTAAAGAGACTCCCAATGTTTCTTTTGATGAATCCATGTTTACTACAAATGTAAAAGGATCATCTTGGTTATTTGATATAGATGCATTAACTGAATCATTTAACACTGGTTATCTGATCAATGCAGGTGCTGCGGATACATGATATCCATTTGTGCCTCCAAGTTTGAATGAAGTGCCCCTGAGCCCCTGACAGCTGACCCACCAAGGGCACAACTTTCAACTGCACCTCAGCAAGAATCAAGTCAGCAGCATGAAGTTACATCAGTAAATGCATCCGCAGATGCATCAGTATCCGCAGATGTAAGTCCTGCCTCAGCTGCTGAACTAAGGGATAAAGAGGAGGTGTTGAATCAACAACCCATGCCTGCAACTCAACAATGTTCATCCGTGGATGGTGATGTATCTCCTACGGAAGTACAAAATGCCTCCGTAGATGTTGCAGTTACTCCTGCGGAAGAACAAAATGCTGCTTCCGTAGAACTTCCTGCGGAAGAAGACAACTCAGCAGCAACTCACACACAAGCTGATCCAAATGACCATGAGCCTTTTGATTACTTCATCGACTCAACTTCTTAGCTGACACCATCTGCTTCAATGGGTTTCTCAAACTTAGACTCCACAGTTCCAGTTGATGCTGTCTCAACAAGCAGAATTCACAAGTCTCATCCAACAGACAATATCATTGGAGACCTGAATGCACGAACTACAAGGAGCAAAGGAGGCATGGCAAACATTTGTTTGTTCACCTGCTTTTTGTCCCAAACAGTTCCTGCAAACATTACAGCTGCTCTAAAGGATAACAGTTGGATTGAGGCTATGCAAGAAGAACTACAACAATTCAGAAAACAGAAAGTGTGGACTCTTGTAGACTTGCCTACAGGTCAACATCCAATTGGAACAAGGTGGCTATTCAAAAATAAGCTGGATGACAGAGGTATCATCGTGAGAAATAAGGCTAGGCTTATTGCTCAAGGATATACTCAGGAAGAGGGGATAGACTATGATGAAGTCTTCGCACCAGTTGCTAGGATTGAAGCAATAAGGGTTTTTCTAGCTTATGCCTCCTTCAAGAAATTCACAGTCTATCAAATGGATGTGAAGTGTGCTTTCCTTTATGGGAAAATTGATGAAGAAGTCTATGTGGCTCAACCCCCTGGATTTGAAGACCCTGATTATCCGCATAGAGTATACAAGCTTGACAAAGCTTTGTATGGTCTTCATCAAGCACCCAGAAAGTGGTATGACACACTGTCATCTTTCCTACTGAAGAATGGCTACAAGAGAGGCACCATTGATTAGACACTCTTCCTCAAACATGAACATCAAGATCTTTTGGTGGTTCAAATATATGTTGATGACATAATATTTGGATCAACCAACAAGAAGCTGTGTCAAAGCTTTGAAGACTTAATGAAATCTGAATTTCAGATGAGCTCCATGGGAGAATTGACATTCTTCCTTGGCTTACAAGTTCATCAGAAACCAGATGGCATTTTCATCAATCAACAAAAGTACATTCATCAAATTTTGAAGAAGTACAATCTTGCTGATTCCACTTCATGCAAGACACCAGCCTCAACACTAGACAAGATTGTGCCTGACCCTGCTGGAAAATCAGTAGATCAAAGATTGTATAGATCAATGATCGGTTCTTTAATGTACTTAATTGCCAGTAGACCTGACATCATGTTTGCTGTTTGTGTTTGTGCCAGGTATCAATCAGACCCAAAGGAGTCCCATCTGAATGCTGTGAAGAGGATTTTCAGATATCTGAAAGGCAAACCTGCATTAGGACTTTGGTATCCCAAAGATGGAGATTTTAGCCTCTACTCCTATTCAGATAATGACTATGGAGGGTGCAACAACAACAGAAAATCCACAACTGGTGGGTGTCAGTTTCTAGGACCAAGGCTTGTTTCGTGGTAGTGCAAGAAACAAACAAATGTATCTGTATCCACAGCTGAAGCAGAGTACATAGCCGCTTCAGCAGGTTGCTCTCAAGTACTTTGGTTGCAGAACCAATTACTTGATTATGGTTACAATTTCCTTCACACACCAATTCATATTGATAATTCTGTTGCTATGTTTATAACTGCTAATCCAGTTCAACATAGTAAAACTAAACACATTGAAATTAGATACCATTTTCTGAGAGACTGCTCAGAAAAGGGTCTAATCAAGTTAGTCAAAGTAGACACAACCAATCAGCTTGCTGATTTGTTCACTAAAGCCTTTGATTCTGTTAGATTTATTTTTCTGATAGAATCTTTGGGGATGATTAACTTAGAATAAATCAACAAAAGCATATGACTGACTTTGTGCAGAGTAATAGTTAAGGATAAATTAAGTGTCTGATAGAACATCTATACATGCATTATATCAGGGAAATGATAGTAAACTATGCTTGGTTTTTAAACAAAAACTCAAACTGACTTATATCATACTGATATGTGAGTAGGTTCATCTTGAGTGGAAACAAAGCTAAGAACATGCCAAACTAAAGATTTCGGTAACTGTCTGTGGGGATTTCATTTGAGGATCAGGAAGGTATGCTCTCTCCTGCTATGATCAAATCATTTACACAAGCACACTATGTAAAATACTTTATAATCTTCTATCTTTGCAAAGTCATGTTCCCTCTGTTTTGTGTAAACAAAGACCTGGGGATATGCTCCAAGAGTATGATCTTAATTCTCCCTCTGTTTTGTGTAAACAAAGACCTGGGTTAAGTTCACCTCTGTTTTACGAAAGTAAAGACCTGGTGACTATGAAGATCATCTCTCAGCTCTAAAAAGAATCACTTGTGCTTAATTGTACATCAATTCAAAGAGCTTTAACATCAAAGCATTCATGAGATAGTAATATGTCTCAAGATAGAACTTATAACTTAATGTACATAGTCATTAAGTGTGAAAGGTAGTGATTTGCCTCACCTACGGAAGACATACTCTAATGAAAATTGACTGTCAAACTCATGATAGTTACTGATTAACAAAGTTCACAACATGATAAATAGCATGTCTAGTTGATACATTACTCATGTATGAATTTAAGTGGATCTATATACTTACAATCAAGTGTGTACTGAATCAACTATTTAACATCAGCAGAAGCCAAATCATAGTATGATCCCTTTATATATAGATGCATGCATGTAATTGTTTCAGCACGATGTTTACTTTGTCCTATTAACTGATTTTCTCTCACTTAGACTGTCATATGCCTGTCATGCCTATTCACAACTTAAATTTATGATGAATGCAACAGTTTCACATTAATCATAAATTTAGGGGGAGTAGTTCATGCATGAAAAGCAATAAAAAGCTGACAATTGATTTAATTTACTTTGAAGGAATTGGAACTTGAGCACTAACTTGAATGCAGGATACAGGACACTTGCTTTCTTGTACTTAATTGCCATGCAAATAAAGTCAACAATGTCCAACATCAAACATCAACAATTGATTCTACTCAGTAGATATCATACATTTAAAGTTTTTAAAACTTTAAGTTCCGCAGAAGTCTCAGTAATACCTCTCATCCGTAGAAGTATTATGTGATTTCTGATTCAGCAGCAAAACATATGCATTGTTTGAACTTATACATCCACAGATGTTAAGACATCCGCAGATGTTAAGGTTCCGCAGATGTTAGGACATCCACAGATGTTAAGGTTCCGCAGATGTTCTGCGGAAGAAGTAATGCACTCTAAACTTGGTATGCGGAAAGGAATAAATGGGAGTGGGCCCAACATAATTAATAAAAGAAATTAATGTGTTCGCCTATAAATAAGGTTTCTGACTCTTAGAACTCATTTTTACAGAGCACTTTTTCACTTTTAACCTAGAAACTCGCCCACTTTCCCTCTCTTTCAAACTTTCAAAAAATCCGTTCCAAGAAAACTCTATCAACATTATCCAGTAATCGATTACCGTTACTGCGAAGGTAAATCATGTCCTAAACATCAGTACGGAACTGGTTAATCGGTTATTGCCATTAAAACGATTCAACTGCATGTATGCTAACTCGATTTTCTTTACAGATGGCAAACAGATTCGCAAAAGAGCACAACGTGTGCGCGTTCTTAAATGTTGATGATCCTGCAGCTGAAGGATGTCGAGATATCATAAGATATCTTCGGCGGTCCAGGCTCTTCTACGCCTTAACGGCAGAGCCTGTGATACATCAAGCACACATAATCGACTTTTGGAACTCAGCATGAGTTGAACAACAAGGTGATGAGGAAGTGATTGCTGCTGAGATTCTGAATGAGCGTCTTCGAATCACTGAAAGCACCATACGAAGATGTCTGGAACTGGGTGATAGAGAGATAGGGCACCCCGATGTATTCGAGAATGAATACATTGAGAAGGTATTCAACCTGATGGGGTACGATGGTGATTACGAGAAAGGGGAGATCAAAAAGGGTAGGTTGTGCAAACCGTACAGATTCTTATGCCATACCTACCTAAAGTGCATGTCAAACAGGAAGTCGGGGCTTGATAGATTTTCTCGACACATATCATCTGGAATTATTGGGATCTTCGAGGGTAGAATCTATAACTACTCCAAGTACATCTTCAATTGTTTAAGTGAACAAGTAAAACTTCAGAGGAATGATAAGATGTACATGTTCCCAAGATTTATACAGCTTGTGATCAACTCAGAACTTCCAAGGTTGGACAGAGTTGGCGATGTGTTTGTTCAAGCACACTTGAGCAAATCTGTGCTGAATAAGCTTAGTGGGAAGTACCAGGGTGAGGACATGCCAATGTTCGCACATGTATTGGATGCCCAAGCAGACCTGCCACAAGAGTTGGCTTGGACAGATGAATCAGAGTCATCTGCTGATTCTGCACAAGCATCACATTCACCACTCCAAACACCACCACACCAACACCACTCACCTATCCAAACTCAACCACTCCATCATCAATCACCTATCCAAACTCCACCACTCCATCATCAATCACCTATCCAAACTCCACCACTCCATCATCAATCACCTATCCAAACACCCTCTCATCAATCACAATCACCAGCAAGCATCAACACCCAACCGATATCCCCAATTCACCACCATGAATCACCTCTGCTGATATCCTCATCTTCCACCAAAAACACTCAGCCAATATCTCCCGACCAACAACAATCACCATCACAGTCTCATTCATTTTCACATCACACACAACCTTTCTCTCCACTAAACATTTAATCCCCTGTACTAACACCACCAGAATCACCAAAACATGCATCACCAGAAAGTGCTAGCACTGAACCTTGTGAGATAACTGAGTCTGTACACTCTGTACACTCAGGAGACACTGAGATATTATCTCAAGCTAGCACTGTTCCTTTCTTACCCACACACACTGAAGAACAAGTGTCATCAGCACATACTGAGCCCATAACTTCATTGAAAGATGATCAAACTGCTGATGAGCTCGGGGAAGTACAAGGTTCTGCTGAGGATGTCATTGCATACCATGAAGATGACTTAAGTGACAAAGACATTCCTGTCAGCAAAAGCTTTTTGGTTGCTGAGTACAACAAGTTAGTACTCAAATCAAATAAGCGAAAACAAAGGATACAAGAGCTGAAAGGTATAATTCAAGAGAAAGATGAAGAGTTAATGAAGAGAGATGCAAGGCTGAAAAGGCTGAGAGAGGATGCTCTAAGCAACAATGAAGTGATTGATGCATTCTTGAAAAGAGAACAAGAGTTGGAGGCATCTTTAAAAACTGAGCAAAATGATAAAGCTAAACTGATCAAACAGAAAGATGTAGAAATAGAAGAGCTGAAAAAGAAGATATCTGCTCTAAAAACAAAAGAGGCCCCAAATGTTGATCAATCAAAACAGTCAGCTGAAGCCTCTAAGCAACTGATTTCATACTCCCGGAAAAGAAAATACTTTGGAGCAATCAGAAAGAAACCAGAAGATGAAAGCTCACCAAAAAGACAAAAACTTCCATCCCCTGCACCTACACCTTCAGTAGATGTGTCTACTGTGAAGGTATCATCCGGAGATGATGATGATAGTGAGAAAGAGTGGGAGGAGCTGACAAGAATGGAGTCCCCCACTGGTGAAAAGGGAGGAAAGGTCGATGATCTTCTAACAACAGCAGACATCATGGAAGAGAGGCCTGATTCTAGCATGTTTATGACCCTCATCAACCATGGTTTTCCATATGACATGGTTGAGAGGATGAACACATCTGGAATGAAGAATGCACTGAAAGAGTTTGAGTTTGCAAGGTTCATAATCCCAAACTGTGATTATGAAGCCTTTACTGTATTTCAGTCATTGGAGAAGATTAAAAAGGATCTAGGCCACTGTGACACAGCCAAACTTACCAAGTACAATATGACTTGCTGGTTACAGGGCCACAACTACAAACCGCATGAGCTTAAAGGCAGAACCACTGCTCCACATCCAAAAGAACAACAAAGTAAACTTGCTGCTGATCCAATAACAGTTGAACCAAAAGATCAGCACAAGGAAAAAGAAACACTGATCAGAGAGCCAAGGGCAGTGATCCCCGGAAAAGTATGGCCTCTGGGAACAACTGTTCGAGAGATTACAGAGAAGAAATCAACTCTCATAGAGCTGTATGATCATATCATAACTCCCAGTTCTATGGAAGAACACAGGATTATGGCCTGGAAATATGATCCAGACTGGGATTGTGCAGTAATAAAGAGGACATCTGGAAGGATTCAATACTTCCATGATGTGGAAGTTCTGCTTAGCCTTCCGGAGCAAGATATCAGGGATTTGCAAAGCATCCCAATATCTAACTATCCAATCCATCTCAGGGGGAGAGACTTCTCTGGAGCTGTAAATGGTATGAAGACCAGATTCATTGATGATGTGCTGACACAAGCAAAGAAAGATGATAAGGAGCACAATAGAATCAAACTAAGTAAGAAAAGAAGAACAGCTAAATTCTCATCCCTTGTAGATGAAGACATGCTAAAGAGAGTTGGATGTGATAAAAACTCAGATACCATCAAAGGCATAAAAGGAAATCAATTCACTTATCCTATCACAGAATGGGGATATGTTGAAAAGACTAAAGAGATGGTATTGCTGAGAAATGTTGATGGGAAGAAGGCTGATAAGATCAGGATCTTTGATCCAATAGAGATAAAGATGTTGCATCCTAGCTACACATCATACCTTCACGACAAATTCTTCCCAAAGCTAACAGATGAAAAAGCTCAGAATGATCTCTGCCTGTACGTGCACATGATACAAGTTATAGATAAACTACATGCTAAGGCACACAAGAGAAGGAAGCATGAGGCTGGGCTACTAAAAGGCACAACAATAGCTGAAGTGTCTGAGCTCAGAATCTCAGAAGAAGATGAATTAGAAATTGTACATAATGATAGTGTAGTGGAAACACTCACTACGGAAGAAGATGTTTTGGGACTGAGTTATGACACGTTGAAGAAGATCAGCAGGATAAAGATCAAGTACAAGTACGATGATCAGAAGACTGCTGTATCTTACTTCTACAATAAAATGATAGCAAGAGTCAAGGAGCTTGCAGTTTTGAAGGACTGATTACAAGGAGCTAAGCCTAAGGGGGAGTATTGTTGGATCTAGATTGTATAGGACTAGATCATTTTTGTATAGGCTTAGTACTTGTATCAAGTCTTGTAATTAACACTTGTAATAATCAATATATATATATATGCATTGAATCTATAGGTTAGCCCCTTTATATATGTGTGTGTTGATTTGTCTTGACAGGAGAAACAATATACTTGGATGGTTTCCTGAAATTGACCAAGTGTAAGAAACATCTACGGATGAACATTATTGTTAATCCGTAGATATATCTTACAAGACCACATCATAAGTGAAGATTCCTGCGGATGATCAAAGGACCATGAAGTAAAGACTCCTATGGAAGAAGGATTTCCTACGGAAGAACAACACTCCTACGGAAGAGCAAATCATCTACGGAAGAACAAATGTTCTACGGATGACAAAGCTTCAGCGGAAGAACATTATACTTGTGCGATTGCAAATACCAAGAAGTCAAACAAGTCAACAACAATCAATAACAAATCCCAAGAGATCCGGTGTTTCCTTAGCCGACTCAAACCATCTATAAATACGAGTCCTAGGTTTCACATCTCGGGGAACACAATCAATCAATATTACGGCTGTCGAGTTACATCATTGTGCAACCCTAACCACCGTCACATCAACATCAACATTATTCGATTCACTGAATTTAATTGTTCATTGTTATTCGTTATTATTCTTTTGTAATCATTACCTTATAGTTAATGAAATACGTTTAAATAATTATTGATTTCGCATTTATTGTGTTTCTGTTGTTGTGTTCATCATTAATCATTAAACCAATTAAACGTCAATTAGTGATAATTCCGCGATCATTAAATTGATTTATTTTAATACTGATAATTCCTGAACTGAGATCCTTGGATTCACAAACGGTTTTGACGAAAGAAAAGTATGTTTTATTATAAAACTAGAACTCACTCAGCATGCTGACTTTTTATGTGTTTCCAGTTGGCAGGTAACGTTACTGAGGATGGCACGGGGCGGCTACTCAGCTCTTTTTGGATAGCATTCTTTTGTTTAACGCTTTTGCATTGTAATGCGAACAAACTATGTTTTGTAATGAATGTTGTATTAGTTTGCAAAAGTATTTATTAAAGGAAATGAAGCGATTGATTTAAAAGTTTCCGCTGCATGTTTTATTTATGTTAATGCAATCATACGTTTTATGTGCGACGATTGACCAGCTGTAAGCGTCCTAGGAACTGGGCCTTACAAGTTGATATCAGAGCTAAAGTTTAAGTGAAACGGGTAAATTTTCAAAATAAACCTAATCTTAAACTGAAAATGGGACGGAAAGGGAAGGATGCCGTCTGAGTAGCTGCGTATCATCAGGTATTTTTTTAATGTTAACTGTTATTATGTGCGCATGTTATGTGGTTTATGTGTCGCTGGTAGATTTAGATACTAATGTAGTCAGGACAGGTAATGCTCGGGGTACGAAGAGTAAAGTAAGTGGCTAATCACAACTGGCCACTGTAATTAGGGACTTACTATACTCGACATAAACTGAGTTGTTCCCTTGAATGACCGTGTTGGTGTTTGAATCTTTCAGTGTGTGATAGAGGATGGCTGGTGGTAGATCATCTAAAGCCTCGCGTGGTGGGCTTGTTGCTGCATCGCGGCCCAAAAGAGGCATGCCTAGAGTCGAAAAGGTGGTTCCTGAAGAACCCGAGACCCCTCATCCAGAGGGTGTAAATGAGAGCGCGAATCTGAGAGCCTCGGTAAAGGAGGCTGTAGTGGAGGTTCATCAAGTCATGTAGACGATCTTACCGTCTGTGGTGACTGAAGTGATAAAGGTTGTGCGGGAAGGAGAACGGAAAGAGAGGAATCGGTCCTCGGGAGGACGGGAGCAACCGGAGCCTGAAACGGTTCTTTTGATGATGAAGAAGACGAGGAAGAAGAGCCTGCGCCGGAGGCGGCACGAGGCCGTAACTACGAGACATTTCAAAGGTGCAAGCCCCCTACTTTTGATGGTAATGGCACTGCTGCTGCTGCTCATCGGTGGATGAGAGAAATGGAAGCTGTTTTGAACACCAGCGAGTGCCGGGAAGATCAGAAAGTGAAGTTTGCTGCCCATTCTTTTGTGGACTCGGCTTTATGCTGGTGGGAAAACATAGTCCAAGCCGAGGGTAGTAGGGCTATTGGGAGGATGAGATGGTCGGAGCTGAAGAAGTTGGTTATTGAGGAGTTCTGTCCTCATCGGGAAATAGACAAGGTTGAGAGGGAGTTCCTGCAGCTGGAGGCGGGAACCATGACACACCAATAGTACACCACAAAGTACAACGAGATGGCACGTCTGGTGCTGGATCAGGTGAAGCCTCTGTCACGGAAGATTAAGAGATAAATTTAGGGTTTGCCAGCGGATATTCGCAGGCAAATGATCGCTGCCCGACCGAGCACGTTTAGGTCGGCGATGGACTTGGCAGGGAGGTTATATGATGAGAGGGCAGTAGTGGTGGTGGCTGAAGGTAGTAAGAAGGGTGGTGGTGATCAAAACTGGAATGGGAAGAGGTTTGGTCGGGGTGAGGCCTCGACGGGTAATAAGAAGGCACAGGTGGATGATCGTCGTGTAGCCGCACTAGGTACGGGATCAAGAAAGTGTGGCAAATGTGGGAAGGAGCATAGTGGCGAGTGTAGATGGGGGTTGAACGTTTGTTTTAAGTGTGGGAAGCCTGGTCATATGGCTAGAGATTGCAGGGGTATGAGGTGCTTCAACTGTGGGGAAAGTGGTAATATGAGTAAAGACTGTAAGAAGCCGAGAGCCGAGGGTTCCGGGGTGAAGAAGACGGGGATTGAAGGACCGAGGGCGAGCGCCAGGGCATTCACCATGACACAAGAGGAAGCTAGGACGAACCCTGATATTGTGTCCGGTACGTTTCTAGTGAACCAAACTTTAGCTTCTGTGATATTTGATTCGGGTGCCAGTAAAAGTTTTATTTCTGCTGCTTTCTGTACTAAGCTGCCGGTTAGTAGTAGACGTGTTGAGGCGCCCTTCGATGTAGAAACTACTATAGGTAAGTCTACTAGGATTTCTGAGATGATAGAGGATTGTGATGTGGAACTAGAAGGCCATAAGTTTCCTGTTAGACCGTTCGTGATGACCTTAGGTGGTTTCGATTTGGTTCTTGGGATGGATTGGTTAGCGGACTTCGAGGCAAACATTGTGTGTCGCAAGAAGATGATTCGTCTAATAGCGCCTGACGGAAGTTCGGTAACCGTTTATGGGGATCGGGTCACGACGATCCCGAAAGTGATCTCGATGGCGGTGGTGGGAAAGTGTACAAGGCGTGGATGTAGCGCCTACTTGTGTTATGTAAAGGATGTGGAAACGCTAACACCACAACTATCCGATGTTCCGGTTGTGTGTGACTTTCCAGATGTGTTCCCAGAAGACTTATCAGGAGTGCCACCTGACCGAGAGATCGAGTTCCAGATTGATCTGATATCGGGTGCCCAACCTGTTACCAAGGCACCGTATCGGTTAGCTTCGATGGAGATGAAAGAGTAGATGGAGTAGTTGCAAGAGCTGCTTGATAAGGGGTTCATTAAACCGAGTATCTCTCCTTGGGGTGCTCCAGTCTTATTCGTAAAGAAGAAAGATGGTAGTATGAGGATGTGTATAGACTACCGTGAGCTGAACAAGTTGACGGTGAAGAATCGATATCCGTTACTGAGGATTGATGATTTGTTTGATCAGTTTCAGGGTGCCAGTTGGTTTTCAAGGATAGATCTTCGATCGGGCTACCATCAACTAAAGGTGAAAGAGCAGGATATTCCTAAAACAGCTTTTCGCACGCGTTATGGTCATTATGAGTTCCTTATTATGTCTTTGGTTTGACCAACGCGCCAGCTGCTTTTATGGACTTGATGAATCGAGTGTGTCGGCCAATGTTAGATAAATCATTGATTGTGTTTATTGATGATATCCTGATTTATTCAAAGAGCGAGATAGAGCATGCCGGTCACATTCGAGAGGTGTTGGAGACGTTGAGAAGGGAGAAGTTGTATGCCAAGTTCTCCAAGTGCGCGTTCGGGTTGCGCGAGGTTCAATTCTTGGGTCACGTGGTGAATCCAGAGGGGATTATGGTTGATTCGGAAAAGGTGGAAGCGTGATGCAATGGAAGTCTCCAAAGACGCCATCCGAGATCCGTAGTTTCTTGGGTTTGGCGGGCTATTACAAAAGATTTATTCAAGACTTCTCTAAGACCGCTTCTCCACTAACCAAGTTGACCCGGAAAGATGTAAGGTTTGTGTGGAGTCAAGCTCAGGAGCAGGCATTTGAAGAATTGAAGGCAAGGTTGACCCAAGCTCCTGTATTGTCATTACCCGATGGAAGTGAAGATCTGGTGGTTTATTCTGATGCTTCCTACTCGGGATTGGGGTGCGTGTTAATGCAGAGAGGGAAGGTTATAGCCTATGCATCCCGACAGTTGAAGGTTCATAAGGTTAACTATCCTACTCATGACTTGGAGCTAGCAGCTGTGGTCTTTGCACTAAAAATTTGGAGGCACTATCTCTACGGGACCAAGTGCGCTATTTTCACTCACCACAAGAGCTTGAAGTACTTCTTCGAGCAGAAGGACTTGAACATGAGGCAGAGAAGATGGTTGGAGCTCATAAAGGATTACGATTACGAGATCCATTATCATCCGGGCAAGGCCAACGTAGTGGCGGACGCCCTTAGCCGAAAGGAGAGACCCGAGCCGATTCGGGTGAAAACGTACCAGTTGATTATGACCTCTGATGTGATGGAGCAAGTCAAGGAGTTTCAAGATGAGGCATTAAAGGAAGATCATCTTAACTCTAAAAGGATGAGAGGTCTAGTCACGGAATTGGGTGAAAACACACTTGGTGTTAAAACCCGATTCGGGCGGATGTGGATTCCTCAATTTGGGGATCTACGAGTGAAGATTATGGATGAAGCTCACAAGACTCGGTACTCTATTCATCCCGGTGCTACAAAAATGTACCAAGACATGAAGAAGGATTATTGGTGGCGGGGTATGAAGCGTGACGTGGTGGAGTATGTGAGTAAGTGCCTTACTTGCTTGCAAGTGAATGCCGAGCATCAAAAGCCATATAGGAAGATCCAACCTTTGGATATACCGGAATGGAAGTGGGAGCACATCACCATGGATTTCATTATGAAGCTGCCACGTACTCCGAAAGGGTATGATGCTATATGGGTGATTGTTGACCGCTTGACGAAGAGAGCCCACTTCCTACCGATTCACGAGACATATTCATCCGAGAGGTTGGCTGGTCTATTCATCAAGGAAATTGTAACTCGTCATGGTGTGCCGGCGTCTATTATGTCTGATCGTGACACCCGGTTTACATCCAAATTCTAGAAGAAATTCCACGACGCCATGGGGATGAGGTTACATATTAGCACGGCTTATCATCCCCAGACTGATGGTCAGTCAGAAAGGACCATTCAGACATTGGAGGACATGCTTCGGGCATGTGTGATTGATTTTGGGGGAAGTTGGGATGACCATTTACCGTTAGCTGAATTCTCATACAACAACAGCTATCATGCCAGCATTGGCATGCCACCCTATAAGATACTATACGGTAGGAGATGCAGAACACCCGTTTGTTGGGGTGATATTGGTCATAAAGAGTTAGGGAGCATCGAGGTGATCGAGGCTACGACTGAAAAGCTTGAAAGGATCAAGGCCTTCATGAAGGCAGCCAAAGATAGACAGAAGTTGTATGCTGATAAACGACTCAGGCCGATTGAGTTCCAGGTGGGTGACTGGGTTATGTTGAAGGTCTCACCTTGGAAGGGTATCATTCGGTTTAGAAAGCGGGGCAAGTTGAGCCCGAGGTATATAGGCCCTTTCCAAATCATTGCTTGAGTAGGAGAGGTGGCCTATAGATTGGAGTCACCAGATGAGTTAAGTGGAATTCACCCGACATTCCACGTATCTTATCTAAGGAAGTGTTTGACAGATGAAGATATGATTGTTCCACTGGAGGACATCGAAGTAGACGAACGACTCAATTATGTGGAGCAACCAGTGGCAATCATAGATTGAAAAGAGAAGAGGCTGAGAAATAAGATGGTTCCCCTTGTGCGTGTACAGTGGAAGCACAGGAAGGGATCCGAGTCAACGTGGGTGACCGAAGAAGAAATGAGACAACATTACCCACGTTTGTTCGAGGAATAACAGGTTTCAGGGACGAAACCTATATAAGGGGGTGGACTACCCGGATATTTTCTTTGAAGCCGATGAAGGAAGAAAAAGAAATAAAGTCCAAAGTCGAGGGACCAAACTTGTCAAAATGCGAGAAAGTTCGAAAAAGAAGGAGAATAAGAGGGGAGGGCAGCCCACACCCTCCCCACATCTCCAAAATTCAGCCAAAAGAAAGAAAGAAGAGAGAAAAGGGAGAAGAGAAGAAGAAAGCTTGGTTCGAGTATGTAAAATCGTCGTGTAGCGGGTCTAGACGAAGCTCTTCTTCTTCTTGTAGTTTGTATGAGTTCTAGGACCCCTATTTTACTCGTTTTCAACTGATTTGGGGCTAGAACACATAGTAAACCCGTTTTTGTATGAAGTGTCAATGGCCTGGGTTGTTATGGTTGAGGTCTTAAAGATGTAATCACTTACAGAAGCGATAGTCTCTTCCATATGGACCTTCTAAACAAATTTAGAGAGATTCACCTCAGTTATGGGTGGATGATGTGGGCTAGACATCGGTGAGTCAGGAGCTTTTATCTCTCCTTAAGTAGGGGTGGAGAAAAGAGACTCATGGTACTCGTTGAATCCCATGTTTTCGTCATAATAGAATTTGAGGTTAGGAATTGGTTGGTTAAGATCAAAAGCCTAGGGATGGTAGCTTTCCCCTGAAGGCTGTTCACTAGAGTTTTCAGATTGTAAGTGAAGGCATAAGACTGTGGGGGTTGTGAGCTAATTAGGCTGAGCATGAGTAACCTAACACTAATCAATAAAGTGATGAGAGTGGTTTGCTACTTATGAGAAATGGTAGCTCTAGTGTCTATTTTCTCCTATATTGGTAAGGATATGGGGCCTCCCTAACCTGAGTAGCTTGTGTATGGGTAAGGATATGGGCTATTAAAACCACACAAGAGGAAGTTGTTTTCACTCTTAAAAACCATATAATACGACATCCAACTGGAGAAAGATTAGAGGCAGACAAAACGAAAGATGTCATAGCGGGACATCCTCGGATAAAGTTTCACTTTTTAAACGTCATTTTAAATGTTTTCCACCTTTAAAGCATCTTTTTTAGGGGTAATTCATTTTTCAAACACTCATGTAATAAGTTAGAGGTACATAACCTACACCTAAAGTAGTTGCTTACTACGAAGCTCAAAATTCAAGTTCTAAAATGCATGAAAAAATTAAGGGTTAAAAGCATATTTCCCCCTCTAAAAATTTTTAATGGCATATATACACAAGCAAAAAATTTAAATGCATATATCCCCTTACAAAACCTCGTAATTGACAAATTTACCTATTTTCATTAAAAGTAGCTTATGTAATGACTAATTTGCCCTTATTTTTACTAAAACTTCATAATTGACAAATTTCCTCTTATAAACCTTATAATTGACAAATAAATTAAAAGCATATTTCCCTCCTCTAAAACTTTTTAATAACACTAGAACGGTGCCCGCGCAATGCGGCGGGGCGACATTTTACATGCGACATGTGTTTTTAATATTTTATTATTCTTGTAGTGGTTTTACAAAAGTTTAATATGTTTTCAAGCTAAAATTTAAAACACTAAATAAATTCGTTCTGCATAACTACTTGTACATTTACACATTAACTTATTGTACCTCATAAAATACGGATCGGTTAAATAAAAAGTTTACACCAAAACATTAAAAAAAACATAGGTTACAGTTATACTCTCAAAAGTTTTTTAAACGTGATATTTTAAAATATATATCTGAAATATTAAAACAAATTCAGTTTTCTTGGTTTATGAGGTATATAATGTAAAATTTTATATAAATATTAGAAAGTGTAAGGTTATTATATAACTAATTGTAAGGGGTGATATGTAAATAATGTTATAAATACTATTTTACCCTAAAAAATAGTTGTAATTTATGCATTAAATAAAGTAAACAAACAAACAAACAAACCCAGTATATCCCACTCAATGAGCAGGGTCTGGGGAGGGTAATTGTTCTTAATTTTATGGTATCTTAAAATGTCATCTCATATGCTTTATATATAGTATAGATATATACTCATTTTGTTTAAATGTTTATTAATTTTTTTAAAAGGGTAATATATCATAATAATAAATTGGGTATATATGCAATTAAAGTTTTTACTTAGGTATATATACATTTATAAGAGCATTCACAGTCTATTCCTTATCTTTATCCATATAATTACACTAAAAATCACTATTTCTTCTCTCTCCTTTCAATTAAATAATATATTTTTATACCTTTTTCATTACCTTTTCTCTCTCCTTCACTCACAACCACTTTCAAAAATATTAAAAAATTTATAAGGATTGTACAGTGATTCTTCAAATATACCAATCCACAATAACATTTTCTCTCTCCTTCACTCACAACCACTCAAAATCATTCCATATAATATACCAAACACACTCACATGATTATAGGGCACGGGTTGTGAATGCTCTAAGGATGTTTACAAACTTATATGAAAATTATTGACTTATTGACTTTTTTCAATAAATTAATAAGTTAGTATAGAATGACTTATTAATTTATTCTTTTATAATAATCACACTACCAAACATTAAAAATTTAAAAATTAATAAAAATAAGCAATCCCACGTATCCACGAAAACCTTGCTTTAAACAAAACCTCAAAAACAAGAACCAAAACACCAGTTTCCCCTAGACACGCGACCCACAAAAACTCTGTATACATCTCACATATTCACCCCTAAATGGCCGGAAATCATGTAACCGGTGATGGTCTATCGATGAATCTTGCTGGAATGTCAAAGAATCAACTCTACGATATCATGTCCCAGATGAAGGTACACACAAATCGCTCTTTATCAAGGGTTTTCTTGCATAAAAGTATGTTGTATTTGACAAATTTAGACTATATAGCACTTAAGTGGCCTCAATTTGGGGCCAGTGAGTTGTTTGATAGCTTATT
The DNA here is from genome assembly GCA_024085815.1 of Flaveria linearis. Taxonomy (NCBI): domain Eukaryota; kingdom Viridiplantae; phylum Streptophyta; class Magnoliopsida; order Asterales; family Asteraceae; genus Flaveria; species Flaveria linearis. The sequence continues at coordinate 62,958,130 of CM044013.1, read as the reverse complement.
TGTTTGATTTAGGGTTAACTCAGTGTGGTTGATGTACCTGTGTTGTTGTATTATGCAGACATTGATAGAACAGAACCAGGACCAAGCGAGGCAAATCTTGATTCAAAACCCTCCACTCACCAAAGCTCTCTTTCAGGTTTTGAACTATACTATCTAGGGCTATGGTTGTGCTTGGACTTGTGGATAAACTGATTATATTGTTACTTGAATCTTTTGAATGTTTGGGCGAATGAGTGATAGTGATTTTATCGTTGTTTGTTCGATTTGTTTGTGTGGCCTATTGACTTAAGCCTATGTTTAAATGTCCAATACAGTTAAAAATATTCCCTTTATTTGAATCTCATTCAGTTTCTTGTTTTGTATAGCTGCTATTGTAAATAGGGTTAAGAGTTCATTCTTTTCAGTTTTAGCCTTTTGTCCCTTTTCTTAACTAAGAGGAAAGCTAATACATTGAAATGAGACACAACATGGTTGATGCTAAACTAAATCAGTGATTAGTTGGCATCAACCAATTTGAGGACCCATTATTGAAGAATGGCTTCTGGGAATTATCAACAATAGTGAAAGGTGTGGCGTGCAGTGAATTAAGAGAAGGATTGTTGAAGAAGATACATTTCATACATCCGTTTATTTTAGCGAGGACCACATGATGCACTGCATGCCTCTAGAATTTACAGCGTTCCTTTCTTGTTGTAATATTACTCTCTGTTTAAACTCATAACAATTCCTCTTCGGCTCTTCCTTTAGGAAGATCCTTGACCCAAGGATTAAAGGTTGGATGAAGGTCCATGATGGTTTCAGGTGGCTTCTTCCATTGGAACCTGCTACTGTTTTATGAGTCATTCTTAGCCTTGTTCTTTTGCTTCACAGTACAGAGAGAATATTTGTTGAAGAAAGAACTGATCCGTGATGAAAAGTGGGATATATAGCAACATTTGCGGGTAGTTTCAATGTGTAAGCGACTTGACCCACTTTAGCAAGAATAAGATAAGGGCCTTGGTACTTAGCTGAAAGTTTCTAGTTAGACTTCCACTTTAAGTAAACCCATTCACCAATTTCAAAAACTCTATCATATCTATGATTATCAACAATTGCAGCATTAATGTTACTCTTATTTCTTGTCTTATAGGCACCATTTTACTTGCCCTCACATGGACATGTGCACAACTTCAAAGATTTGTTTGTTCAGATTACTTTATAGATGGAAACGGAAAACTTGATGGTGTTAATCTTGATAATAAAAGGGTCTAGAATGGGTGAGCTGAAATGGTTTGCATGTGAAAGTTGGTGTCATTAGTTGAGTCAAAAAGGTAGGAGATAGTTCTTAGTATTAGTTTATTAATTGTTTGGTTGAGTTTGCTTAGACTATGAGTGAATTTGTATATTTATTTGATTATTTAATAGTGCTTGAGTTGGGTTAGGATTAGTTTGAGTCTAGTATAAATATAGGTTTTGTACAGTTTTATTTGTCAAATTCAGTATAAGAAAATAATTAAAGTATGTGACTAAATCTATGTGCTTACATATATTTTTGGTCTAACAGGTTGGGTGTTGGCTCAAAACTAGTTTTCTGACCATCTTTTTGGATCTTGTAAATAATAAATATGATTGCAAAACTAGTTCTAAAAACTGATCCTCAAAATGTTTGTCCTATTCCTTTTATGCCTAATTTCTTAAAGTTCACCTGTTTGATCTGTAATAAAATTTTCCCCGAATTTCTGTTTTTGTCTAAATAAGTTGAAATTTATCTTTCTATATTATTTCCTCCATTTTCTTCTCCATTTGATGGGTTCTACCCATTTATCCTCACCAAAGGAAAATGGAATCCACAAAATGTAAATTAGATAGTGGACCCTAAAATTTTAAAGGTAAGTTTAAAATTGATCTCCAATCACTGTTAAATAATTTTGGGACAACACAGAAAGGGCACACATTCATTTAATTTGGGCTGATTGAATTGTATTTGTGCTCTTTAATCCTTAGCAATCACATGTTAAAATTACTCTACCATCAGGTTTCAGTTCAAAATTGTTCTTTTAATTCTTCCTTTGTTCCTTTTCTTCCTTTATTCTATCAGGCACAAATAATGCTCGGAATGCTGCAGCCACCTCAAGAGGCATGCTTACTGATTACTCTTGATACAACTTTATCTTATTTTAAAGGTGGCAAATTTGGGTCAAAGCTGGTATTTTTTGTACAAGTCAAAGTGGGCCACGTTAACTTAAACTCTTTTTCCCAATAATTGATTGAACGAGGCTTTATGCGTTAGAAGTTCATTTTCGGAGTTTAAGTTTGTCATCTTTGCAGTGAAGTTTTGCTGCAGAAATTTCATTTTGCCTTTACAAACATTCTAATAGTGTTTATGAAAAGATAATGACTGCAACAAACAGAACGTGTTTAATAGTGTTTTCATGGAAATGGGTTGTTCTCACATGATCCAAGTCTCTCAATCTCTCTCTCTCTATATATATATATGTGTGTGTGTGTGTATGTTATATACATGTGTGTGTATATGTAGTATGTACACACGTGTGTTTGGTTAATTATTTTGAGAACTGATGTTGTAACAATAGTTTAGATACCTAAAGTTCAAACGGATGGACCTCAACATCCTCAGCAAGCAACAGCACCAGCTCAGCAGCTAAATGCTCAAAACACTCCATTGCCAGTTCAAAGTAGTTTGAGGGACCAAACAAGTGCACCAGTGCCATCTTCATCTATATCTCCTTCAAATCCCCCTTTGCCATCACATCCTTTACAACCAATACAACATAGCAGAAGTCATATCAATGCGCAGTCAACACCACCGATACCATCAGCACAATCCTCAAACTTGGCGGCTCTTCCCCCTCACTATTCCACCCAGCCACCGCCATCTGTTATTCAACCCACAATACCACCTGCATCCACCCCGTTGCAGCAGCCTTTACATATAAGTAGCACACCTCATCTGCCGCTTCAACCACCACTACCCCTACAACCGAGACCACCTTCTATGCCAACTTTCCCTCATCAAAATTATCCTCCTATGGGACCCAATGCAGGTTTTCAGCATCAGGGCGCACAGCAAATGCATCATTCACAACCCATGTTCCATGTAAGATTCAAGTAACAATTGTGGGTGTTTAGTTTTAATTTCTTATGTCGTGTTGTTCCTTGGGTATATGGAAATCAGAGAAGAAGTGGAATGGTCCATTCCATTGGAATGAAAAAAAATTGCTTTTTGTCATTTTATAATGAATTGAATGAAAAATGACAATGTAATCCATTTTAATTATTTTTATCTAACCTTTACTAACATAAGTCTCTTAGTATATTAAAACTTCTATCATAATATCATTTTATTTAGAGAAATAACTAGAAGATATATCTTTTAGATGTTGATATGTGGTTTAACCAATCAAATTTTTAACAGTTCAGACAGTCCTTCCATTTTTGGGCAGTGGTTATATAACTTCTTTTGACTTGTTCAAAAGGTCACAATGACCTGTTCAATAGTTCATGGCATTTTCAACAAGTTTTAAAAAGTAAAGGAATTTAACCATTACAAAAGAGGAATATATTTAATTTGACATATAATTGTGTTAGTATCGATAAAAACAACTAACTTTAGAAAATTAGCGGTTAACTCCCTTGTAAGTTTTATTGGCAGTGGTCAGCTCCCTTTAACTTATTTAGAGAAGGTCATTTTGACATGTTCAACCATTCAAAAATGACATTTTGAACAAGCATTATGAAACTTGATTGATAAAATGGTGAAAAATTTTTCCAACATTAATGTGCCCTTTTGTTATTGAAATTGAATTATTTCTTTTATAATATTTTATTACCCGTTCATTCCATTCACAGCAAAACAAACAATCAGAACCTAGGTTTGTGTAACTATTGCATTTATTTATTTTTTATTTGTTTTTATAATGTTATAGTCAGGTGCAAGGCCACCCACTAGTATGGCCCCTTCTTTTTCTCAAGGACAGCCACCACTCCCAAATCAGCAGCTGCCTCAAACACTGTACCAGGTATTAGTTACTCTAAATCTGTATTTGGAGTCATGATCCTTAAAATAGGCATGCATAAGGAACCATCTTGGTTACTTTTTTGCCTTCGAACTTTCTATGCTTTGAAATACTCTCTTGCAGCCTAATTATGTCTCCAAAAGAATATGCTCATATTGGTATACTCCAAACCATATATATCAAAAGTGAAAATACTTTTTAATACAATTATGGTTCAGTGATAACCATCACAAGATCCCCTAGTGGTAAGGTGTCTAAAAGGTCTCGTAGGGTTCAAACCTTCCCTGGGTTGGATAGCCACCACTGTTAAAAAAATTATGGTTTAGTGACATTTTAACAAATATTTACAACTAGTAATATATCATCCAAAGTGTTGCACAGTTTATTGAAAATATTCTGTTTTTGAAGAGTGGAAGCTTCTCTCAGCTTTTGAGGACAAAAAATGTTTCCATAGACACAGGTTTAAAAAAAAAATACAACCATCTTCGGCTTTAAATGGATACCCATATAGGGGGGTGTTCAAATAAGAATTAAATTTTGCCTTAGATTTTAGCCACTTCAAAACCGGCTCAAATGAACTCTGATTAAACTCATTACAAAGGCATTGGAATCGACTCGTTCTACATCTTGGATCTATTAGTGGCGATAAACCATTTCCCGTAACGGCCTAACTATAAATCGGATTTCAATTATCTGATGAAGACGGTACAAATTCAAAAAGACACTACAAATTAAAAAAAAAAAACCATTGTACAAATTCAATATGGCAACACAAATTTTAGGCGATTTTGGAAAAGACAGTATAATTGTAAAAAACACAGTACTTTCTTGGCCTCTACCCTCTAGGTAAAAATTAGTTTTTAGGATAATCCGCCATACATACATGTATAAATAATTTCTTTGAAATACTACCTCCCACATAGTATATTATTTTCCTGTAGAAAAATAAATTTATTATTTGGAAGATGTAGGAACACATGTTTCATATGGATTTGCAATTGAAGTTTATTTAGGAAAGTCCTTGTTCATTAGGAAAATTTGTTTCCCTTATGCTAAGGACCCAAAAAATGATTTACACAAATATTAAAACAGATTGTTTCGGTAATGTTTCAAAATTCAAAGAAAACATTTTTTGGTTCTCTTTTCTATGTGAGAAGCTGATATTGCTTTGTGAAAAAAAGTCACTATTTCTTTAACTGAAATGCCATATAATTTGCTTTTGTTATTCAGTATGTTGTCATAAGAGGCGGCAGTTTTGAAAAATTACCCATGAATGGGTTGGTTTGGGTTGTGTTTTATCTCCTAACGGGTCAAATTGATAAATTGAATTCAATGGGGAGCAAGTCAAGCGGGTTGAAAGTCGCCAAAGTCTCATTTTGATGTATGCACCTCCAAAGTTGTATTTTGTTCACAGATCTAGGTTACTATTGTAAACATAATTTTTCAATATAATTAGCGCATTAGTTATTTATAATTTTTTTGGAAAATGGACGAAGTAGTGTTTGTTGGTCAGCCTAGCCCGACTTGGACCACTTCAACTTGTACTAGAAATGAGTCATCTTAAGTGCGGCTCACTTGCTACCTCTGGTCATAGTTTTTTTAATTAAGAGTGGAATAGCATAGCCGCTTGTGAATTCTACTTCCAGATCATGCTACACATCAGTCCAACTTTCGGTAGTGCCAATTTAATCGAATAATTTGCTTTATTCATTTTGTTTTTTAGTTTTAAACTTGAGAATTCTGGTGCTTGACATGGTAAACAGGGAGGTACTTCACATGTAGGAATGGACTTCAATCAAATGGGAATTCAACCTGAAAGAGGATCCAATTATGAAAATGCAACACACCTCCCAGGAGGGCCATCACCACCATTTCTTCCTACTATGACCTCTGCTAGTCAGCCTCCTCGACTTGCATCGGTAATTCTATCTCCTATCTTTTCAACCATAGATGTTTATATTGTTCGAAAACAAGTCCAGTTCGGGTTATAATTTTTGGTAATTGGTCAAATGGGATCGAAAGTTGACTAAAGCATCTTTAAATTCTTACAAACTTCTATATATTTTTTTGAAAAAGAGATACTGTTGCTTTGGCTCTAACTTTGGAATTTTGTATTTCATCAGTTAACTGCTGATATGGAGAAGGCATTGCTTCGGCAGGTGATGAATCTCACACCAGAACATATTAATATGCTACCACCAGATCAAAGAAACCAAGTGCTTCAGCTACAGCAGATGTTGCGTCAGTAACATAACATCATCGGTAAATACCTTTTGCTGTACTCAT